>CM062818.1:3649034-4169034 GCA_031772625.1 Pinus tabuliformis
TTTTTCAAGTCATCAGACTGGACTGAGTAATAAAGAAATTGCATTATAAGATTCATGTGTTGGGCCACTTCAGTGAAGTATTTTCTTTTGTCAAATTGTTATTTTATTAAGTGTTTCACAAACTTGCATGTTATCTAAATTGAATGAAATAACTAGAAATTTATTACAGAATTTGTTTAAGTACGCTCTGTCTTGAATAGTTAATTACTTTAATGTTTTCTTCTGATATCCAAAGTAGGGAATTCTTCATTTCTCCCTAGTTTTGATTGAACTCTATCATATCTCTCATTATCCGGTTTGAGGAACCCTTAATTGCTCCTTGACCCCGATTGAAAGCCACTTCACCATCCAGCCTAAAAGATTTGAATTTACTCAACTACTTTGCCTTGTAAACACTATCTTTAAAACTTGATCCAGTCCTGTTTTCTTGACACTTGACCCCATAGCCCAATGGTAAAAAACATCCCTCTATCCATCTAAGTTAGTGATACCACCACCAAATCAAAACCAAAACCCAATCAAAGCTTAAATAACTAGCCTAAAATAAAAAATTAAATAAAGTTAAATCATAAAGAGAGAGTCCTCTCTGAACATTAGGAAAGCTAGACCCTGATCTCAAAAGTAGGTTTGTGGTTACCTCTATCATTTCTTTCATAACAACTCTAGGGAAATTTTAGAGTTATAACAGGGGGGAGGGAGATATAGAGAGGAAGAGATAGATAGATAAATAGATATGGAAAGAGAGAGTGTGTGTATGTTTGCGGGTTGATAAAGGGAGATAAAGAAGGAGAGACATAGGGAGATAGAGATCTAGATGGAGAGAGAGAGAGAGAGAGAGAGAGAGTGGCATGTTTTTTGGGGGATGAGATAGAGAGACAAATAAAGAGAGATGGATGGAGGTATATATATAGATGGCAGAGAGATAGAGGGAATATGAGAAAGATAGAGAAAGTGAGGGAGAGGCGGAGAGAGAGATATGGGGGAGAGAGGGAGGGGGAAAGATAGAGAGGGAGGGAGATGGGAAATGGAAGGTGAGGAGAGAGGGAAGAAAAGAGATACACAGAGAAAAATATAGACATAGAAGTTAGATCTAGAAAGTCATGAATATTTTGGTTTTTCACTAAAATAGATGTATTGATCTCAATGTAGTTGTTGATTTCTAATTATATTTGATCACTTGCACTAGATGCATTGATTTTAGTGTAGATGCCAATTTCTAATCCAATTTAATACATTACACTAGATGCATTGATTTCAGTGTAGATGTTGTTTTCTACTCCTATTTGATTGCTTGCACTGGATGCATTGGTTTTAGTGTAGATATTGATTTCTAATCCTATTTGATCACTTGCACTATATGCATTTGTTTTATTGTAGATGCCGATTTCTAATCCTATTTAATACCTTACACTAAATGCATTGATTTCAGTGTAGATGTTGATTTTTACTCCTATTTGCTTGCACTAGATGCATTGGTTTTAAGTGTAGATATTGATTTCTAATCCTATTTAATTGTTTGCATTAGATGCAATTGATTTCAATGTAGATGTTGATTTGTAATCCTATTTGATTGTTTGCACTAGATGCATTGATTTCAGTGTAGATGTTGATTTATGATTTGATGCAACTAGATGTATGATGTACATTAATTTCAAATTAATTAGATTAGTAGTGTGCATTGAATTCAGTGTAAGCACATCTCTACCCCCTCCATCTATATCTCTATCTCCCATTGTCTCTCTTTTATCTCTCTATCTCACTCCTCAAACATACACAATATCTCTCCATATCTATCTATCTATCTATTGTTACATTGTCACTTTGCACTCAACATTTTTATTTCATCATCTTCCAGCATTCAAGTTACTAACAGTCTCTCTAATTTCAAAAACTGAGGTAACTAAGCAAATTTAAAATTAATTTGATCAAATTAATCTTAAACATATTTAGCATATTTAAAATGATCAAAATAATTAGATCTTCAACAAATTTTGTATGATCGAACACGACTAAAACTAGCCTAGATCCATCTTAACTTCAAATCTATCAAGCATTGAGAGGGATCAAGTATCTCGAGGTGAAAACATTTCCTCAAGTTTTGCACTTAAAAAAGAGGTTTGTACTACAAGATATTTGATCCCTCTTGATGCTTGATAGATTTAGGGTTAAGATGGATCTAGGTTGGTTATTAATAATTATAAAAAGAATTAGATATGAATTTAAAAGATATATATTTTAAAAAAAAAGTAATCCTCATTTTATATGAAGATTTGTAACTTGTAAATAGATTTTGTCAAAATACCATGGACCAATACTATGGCTTACTAATATCACATACCAAAAAAACCATAACTCACGTTGATAGAATACATGTTTTTATAATATATTTTAATTAAAAATACGAAAAATATAAAACTAATTTTATGATAAATTATACAGCTACAACTAAAAATATTTTAAAATCTTTTACAAAAGTTAAATTCCTAACATCAACGTAATACTTATTCATAATTAAATTAATATTTTAAAAATATAAAAAAAAATATGCTGTAAGGCGTTCCCCTTTGAACACAAATCTCCTAGATGCCCTTGTGTATAGGTCTGCAACGTCCAATGAAATGTTAGACGATTGAAGAATTTGATAAAAAACTGTATAGATCCCACTCTCAACCAATTCTTGATTATAGATCCCACTCTCAATTGATCCTTGGTTTAAGTCGCTTAACTGAACGGCGAAATTAAATCCTACCTTGTGAACTGAACTGTCAAGTCCCTCAAAGCCTTACAGTGGACAAACTACATGTTTTTTGCAGTTTTCCGCTGAATATGCTATTCCATGCGAATGGGAAAATGCGTTAAAAATTTTGTGAAGGAAAAACCTCAAATCATGATGGTCATGGTCTTGAGATCTTGATGATGGTGTTGTAGCTTTAAGGGATGTCTTATGAAAACTTTTTGTGCATATCATTGTGCAGGAAAACATCTCAGATCCTTCATACAAATGGAGAATTCCATGTATGCAATTTATGTTTGTATGTCTTATGATAACATTTTGTATATATCATTGTGTAGGAAAACATCTCTAATCCTTCATGAAAATTCACAATGCTATGTATGCAATTTATGATTGTTCATTTAATGCAACAATTAATTAATATACTTTTCTATCCTTCAATGGGTTGCCATTATGCTTAACATACATTTTACTGATCTAGTCAGAATGATGTTTTGTCAAATCATAATTGCTCTTATGCTATCTTCATGCATTTTTATTTTACGAACACTCTGATCAAGGCACGGGAGAAATGGCGATGGAAGGAATAGGGGTGTATTTGGGAAAAAAGGAAATGCAAATGGAAGTATGGCAATGGTTTTATAGGTGGGTTGCAAGGGACAGAGTCTTGAACGTGTTATTACTAGAGTAGACCGATGAACAAACGATATTGAATCAAAGTTGGAGTTGTATTTGTCTCATATGATGAGTTATTATACAAGGATTCCTTGAGGAAGCAGTCAAATTATTATACAAGATGGATTCCTTGCCTAAGGAATCCTCTAAGGTTCTTCAGCACTTAAAGCGCAGGTGGCCAATTTATGGATGGTTTCATGTTAGGTCCTAGGTGTGATGTTGCATGCCATTTTTACTATCATGTCCTTCCCATCTTGCCATGCTGCCAATTTGATTATATTCAGTACTATGATCGCGTTAAATTAATATAGTACTATCCAACATGCATCTCTCTAATTTTATGGAAATGACACTTCTGGTATAATGAGAGGTTAGAAAAAGATGCTGGCAATAAGACTATATTATGAACTTCTTACACTTTACATGTATTTACAACATGTTTATGAAGAAAACTCTCGAAAATGCAAAAATAAAAATATCCAATATTATTACCCTCTGACTAAAAAAGTTGCAGCATTTTTAGTACCACTCTTTGACCGTAATAATAATCGGATCCGCAGTCATTTTTTATTTAAAGGATATACAATTCCCAAAAGATGGGCATGCATGATATTTCAATAGCAACTACTACGAAGACCCTCTTACTTTCAATCCTCGACGATGGAAGGTGCGAGCTATGCCCATACCTTTGTGATCTAAAAAGTAAAATTAAAGGCATTTACTTGTCTACTCAACTTATACCTTGTTAACTTACAAAATTCAGGACCCGACTATTAATCATATACTCAGATTTTTCTTTGGAGATGGCCTAGAAAATTTCCAAGATATGAGTTCGCTATGTTGCTTGTTTCAATTTTCCTGTATCATCTTGTGACAATTTTTTTCAAAATTATATATAAGTTTGGTCTAGAATTAACTTTTATCTTTACAATCTGTTAAACCCTGTAGACTGTATTTAATCTTACAATATCCATAATAGTAATATAATAACCCTCTAGACTATGATGATAATTCTTATATAAAATCTATAGTAAACGTTATTAAGAATACAATAATAATTGGATGCTGACACTAAGAGGTGAGGTTAATAATACGTGAAAGAATGAATTGAATTCAATAGATAGTATCATGATGTTTATTTTGATTTATTTATGTTTTTTTTTAATATTATTTAATGGTTATGGTATATAAAATTATTTATAAAGTTTTAGGATAAATTGTAATATTTTTTAAATATATTTTCTAATTTTAAATGAAATATTCATCTTGAAATTTAATTGTAATGATTTTTAATAATTAAAAATATATATTATTTAATTGTGGCATTTGTATAAGTTAATTTTATACTAAAATGTTGAAAATGATTTTCTCAGTTATCATTTTGCACCTCTATGCACCATCAAATTTATTGTTAGATGATTGAAAGTTTTTTTTTTTCGAAATTTCATCTTTGAAATTTCTTCTACCATTAGATCCCACAACTTGTTGATATTTGTAATAAGCCATTAAGTCCCTTTCCTTTTCCCAATCTTGATTTGTGAAACTTGTTAATCTTTGTAATAATCCATTAAATCCCCTTCCTTTCCCTCTAAATAGACGGGTTGCTCCAGCAATTTTCATTTGTATTTTCAAGAGTCAAGGGTTTTAGGCGCACTCAAGGGTTTGAATTTAATTTGCAACCACTTGTGAGATCTAAGCATTATGCGAAGTTCGATGTTTCCAAAGTCTAAATCACTGCGAATAATCCACTTACATTCATCTTCATTGATTTATATAAAATTATTACACCATGCAATACTCTTAAAATATTATAGGCAAATTATTTAATTAATATTTAATAAAAATATGCATTAAAGTGTTTAGTAATGTTTAGTTGTATTAAACAATAAATTATTCATTTTTTAAAAGTACTATGAAACTATTATTTTAATTGATTATGGTTGATTTAAGTTTTACCATTCAATTTTAATCCTTATAATTATAACTTAGATAACTTTCTTTATCATGTTTGATTAGTCTAAGATTTATGTCTCTAAAGATGGGTGAAGTTTTCACTTAAAACTTCTAACACTTCAAGAAGATCACACAATGTTTTAAAAGCAATTCTTATCATCCAGAGCCGTTTTGAGGCCCTAAACGACGTTTTTTTTAGAAAAATGCATTGCGTCAGCAACTATAGTCTTCGGAGAGATATTTCTAACGAGGTATTATACGCATTAAACATAGATAATATGACCAAGTTACGACCCCGGGAATTTGGTTGCCCAACTAATCCCAATGGGGCCCATAAACTCTTGGTGTTACATCTCCTCGGGTTAAATTTTTGTTGTTTAGGGTTTTCTCTTATTGTTCAATAATAAAAAGGCCCTTGAGCCTCATTGTAACTGAGTTTAGAGGCATGTAGCCACCACATCTCTTTTAAAAGATAAGCTACCATCACCCGAGCTAGTCTTATTTCCATTCTGTTTGTAAGCATATTTCAATATTTGATATTAATGAAATGAAGTGTTATTTTTGCTGCATCTCTGTATTTATGGTTATATTTGTAATTTTTTGTGTTCCTGTTTAAATTCGGATAAGTGGTATTAGAGCGGTCTGCTCTTTCTCTGTTTTCTTTGCATGTCCCTAACAAGGTTGGGATATAAGGAGTTAGGGTTCGATCTAGTTGAACCTTTGCAAGATCAGCCTCGCAAACCCCGATGGATGCCCATGGGGGAAGAAAAGAAAGACGAGGGAGTAGGATATCCTATCAAAATATTGCTCAAGGAGGTCCTCGAGAAACAAAGGAACACGATGATGGATAACTTTGCCCAGATCCTTCAATGGTTACCCACTGATGACGCATCCACATCTAGCAGCCACTCTGTAGGCTCCACACCTTTAAAGGTACAAGTAAACTTTGACATTCCCATATTTTAGGGCCAAATAGATGCAGACGTTGTAGATAAATGGTTAAAGATTATAGAAGGATATTTTTCTATTCATGATTTTTCCAGTCAGGAAAAGGTTACTTTTGCTCTTCTCAAAGCTGACCCCATGTCAAGGACTGGTGGGTAATCTACTGTGCGCATAAGGATGAAAGTATGACCTCACTGTTTTCATTCGCTCCCACTTGGAATTCGTTCTAGGATGCCATCAAGGAGAAATACTACCCTATCGGGAGCTATGAGGACAAATACATAAAGTGGACCATGCTGTCGCAGGGAAGGGACCAAGATGTGTCGAAGTTTACCAATGTTTTTCATATTCTTCGCAAGAAGTTGGGTATTAAGGATTCTGAGAAACATTTGGTACTCAAGTACCACAGAAACCTACACAGATACATCTAGGACGAGATGGAGTTCCTGGACATCTCCTCGCTTGACATGACATATTGATACGCTGTCAAGATCGAGAAAAATTTTAAACAGAAGAAGCGAGACTTTGGATCTATGAATCTGAAGCAAGGGAAAGGTGCCACCAAACCGCAGAACAAAGGAGAAAGAAAAGACGACATAACCCAAGACAACCTGCCAAAGCCACAAGCAAAGGACAACACTGCGAAGCCAAAGAAGGACACGAGAAAGTGGTGTGAGTTCCATAAGAGCTCCACTCACAACAAAAGTGAGTGCCGGGCCAAGCAGTCACTGGTGGTCGAGCTAAAGGCTTTGGAATTAGATGCATGTTCTGACCCTAAGTTAGAACCCAACAAGGGGAATGAAAAAGGGAAGCAGATTATCGATGCAGAGCCCAATGTCACCGTTGCCACCACGAAGATCCAGAAGGAGGAACCCGAAGATATAGAGGAGGAGGAGCATCTCTTCCACTCCTAGATGTGGGTAAAGGGTTTCCCACTACAGTTCATTGTAGACAGTGGAATCCAAAAGAACCTCATTGCAGCAGAGGTCGTGAAGCGGCTGGGCTTACCGACCACAACACATCCACAACCATACACCATCGGGTGGCTTCACCAAAGACAGGATCTTTGCGTGAGTCAACAACGTCACCTTCCATACAACATCAAGCCCTTCACAAATGAGGTATTATGTGATGTTGCTCCCCTTGATGTTTGCAACGTATTATTAGGCCAACCATACTTGTGGAAGCGACATGTTGTGTATGAGTCAAGGCCTCACATTGTTATTGTTACCTTGGGAAATAAGTTGTACAAGGTACCGAAGGTAGCGCCGCCTACCACCATCTCTTTGGTTATTGAAAAAAATGCAGTAAGCTCATTTCCAAAACTGGGAAATTTGTTTTTTTTGTTTTGTTTTTGTTTTTGTTTTTTGTTTTTTTTTTTGTTTTTTGTTTTTTGTTTTTTGTTTTTTGTTTTTTGTTTTTTGTTTTTGTTTTTTGTTTGTTTGTTTGTTTGTTTGTTTGTTTTTTTTTTGATAGTACATAATGAGCCCCATAAATGGGTAATTATATGGGCTCATTTTGCCTCCTAACTTAGCTTAATCCACCATTCTCATTAGTTTATTGCATGTTTTTTGATTATATTTATGCTAATAGAGTGAGTTGGGTTGGTCATTATGCCATGGAGTCTAATGTGTGTTTAATGTAGATTTTTGGTCAAATTTGGAAACAAAGTCAAAGATTTAATGGACATTTGGCAGCAAATATTCGGAGAAGACAAGGGAGAGGATTTATAGGAAGGCATCCCTCATTTATGACTCCCCCCTTCGAATTCTCCACCATGCAGCTCAGAGCACAAGCAGCCACATCAATGCACCAAAGAGGCAGCCGAGCAAGTGGAGGATAACTCCTGTTTATCTCAAGTTTTGGGAGTCAAGCCTCCCTGATTTTAAGGAATCTGTTGGGAGCTTCAATTGTATAAGTAGAGAGACTTAGGACCTCATTATGTTGTTGGAAGTTAGTCAAATTTTCGAATTTTTTTTGCAGCTTTTCTCTGCTCAACTTCGAGCTTACTTTTGTTGACAGTTTCATGTAATCCTATTATTATTTTGATAATAAAGATGAGATCCTTTTTGAGCTAGCACTGAGTTACCTCAGAGGGTTGAATCTCTTGGGTTAGGGCCCAATCTAAGCAGCCAAGCTCTTCTTGTTATGTATTTATATGCTTTGTTTCAGTTTATGAACTAGTTTCTATTAGATAGATTTCTGTCTTAGTTAAGAATATGTTGATTTTGGTGATTTAAAAGGGTTGTTTCCATTTGAGTTTTCCATAGCAGGTTGAACAGTAATAGAAAGAAGATACAAAAATGCCATCAATAAAGCCTTGGCCTCCTTTCCTCCCTTTGGGACCATGAACTGAGGCCAAGACCCTCTTGCTGCCACAAAAACACAGATTTTCTTTTTCCATAGGATTTCTAGGGTTCCAGTTTGTTAGAAGGTTAAATGTCTTGCTGTAGATCTTTTTCTCCATGTTCATTTCTGTCTTTGCAATAAATTTCCTTCCATGCTTTCTTTCCATGTATCATTTTTCAGCATTTACTTTCCTAGATCAAAGTTTAGATTAGCTTGATGAAAATTCTTTTTTTTTTGAAGTTTCTAGTTTCTTTGCTTGCTTAATTTCATTGTTTGATTTTCAGTTCTCTTGCAGCAAATCTCTTCTCACAATAATTCAGCCAATTAGCTATCACCATCTCATTTTGATCTATGTTCCAAAGGTCACCCAAAGTCCCTCATAAACCTGTCTTAGTTCTCTGCACTTTTCCCATAAACTTTCCTCTCTTCCTTTGGACAAATCCGACCATCTCTCTCTCTCTCCTAATTTTTCTTGATGAACCCTATATACCTTCACACATCATCCTAGCCTTCAGCTACCCTTTCCACCCACTTTCTCACCTTCAAAACCTCCAAAATTTCTCTTGGCATCCTCTTGTAGATCTCCTTTAGACCTTCTATAGATCCCCTGCAACCTCCTGTAGAATTTCCTGTAGGTGTCTTTTTGAAGTCCGATTGCAGGAAAAGCCTCCAGAAGGCCATCTGGGACCTCCTAGGACCCATCCACACCTTCCTATACCTCTGCAAATTCCAAAGTCATTCTCCATTGCCACCTAATCTCTGCCACACACACAAACAAATAAATTACATGCAAGACAATTTCACTTAAAAATACATAAAAAAAAATGCAAAAAGATGTTTTTTTTCTCATTCACTTCTAGAAATAGTTTGAGTAGATGTAGTTTACTTCCTGAATAGGTAATGGCATTCATTTCATGGTTTTTCATCTCTCTTTCTGCAAAAGTAGGATTAGATGGTTAAGTAGGGTTTGCTAGGTTTACTTCACATTTAAGCCTTCTTTCTCTTTCTGCAAGTAGAGTAGTTTTTGTAGAGTAAGATTTCCTTTCTTTCATCACATAAAAAGCTTCTTCTGGAATTCATAGAAGTTGGCTTGAGCCCCTAGTGATCTTGCGCCCGCTGACCAAGTGACAACTTGCACTAAGAACTAGTACTTGTGCATATAGCACCGTCGCTTCCAAGTTTGTTACGAACCACTGGGTCGATAAAAGTAAAGAAGGAAGCCCAGAAGTTACAGCATTATTGCTGCAATACTGGTGCTCACCATATTTTTGGCGCCGTTTCTGGGGAAGCGTGAGAGTATTTTGTGATTATTGTTTTTTTCTATTTTCTATTGCAACATTCTGCTAAGTAGTTTATTTCAGCGAAAGTAGAGTAGTTGTTTCTTTCAGTTTCCGCATTTCCCCCTTTCATTGTCAATTCTGCAATTTCCATTTCAGCAAAAGTAGCTTAGTCATTTCCTTGCTTTCAGTTTTGCATTCCATTTTCTTTGATTTTCATTCTACAATTTCCATTTCAACAAAAGTAGCTTAGTCATTTCCTTGCTTTCAGTTCTGCATTTTATTTGCTTTCATTTTCAATTATGCAATTTCCATTTCAGCAAAAGTAGCTTAGTAATTTCCTTATTTTCAGTTCTGTATTTCATTTGCTTTCCTTTTTAGTGCTGCAATTTCATTTCCGCAAGTTCATTTCAGTTAGTTGAAATTTGTTGTTCAATCAATTTCAGTTTTGCAGGTACAAGCAGAAAAAAACAAAAATCAACCAAAATATTTCTTTTCATGCCTCGAAGGAATAGAGATAATTTAGGAAAATTCTTTCCCAACACCCCCAGCACATCGCATAGCCACCCTTCTCTCTTTTGTGGTGGCAATGATTCAAAAGAACCTTTAGGTGAACAACCAGAGATATTTGAAGAACCTATAGGGGAATAAGAAGAAGAAAACATCCCTCCTTAGAAAATGGTCGAAAACAGAAATGCTAGGGGGAATGGAGAAAGAGTAGAGGGTACCTTTCCCATCCGAGAGACCAATGGGGACACTAAAATGAAGAACATAAGCCCTTCAAGTCTACTTCACTTCCATGGATTAACCACAGAAGATCCTGACACCTTTTTGTTTGAGTTTATTGTTATCTGTCGAGCCTATGACTATGCAGAAGATGAGCAAAAGTTGAAACTATTCCCTTCTACTCTCAAGGATGCAGCATTGCGCTGGTTCATGGGGTTGCCTGGCAATAGCATCACAACTTGGGCTAAGATGTAGCAGGCCTTTAATAAAAAATATCGAGACTACTGTAGGTCAAAAGACACCAAGGAAGAAATCTTCCGAATGACCATGGGATGTGATGAATCTTTGGAAGATTATGAAGAGAGGTTCTAGCTCAGTTATAAAAGGGCCAGGTGCACACTTGACCTCGAATCTCTAAAGTTGGTCCTGCTCAGGGGAATTCCAGAAGACTTTCTAGACACCTTCCATCTACTGGTTGGAGGAGACATCTACCAACTACCTTATGAAGACATAAAGATTGTATTTAGAAACCATTCTAGGGCAGCGAGAAAGAGAGGTAGGGGGAATCAACCCATAGCCAATACCTCCTCATCCAGTTCATCCCTCAAAGGTGAAATTGGAAACATGCTGGAAGACTTCAAGAGTGAGATGCTGCAGACTCTTGTCATGCAAATGGATACCTTGCATATCAAAAGGAAACAAGAGGAAGCAGAGAGGGCTTTTGCCATTTTCTGTCCTAGGTGCACCGGAAGGCATCCTAGGAACGAGTGTCCATTGAACTCTATAGAGGTTTGTTCGGTCTGTGAAGAAGATCATTCTACAGATAAGTGCCCTTCCTTGCCCGAACTTAAAGCTGTATACCAGGGGGTCGAAGGAGCCACTGAACCACTCTATTTCATGAACCAAAGGAGACTGCATGGACCTAGACCATACCAACAGGGGTTGCAAAGGACATTTCAAGCATACTACAACCCCAACCAAACCAATTCCATACCTTCTTGGGGCCCTCCTGCTCATCCTTCCTGGTCCACACCTCCTCCTTGGTCCTATTCATCTCAATATCATGCCCAACCAGCTGTTCATGCATTTCAATCCTATGCTCAGCCACAACCTCAGTGGAATGCATCTCATCAGGGGTGGAGGCCCCAGTACAACTCTCCTCCTGCTCTTTTGCCTCCACCACTTGCTCAACCACAACCATTGCCTCTTGCTCCACCAAGGCAACTCAAAATGCTTGCCCAGCTGAACCCGAACCCAAACAATAGACAGACCCAACAAGTATATAATGGGGAACCATCATGCCCAACTTATGCTGTGGAGATTCAGGAGATTAACCTACGATATAGGAAGGTCCTACTAGATAGCCAGTTTCCCCCTCAGATGGTTGAAAAAATAAAGAGGAAAGTGAACTGAAAGCAATTATACCCTTTCCTAAGAGATTATCCGGGACAACACATCCCACCCCAGAGGAAACTGAACTTCTGGGAGAGTTGAAACAGTTATGTGTAAAGATACCACTTGTCCGAGCCGTAAAGGATGTGCCTATATACGATAAAATGATAAAAAAGAAGTGCTTTAGTCATCCAGGCAGGCACAAGAGAGATGCCCCAACCATCAATGTCCTAGGACAACTGTCCGACCTGATGTTGGGGTAGGTAATATGTCTAAAATATCTAGACCTTGGAAGCCCAGTAGTTGATGTCCACATCAATGGCACCATGATCCCACATACCTTGATTGATTTGGGAGCTGCCATTAATGTGATGGCAAAGGACACCATGCTCAAATTCAACCTTCAGCGCTCCTTGGAGAAGACCATGACAGTACTACAGCTAGCAGACCGCTCCACCGTGACCTCTGAAGGGATTGTGGAGGATTTGATGGTCTCCATTGATTCTTTGGAGTACCTTGATGATTTATTAGTTCTCCAGCTGAAGGCAAAGCTCACTGGGTATCCTCTCATCCTGGGAAGACCCTGGTTGGCCACCGCCGATGCTTACATCAGTTGTCGGGCTGGGAACATGACCATCAAGAATGGGCATATGTCCAAGCATCTAATCCTATACCCTCCTGACCAACCCTTGCTAGAACATGATCTACCTCTTTGGATGGAGGAGGAGGATGAGGATGAAGTCTATTTTGCACCAATGTGTGCAGTAGAAACTATCATGGGGGGGAAATTGCAAAATGAGGATGATATCATTGAAAATTTAATTCAAAATCCACCCCCCCGTATTTTGCCATTAGAAGATCCAATGAAGGAAACCCAAGACAATCCCTTAATTGATCTCTGTGTGGCTGACCCAACCTCTTTCCGTGTTGAGAATATAGAGTTCAGCTTAGAAAGAACCTTGAAAATCAACTCATCCCTATCCACTTCCCAAAAGAAGGAGTTGTGCAGCTTATTGAGAAAACGTTTAGATGCTTTCGCTTGGAGTTATAAGGAGATGAAGGGAGTGCACCCTTCAGTATGTACTCATCATATATACATTAAGAAAGATTGCAAACCAATCAGGCAGCCTTAAAGGAGGATGAATCCAACCCTTAATGATATTGTGAAGGAAGAATTGCAAAAATTACTTGATGCAGGATTCATCTACCCCATCTCTGATAGTGAATGGGTCTCTCCTTTAGTGCTAGTGC
Organism: Pinus tabuliformis; assembly: GCA_031772625.1. NCBI lineage: Eukaryota > Viridiplantae > Streptophyta > Pinopsida > Pinales > Pinaceae > Pinus > Pinus tabuliformis. The sequence goes on from CM062818.1 coordinate 3,662,337, forward strand.
CAAAGAAAAATGGTAAGTGGAGATTCTGTGTTGATTATCGGGAACTGAACAAGGCCACTAAAAAGGACCATTTTCCTTTGCCTTTCATAGATCAAGTGTTAGATGGTCTGGCGGGGAAATTTTTTTTCTCCTTCCTAGATGGGTTTAGCGAGTACAATCAGATTCAAATAAGCCTGGAAGACCAAGATAAGACCACTTTCACTTGTCCTTGGGGTACCTTTGCATATCGGGTCCTTCCTTTTGGTTTGTGCAACGCTCCAGCCACTTTCTAGAGAGCAGTATTGAGTATATTTTCTGAACTGGTTCATGATGCAGTGGAAATATATATGGATGATTTTACTCCTTATGGTTCTAACTTTCAAGAAGCTTTATCTAACCTAGGAAAAGTTTTGGACAAGTGTATTGAAATGAACCTGTCTCTCAGTTCGGAAAAATGTGAATTTTTGATGACTAAAGGGACCATGCTAGGTCATGCAATATCTCAACAAGGATTGCAGGTGGACCCCAACAAAGTTTCCATCATCCAAAGGGTCCCACCTCCTCAAAAGGTGAGAGATGTACGAATTTTCCTAGGCTTAGCAGGATATTACAGAAGATTCATTAAAGATTTTAGTAAGTTAGCCTCTCCGTTGTTTGGTCTTTTGGGAAAAGATGTCGAGTTCATATGGACTGAAAACTGTCAAGAAGCCCTAGATACCTTGAAAGGAAAACTTGTGACTGCCCCAATTTTGAGAGGCCCAAACTGGGCCCTACCTTTCCACATTCACACTGATGCCTCGAACAAAGCAATAGGAGTAGCCTTGGGACAAATTGATGAAAAGTTACCTTATGCCATATACTTTATAAGTAAAAATTTGTCAAAGGCAGAGGAAACTATATGGTAACCGAGAAGGAACTCCTAGTTGTAGTGCATTCCTTAAATAAATTCAAACATTACATCACAGGCTATCAAACCTTTGTACACACCGATCATGCTACAATTAGGTACTTAATGAATAAACGAGATGTAAATGTTTGCATCATTAGGTGGTTGCTTTTACTGTAGCAGTTTGATTTAACCATTGTTGATAAGCCTAGTAAAGAAAATGTTGTTGCTGACTTTTTGTCTAGAGTAAATTTGCCTGCAGGTGAAGAAGGAATGGTGGATGATCAAATGCCAGATGAACACCTATTTTCTATCTCAGTACTCTCTCCATGGTTTGCTGATATAGAAAATTACTTGGTTTCAGCACAGTTCCCACCACACCTGTCCTCAAAAGAGAAGAGCAAGATCGTGAGGAAAAGCACCCCTTTCACCTGGATTGGGGGCAATCTCTTCAAACTTGGCCCAGATCAGATCTTGAGAAGATGTGTCAGGGAGGAGGAAGTTTTTGACATTCTCCTGACCTGTCATGACGGGCCTTGTGGAGGTCATTTTGCAGCAAAGAGGACTGCCTTCAAAATATTGCAGGTAGGCTACTATTGGCCCACTCTTCATCAAGATGTGAAGAGATATACTAGCCAATGTGATCGGTGCCAAAGGATGGGGAAACCTACTCCAAAGGATGAGATGCCCATGCAACCTCAAGTGACTTTTGAGCCATTTGAGAAGTGGGGCATGGACTTTGTGGGTCCTATAAACCCTCCTTCAAAACAAAGGCAATACATCATTGTGTGCACCGATTACTTGAAAAAATGGGCAGAGACAAAAGCAATCAAGGTAGCAACAGAGGAAAAAGTAGCTGAATTTTTAAGAGAAAACATATTCTATAAGTTTGGGTATCCAAGAGAACTGGTTACATATCAAGGCAGCCAGTTCACTTCCAATTTGATTGAAGACCTACTCACACATCATAAAATCAAGCACAGGAATTCCACCCCTTACCATCCACAAGCCAATGGGCAGGTGGAAGTCACTAACAGAGCGTTGGAAGGAATTCTAACCAAGGTAGCGAGCAGCAGTAGAAAAGATTGGGCGGATAGACTAGTTGAGGCCACCTGGCCCTACAACACAACATGGAAGACCACCACAGGGTTCACACCCTATGAACTAGTATATGGGAAGAAGGCTTTGCTATCAATAGAATTTGAATACAATACACTAAAGATGGCAACTCAACTAGACCTAGACCTCAGCCATGCATAGAGGGAAAGACTACTCCAGCTCAATGGATTGGATGAACAAAGATTGCAGGCCTTTCTCCACACATAGGTAGTTCAACTTCAAAGGAAAATATGGCATGACAAAAATATCAAGGAGAATCAATTCCAAGAGGGAGATTGGGAACTGCTCCATGACTCAAGGTATAAAGACTTCAGAGGCAAGCCGAGGACAAGATGGCTAGGACCCTAGACTGTGGAAAAATGTAATGACAATGGTTCAGTTCCGATCAGAACCATTGATGAGGAAGCCATCCCCATGCTTGTCAATTGACATAGGTTGAAAATTTACAAGTGAGAGTTCATTGAAGCTCTGAATAAGATAGTGTTGGTAGTGGAGCAGGTCTTAGCCTCCACTCCACCCACTCACTGAATAAGTAGAAAAAAGAAAAAATAATGACTCAAGTGAAAACCTCCATGAGGCACTTGAGTCCCATCATTGGGTTGAAAACCTCTTTTGAGGCAGCCCAGCGATGACAAAAATAGAAAAAGAGAAAGAATAAGATCCCTGGGTGAAAACCTCCTTGAGGCACCTTAGTTGTCTTTCAAAAAAAAAGAGGAAAAAAAAGAAAAAACAGAAAGAAGGAAAAGGAAATTGACTTTTAATGTACATTGCAGGTTACAAGTGTACCACAGGAGCAAGAGAAGATACCACTAAGCCTATTTCATATCCCCACACTCTTCTCCATTGTTTTTGACCTTCATTCCACCTCTCTGTGTTTTTTCGAAGACTGTGTATCCTAGTGGAGGCTCTTTGTGTTCTACAGGAGGCTCCTGTAGAAATCATAGAGAGCCAGAAATGGTCTCAAAAAGTAGTTTGAGGGGCTGAGAGATTTCATGAAGAGCATGTAGGCCCTCCTACAACTATCCACCCTCCTAGCCATCCATCCCACACCTGCACTACCTCATCATCATCGATTTCTTTCCTTCCTGTCAAAAAACACAGAAACCAATTTTTTAGAAAAAAGAAAAAGAAAAAATAACAACACCTCCAAATCTCACCTGTAGCTTACCAAGTACCTCTCTGTCTTCATCAAAATCTCCAGTATCATCCTCATAGCTCCCAACACAAAAATTAGCTAAAATTTTTAAAGGGAGAAGCAGCGACAGGAGCTCCTGTAGGAATTCCTGTAGCAGCTGATCCCATTAAAATCAAGCCACATCAGCGAAATAGGTGCAGCCATAGGATTGAAGGGAACACTTGAAGCCAGATCCAGCCAGAAGATACTAGCACAAAACACACAAGCCACACATTAGGGAGTAGAAAGCATACAACAAAGGAGATACAGGCATTTAGCAACTAAAATACGGGCATGCAGCAGCAAAGGAACCAAAATGCACCACAGCACACACATTCGACTTGCAAGTAAGTGTCTAACCCTCTCCTTTGTTGCATCTGTGTAATTCAAAAATATGCATAAACGAATGAGATGGTTAGGATTGAACGAGAAAAGGTGTCCAGTTAACTGGCCACCCTCATCCAGTTGACTGCACTCATCTGGAGATGCCACCACACGTGTACCTAGTCAACTCACAGAAAAATCCAAAGGACAAGTAGTGGAGGGTATACAAACTCCGATGCAATGATGGGAAGTGATTGTGGGGAAGAGTCATGAGGAGTCATGATGACAAGGCAGTGGGGACCAATGGTCCAAATATGGAAACGTACCTTTTTTCCAGCTCACCTCATCACCAGAAATATCTCAAAGAAGACATAAGTACTCCTCCTCGAAACTCCTTCACCACCTTTTCTTCCATTTCATCCTCGTCCACTTAGCTGCAGCAAGCTCTATACCACCTCCATAGCCTCGAAACCATCGTTCTCTATCATTTTCAGTCATCCTCCTGCTATCGGAATTCTACAAGTGCAGTAACAGGTTCTATAGGAGCACCTACAACCAGTTCTACAGGAGGGGCAGTAAGCAGTTTATAAGGAGAAAACACGGGATTTTTTCTCGATTTATGGCTTGAGTAGGTAGGTTCTGTGCATACCCACCTTGGTTATTAATATGTGCATGGAATGATATAGTTTTAAGGAGGAATTGAGCTTGTGGGAGAAGAGGAATTCCATAAAAAAATTCTGCCTGTTTGCTTAAAAAAAAACACAGTGTTTCTCTATTTTCCTGTTCCTTCAAAATTCTTGTCTCCATCTCTATTTTGGGTGTTCAAAGGGCATATAAGAAAAATGACAGGGGGATTCAGGAGGAAGGAGTCCACAAATTCAGCTAGTATCCATGAGCATCCCGAAGTAGGATCCATTTTTACCAGAGCCAATTGGATGCCATTCTTTGAAAAATTTCGAGGGTTTGATGAAGAAGTGGCTCGAGAGTTTGCCCTTTCTTTAGTCCCTCACTGAAGGACCCATGCCACTGTTACTTTGAGGGGTCTCTCCATGGAAATCACCCCATAACTTATCAGTAAGGTTACCATCCTTCCCCTGTGATTACCTTGGAGCAAAGATGAAAAGCCAATTGGGCAGTCTGCCAAGAAAAACTTCTTCCAACCAAATGGACATCCTGTAGAAGACAAAAATGGCGTCAAAAGAACAAGCATACCTTACCCTTGGGATGAGGTCAGTTACCAAATTATCAAGTATATTTCCTGTGAAGGAAGGTATAACATAGTTTATGGCTACCATTTCAGACTCCTCCATGAGCTGAGATATGGCATGGACGCTCAAACACCCCAGAAACTCAACATTCCCTATTTTCTCCTGCAGTCCCTTATAGACTCCAGCATTAAGTTGAAGGTAGGAGGTCCAAATCAGTTGGCTCACCATGGGTTGATTGAACTATTAGTGGAAGAAGGCCTCAATACCTTCACAATCCCCATCGCATGGGAAATCTTCAGAAACATGATAACAGGAGATGATATAAAGGCCCTCACATATGATCACAGTCCTTCTGAGAGTGAGGGTGAAGAGCAAAAAGGGGAAAAAGGGGAGGAAACCGAGGAACAAATAGAGAAGGAGGAAACTAAACCAAAAGAGGAAGAAACCAAAACCGAGCAAGAGGAAACAAAACCAGCAGAGACAGAGAAGACAAAAGGAGAGGAAAAAGGGGCAGAAAAGACAGAAGTGTCTCCTGAGACCCTAGAAAGAGAGGCAACAGCTGCCCTCATTGCCCTCAGCACCCCAATGAAACCAAAACCAAAGAGGAAGAGGCAAACATCAATGTATTTCAGGGCTCGGAAAATCACAAGGATAAAAATAGGAAAACCACAATCGTCTTCAATAGTGCCTATTGTAATTGAAGATTCTCCCACTGTTAAAGGGGAAGAATCTCGCTCTAAAACCCCCATCACATATGAAAGAGGAAGTCCGAGATCTTCCACCTGGAAGGAAAGAGTGAAACTACAAGACTCAAAAACAGCTCTAGAGGAAGCATAGACTGTTCTATAGGAGACCCTAACTAAGCTACAGGAGAACGAAAAACTTGAGAAAAGGGTAGAAGAATAGCCAAAGGGGAAGGAGGAAACAACAGAGATTCGAGAACCTAACCCCCATCCTAGTTTGGGCTCTTACTAGAATCTTCTTGATGGGGAGAAATCATTCCACAGAATTTTGCAGTTCCACTTTTCTTCGAGTTGGAAAAGGAAAGAATAAGGAGCCATAGATGGATGAAAATCACCAAATCCAAGGGGGCAGAGGATATTGACCACATGGAGAACAAGCTTAGAGAAATGGGTAGGGAGTTAAGTGCTTTAAGAAATAAAGGCAATTACAAGAAATCACTTGGAAGCAGAAAATGAGTTGCTAAGAGGACAATTGCATGAAAATGACACACAATTGGCATGCATGTCCAGCTGGTCTATGGAGGAACTGTAGTGCAGAACACCAGCAAAATCATATGGATTATAGCTCAAAGACCAATGGCTACAGTTTTAGATCAAGACTTTGGCACAGAGAAGCACAATGCCTTTTCAGGATTACAGATAATTCATGGACCTATGTGACCAAATATCTTCAGAAGACAAGGCAAAAATAACAGAGTTCTATTTGCATAACATGGCCCTCATCGATATGAACCTAAGGGACCCCAATGCTAGGCTAGGGGACTTGAAACTGATGGACATGGCATCATGGATGAATCATGAAGAGAAAAGGGCAACTAAAATAAAAAAGTTGATGGCAAAAGAGAAAAATGAACCCTTAATGATTAGAGCTGAGCCATCCGACCCCATGGCTCTCATCAACACACACCAGTTGCTTGCAAATAATCCTAAAAATGCCCCTAAGTATATCAATGATCAAGCTCAGGCCATTGAACATTTTGAGGACATGGAAAGATTACTTGGGGAAGACTGTATTCATGCTTGTATGAGGAGGTGGAACACTCTCCCACACAGTCTGCAAATTAGGGAGAATAACTCCTCAACAAGGATGAAAGAAGCATTATGGAGAGTGCCACTATACAAGCACTCTATGCAGAGTTTGAAGGCCAATTAGATTGGCCACAAATTGAGTCCCCCACTATTGCTAGGCCTACTGGAAGGTAGAAAAGAGGAAGAAGAACAACTATAGTGGGAAGAGGTGGAAAGAAAGGAAGGATTCCAAGACAAAGAAGAGGACCTCACATCAGAAGCATGGGATGTCAGGGAGGCCATCAGGGCCATTAAAGATGAGGAGATGGACTAGTTGCTCAGATGATGAGAAACACATTCAGTAGGGGGTGATGATGAGCCATGTTATACTCCTATACCAATAGGTGTCATATTTCATGATTGACTTGTTGAGATCTGTAATATGTTCATTCCTTTTCTTGTTGCAAACGTTTTCCATATTATCACAAAATCAAAAAATGTAAAAAATGTCAAGAGGGTATGCCGTAAAATAAAAATCAAAGGGTAAAAAGAATAAAATGGTCAAAAAAGTGAAAGAAATGAACCCCAAACAAAGAAATACCAGGAAAGTTTGCAAGTCTAAATGCCACTACTATTTCATTTTCTGCAATAAGCAATTGTGTGAAGCTTGTTAACTTATGCCACAATTGATGAATTTCCAAACAACTTAATCTTGGCGAGTTCATGTTTGAATTTCATGTTTTAGAGATAGAGAATAAAATCTGACCAAACTGTTTAATCTTGGCAGATAAGTAGATAGGTAGAGTAAATAAAAAGGAGTTCAACATTTTAATCTGAGCCCTTGGATGCAATAAGTGCAGACTTAAGTAGGCTTACTATGTTGAGAAAAGAAAAGTTGACGAGGGTTTTCCAGTCTAAGTGCACCCAAATTAAGAAGAAAAAATGCTAGGCCAAAGTAGGCATGGTAGGTAGATGATGTTGCAGAATGATACTTGTGATGGATTATGTCTCTAAATGTATTAATCTTTATCTCTATCACAAGTGCAAGGCAGACATTATACCTGATGCAGCTCAAGCAAGACGAGGTTAAATAACTAACTCCCCTTCATGCTTTTCCCTAATCATTCACTAATTCCCCCTAAAGTATTAAGATCTGTGCTTAATATCACCCATCAAAACATCCAGTCCATTTCATAAAGTTTCGCGTAAGTAACAACCCTATTTTTCTTAGGAAAATGCATAAAATCACTGAAAATCCCTTTTTCCCACTCTTGCCTAAGTTTTAATTTCAAACATTGGCTTAGCGCTTATTATCATTTTGAATTCGTATTAACTCTTAACAACTATTATATAAATCCCTATAAAAAATATTACCCTTCCTGTAATATGTGAATATATTTAAAAAAAAAAATACTATATATATCCCGCCCTGGTCGATTACGATCATAGTTCACCGTTTTAACAGGAATTAATAAAGCTTATTCGCAGTTTATTGATAACCCTGCCCACCACACGATAATGGGTTAATGAACTGTCTGGGTTAGTTAATAACCAATCCTGACCGATCACCATACCCCGATACATTTAAACTTTATTTATGGTTTCAGGCCCGCCACAAGTTAACACACCACCATGTCTCCCGCCCGTCCGCCGCTCGATCATCCCCTGCTCATCTGACAGTATATATCGATATCGCGATCCCCCTTATGACCATGCTTTAACTCGCAATCACAAGGTGGTTTTCCACTCGTACAAAAGCCACGTGTCATCCGTTCAATGTGTTCGCTCGCCCTTCGCCCAATACCACTCGACTCCAAAAGCGGTGCGAGCAAACCACTTACCGCCTTCTACTTACGTCATCCGCTCTCCGCTGACACCATTCGCCTGACCCCCGCTCCTGTTCTGAGATCTCCAGTCCCTGAGGAATCGAACATTGGCATTCAATGGAGTCCGTTAGGTTTACAATCGCATTTGTCATTCTTCTGATCATATCCGCCATGTTCGTTGCGTCCTCTGCGACAGAGCCAGCTAGGGTGTCTTCTCCTTCACCTGAAGTCGAGTCCAGAGGAGCTTCCTTGTCCTTGGTATCTGTAATGGCTCCATCGTTTTTTTCTTGTATCGGTGCATATCTCGCTTAGCTGTGATGATTAGTGGCAATATCTAGAGTTTAAGAGATTGATGTAGCCAGTGGGGCAGCCATGAGTAGGGGGTGGGTTTACTGTTTGATTTGTATTTCCTCATATTTTGAGGCGCAACCCTGTATACAACATATCTTTACTTTGGATTTTAAGCTTGGGCTATTTACTAGACAAAGGTACTTACCAAACAAAGCTACTTACCTGACAGAGATGAATAGAGGTAAAAAAGTTAAAGAGTATCAGATCAGGGTTAAAGAGTATCCGTAGAGACAGGGCAGCCAGCACCGAGTGGCTGAAGAATATAGCTGCAAGCCGAATCCTAGGGCCTGCCTCCAGCACATTCAACAAAAACAGGACCAGCACAACATCAGTATATCTTTTTCCTATTTTCGAGACTAGCTGTTTCTATTTTCTTGTAAACTATTCTTAGCCATCCTAGATATTATCTCACTCTGTTATGAGATATTTTGTTGTATAATTTTTGCATAAATACCCCCTCGATTGGAGTATTGAGGGGTGGATTCCTAGACTTTGCTGTAATATTGATTTTTTGGAATAAAGAGTTTTTGGAATCAACTGTTGCATGGCTTACTGGATGAAGAATTGAAGCAAAGGACTTGTCACAGACTTCTTGAATCAACCACCGGATGAATAAGTCCTCTATATCTTGTGTCTTAAAGTTTTCTTATTTATTATATCATCTGTGTTTCACAATCTGAATGATAAAGAAAAGATTTAATTTTAGAATATGCTTGATTGAACTCTGTTTTCAGTCATTATTGTTCTCTATGTTTTCTTCAGCATTAGGATAAGCAGTGAAATATTAATTTCTCCTGTTTCCTAATTCTTTCATGCTGATTATTTGTTAAAGAACACTTAACTGCTCCTTATCAGTAATCATCCAGTTTCTATTTTTAAATAGGTTGAAGAATTCTTAACCGACCTTCACCCCATTTGAGCCCATTCCATCTGTTTCAAGTCTTTATTTGTTTCCTGTTTGACTACCTTGCTCTGTGAAGCCATCCTCTGTTAAGAAACCAAATCCAGTTAAGCCATATTCCTTGACTCCATTAGCCCAATGGCCTGAACTACTCTGTCTTACCTCTTTGCTCTATTGAATCTCACCACCCGAACTCAAACAAAACTCCTAAATTTCATAACTAGCCTAATACCTTTCAAAACAAAGCTAAATCATAAAGAGAGAGCCCTCTCTGGATAAAAATTGGCTAGATTCTGTATCTAAAAGATTGGTTTGTGGTTACCTCGGCCTCCTTTCCCCTTCTTACAACTTCTGGGAAAACCTGAGTGATAACATCAATGGCGACTCCGCTGGGGACTTGAATAATTTTTTTGTTACTACTGTTTTCTGTATAAGCTACAGACGGAGCCTGAAGTTAGCCAGGTAGCCTTTGAAATGCTTTTTCTTTGCAATTGCAGAAGTAAATGAATGCTACTTCAGTCTATCTCCGGTCTAGTTTATAGATTGGACATCTGGTTTGAAATACTTGATTAGTTCCTCTTGTCAAATAAGTCTTTAAGAAATTTCAAATCCCATGTCTAAAGCCTCTTAAAGAAATCATAGAAGTTTGAAAATTCATAAAAAACAAAATAATCATAACATACTAAAAAATTTGGTTCCCTGGAGAACTAACTTTTTCCTCAGAATTGTTTTACAGGTTTAGATCTGATCTATGACGGTGGATAGGGATCAGACACACAAAGGTTAAAATCATCCACCTGGCGACTCCACATCAATTTCACAACTAAGACTCCACTGGAGGGATGAACCTGAAAGAACAATACAAAAAGATCAGGCTTTTAACTTGGATTGTTATCCAAGACCTTATGTTCTTTCTAAATTGATAGAGTTTTCCAATGTATATTGTATTTTAGAAAAAAATTTAGATTAATTTTTGAGTATTTTCTTTTGAAAATTGTAAATATATATCATCCTTTTGAATCTTATGATGATCACTTTCCAATCAAGAAGCCTCAAATACTCAAGACTCCACTACTAAAAGAATCCAGAGTTGTTGAGAACCTATGGTGACCCAATTTTAGCATTAAGTGTCTTCAAGATGAATTTAACAAATCAACGCAGGTATGCTCCTTTGGATAGGTCAAAGATTCCAGGTTTTCCAAACCCTTTGCCCAAATTTGATTGGTCAAAAAATCTTCCATTGTTTAAAGATGAAATAGGAGATGATGCTGCTTTACATTTATTAAAATTTCATATGCACATTCGAAAGTTTAAAGTCAAATTCCATGAAGATTGTCTTATGAAAATATTTATGGTAACTTTAGAAGAAAAAGCTAGATCTTGGTATGAAAATTTACCAGCCTCTAGCATATGTTCATTAAAGCAGTTTCATGCTACATTTCCTGACAAATACAAGGAAAGGTATTCATCTCTATTGCTAATTCAAGACTGTTGTGACAATTTTGAAAGTTTTATTCAATATCTTGAAAAGTACTATGATGACGATGACGATCAGTTCATGGATCATGAAATATTAGAGGTTTTAGAAGAAAATCCTTTTCAAAAAGTGGAAGCCTTGCTTGAATTATCTTCCCCTCAGAAAGAAAAAGATGATGTATGTTGTTCAGAAACCCATGAAGTTTCCCCACCGGAAAAAAATTCTTGCAGCACTACAAACTGATCAGAATAAAGAAGAAATGCAGTTCCCTGAAATTGCTCAAATAGAAAATAGCAATGAAAACCAACAATAGTCCAGAGATCTGGAGGTAGAGGCAATAGAGCTTAAAAATATTCAACCACAAGACCATCTTCAACAAGTATGGGTTTCTTCAGAGATTAAAGACCAGTCAAAATTATTTGATGAAAACCATGTCACAAATTTTCTTTCCTTGCATGTAAATGAAATGAGACAACATACTTTGATAGATTAGGATCTTTCATCTAAAATCAATGGGAGCTTGCCACTCTCTTGCAAGCTTCTATATGACAAAGACAATGATGAGGATTTTCTTGTTGTATGTGATAAGGTTGTTATATTTGATGAAGATAGAGAGTATTCAGAGCACTTGGATACAGTGGAGAATAAAGAGGAGAAACAATTGACCAGTCACTTTAATCAAGAACCAGTTTGGAATGAGGTTTGTTTTCCTGATACCAATCATCCAGAAGATCTTATATGGCAGGATTACCATTATCCTTTGGTCAATATATTGAAGCCATCAGTGCAAGAAGAGATTAAGAATCACGAACAAATTTCTGCTAATTCCAACTACCATAGATCAGAAGATAGATTTATAAAGCAATATGTGAGGAGAAAGCTCCTGATCTAATGTGTGTGTTTGATGACATCACTTCTTTTGATGATTTGCCAAAATATGATCAGTATGATGATAATTATGTTCTTCCAATCCAAACTAACTTTACAGAGCAATCAGAGGCTAGTTTGGGGAATAAGGACATCCCATTTCACCAACTTGAGAATAGTGATCAGCTTGTTCATTTCAGTTATGAAAGTGAGGAAGAAAATGCAGAAAATTTGGAAATAAGTGAAACTTCTTTACCTCTTCATTTTGAATCATTTCAATTTTTAAAGGAAATGTGGTGTAAATTTTTTAAAGAAAAGGAGGAGCAACTTATAGAAATCTATGAAGTTCCATTTGGACCTACATGTAATAAGTTGCAGCAATCCTTCTAAGTTCTTTATGATCCAATAGCTGATAGGTTGGATGATGAAAGCAATTATAATTTTTCTCCATTAACAGACTATGAGAGTCAAAATCAAGATAATAATGGTTTCACCAGCCAGAGATTTCAATCAATAATAATATCATCACAAAGAGTAGTTGAAAACATGTAGGGTGATAAAGATAAAAGTGATATTTCAATTTCATGGCATGTAAGCCATACACAACAGATGTACAGTTGTTTGAATCAGTTCAAGAAAAGTGTATATATTTTACAAGATCCTTTTGTACAGTTTCTAGATCCAACAAAGGAGATCAGGAATTTCCTTATCTTCTCAAAGGTTAACAAAGCTATATTTGATTGCAAGATCTCAATTTTAAACACCAACAAGCACAAGCAACAAAAGTCACCAATGTATATGATGCTTGAGTGGTTGCATTGGTTGTTTCATTTTACCTAACCAGTAGTTCGAAAAACTGATTAGAGTAAGCAGGTAGGATTTCAGTTTGATTTAATTCAGTTTCAGTAGATTATGAAATAAATCCTAAAAGTTTTGAATCCAATAAAAATGCCTTAAGATCTTCATGATTTACTAATTTGGTTTGAAGATTGCAACACTTTTTAGTTTCAGGTCAGATCTCAAGTTGTGCAGGAAAAGGGTAGAAATATTTTTGATAAAAGGACCAAAGCAGAAGACTTCTACCTTGGAGACAAAGTTCTAAGATTGGATTCCAGGAGAGAAGACAAAGGAAAACATGGGAAGTTTGACTTCCTGTGGAAAGGGCCATTTATCATCCAGGCATTGCAAGGGAACAATACTTACTTTCTAAAAAGCCTGGATGGCACAGAAACAAAAGAAGGACCAGTGAATGGTCGAATGCTGAAACATTACTTTGATCCGGTTTTTTAATGTATTTTGACTCTAAAATGTACATACTATATCCTTGATAATGTCAAAGTTTGGATTGGATAGTAACTTGTTGGAGTTGAAGCTCGAAGAGAAGGCCCTGAGCTTCACAAGCGTTACTGTCATACATACAATAAAGAAACCAGCAGAAGGGGATTTTAGAGCACAGTCAAAGTTACCCAGAAGGCCATCTGACCTGCTATTCTTGACTTTCCACCTGGAAAAGCCATCCCCAAGTGGAGCCACTGTTATACTCCTATACCAATAGTTGTCATATTTCATGATTGACTTGTTGAGCTCTGTAATATGTTCATTCCTTTCCTTGTCGCAAAGGTTTTCCATATTATCAAAAAATAAAAAAATGTAAAAAATGTAAAGAGGGTATGCCCTAAAAGAAAAATCAAAGGGTAAAAAGAATAAAATGGTCAAAAAAGTGAAAGAAATGAACTCCAAACAAAGAAATACCAGGAAAGTGTGCAAGTCTAAATGCCACTACTATTTCATTTTCTGCAATAAGCAATTGTGTGCAGTTTGTTAACTTATGCACAATTGATGAATAGCCAAACAACTTAATCTTGGCTAGTTCATGTTTGAATTTCATGTTTTAGAGATAGAGAATAAAATCTGACCAAACTGTTTAATCTTGGCAGATAAGTAGATAGGTAGAGTAAATAAAAAGGAGCTCAACAGTTTAATCTGAGCCCTTGGATGCAATAAGTGCAGACTTAGGTAGGCTTACTATGTTGAGAAAAGAAAAGTTGACGAGGGTTTTCCAGTCTAAGTGCACCCAAATAAAGAAGAAAAAATGCTAGGCAAAAGTAGGCAGGGTAGGTAGATGATGTTGCAGAATGATACTTGTGATAGATTATGTCTCTAAATGTGTTAATCTTTATCTCTATCACAAGTGCAAGGCATACATTATACCTGATGCAGCTCAAACAAGACGAGCTTAAATAACTAACTCGTCTTCATGCTTTTCCCTAATCATTCACTAATTCCCCTAAAGTATTAAGATTTGTGCTTAATATCACCCATCAAAACATCCAGTCCATTTCATAAAGTTTCGCCTAAGTAACAACCCTATTTTTCTTAGGAAAATGCATAAAATCACTGAAAATCCCTTTTTCCCACTCTAGCCTAAGTTTTAATTTCAAACATTAGCTTAGCGCTTATTATCATTTCGAATTCGTATTAACTCTTAACAACTATTATATAAATCCCAAAAAAAATATTACCCTTCCTATAATATGTGAATATATTAAAAAACCCCAAATACTACATATATCTCACCCCGGTCGATTACGATCATAGTCCGCCGTTTTAACAAGAATTAATAAAGCTTATTCGAAGTTTATTGATAACCCTCCCCGCCACACGATAATGGGTTAATTAACCGTCCGGGTTAGTTAATAACCAATCCCAACTGATCACCATACCCCGATACATTTAAACTTTATTTATGGTTTCGGGCCCGCCACAAGTTAACGCACCGCCATGTCTCCCGCCTGTCCGCCGCTCGATCATCCCCCGCTCATCCAATGGTCTATATTGATATCGCAACCCCCCTTATGACCGCACTTTAACTCGTGATCACAAGGCGATTTTTTGCCCGTACAAAAGCCACGCATCATCCGTTCAATGTGTTCGTTTGCCCTCCGCCCAATACCACTCGACTCCAAAAACGGTGCGAGCAAACCACTTACCACCTTCTGCTTACATCATCCACCCTCTGCTGACGCCATTCGCCTGACGCCCACTCTTGTTCTGAGATCTCCAGTCCTTGAGGAATCGAACATTGGCATTCAATGGAGTCCGTTAGGTTTACAATCGCATTTGTGATTCTTCTGATCATATCCGCCATGTTCGTTGCGTCCTCTGCGACAGAGCCAGTGGGTGCGCCTTCTCCTTCACCTGAAGTCGAGTCTGAAGGAGCTCCCTTGTCCTTGGTATCTATAATGGCTCCATCATTTTTTGCTTGTATCGGCATATCTCGCTTGGCTGTGATGATCAGTGGAAATATCTAGAGTTTAAGGGACTGATGTAGCTAGTGGGGCAGCCATGAGCAGGGGGTGGGTTTACTGTTTGATTTGTATTTCCTCATATTTTGAGGGGAAAACCTGTATGCAACATATCTTTACTTTGGATTTTAAGCTTGGGCTATTTACCAGACAAAGGTACTTACCAGAGAAAGCTACTTACCAGACAGAGATGAACAGAGGTAAAAAAGTTCAAGAGTATCAGATTAGGGTTAAAGAGTATTTGTAGAGACAGGGCAGACAACACCGAGTGACTGAAGAAGACAGCTACAAGACGAATCCTAGGGCCTGCCTCTAGCACATTCAACAAAAACAGGACCAGCACAACATCAGTTTATCTTTTTCCTATTTTCGAGACTAGCTATTTCTATTTTCTTGTAAACTATTCTTAGCCATCCTAGATATTATCTCACTCTATTATGAGATATTTTGTTGTATAATTTTTGCATAAATACCCCCTTGATTGGAGTATTGAGGGGTGGATTCCTAGACTTTGCTGTAATATTAATTTTTTGGAATAAAGATCTATTGGAATCCACTGTTGCATGGCTTATTGGATGAAGAATTGAAGCAGAGAACTTGTCACAGACTTCTTGAATCAACCACCATATCAATAAGTCCTCTATATCTTGTGTCTTAAAGTTTTCTTGTTTATTATATCCTCTGTGTTTCACAATTTGAATGATAAAGAAAATATTTAATTTCAGAATATGCTTGATTTCACTCTGTTTTCAGTCATTATTGTTCTCTGTGTTTTCTTCAGTATTAGGATAAGAAATGAAATCTTAATTGCTCTTGTTTTCTAATTCTTTCATGTTGATTAATTGTTAAAGAACACTTAACTGCTCCTTATCAGTAATCATCCGATTTCCCTCTTTAAATAGGTTGAAGGATTCTTAACCGCCCTTCACCCCATTTTAGCCCATTCCATATGTTTCAAGTCTTTATTTGTTCCTTGTTTGACTACCTTGCTCTGTGAAGCCCTCTCTTAAGAAACCAAATCCAGTTAAGCCATCTTCCTTGACTCCATTAGCCCAATGGCCTGAACTACTCTGTCTTACCTCTCTGCTCTATTGAATCTCACCACCCAAACTCAAACAAAACTCCTAAACTTCATAACTAGCCCAATACCTTTCAAAACAAAGCTAAATCATAAAGAGAGAGCCCTCTCTGGATACAGATTGGCTAGATTCTGTATCTAAAAGATTGGTTTGTGGTTACCTCGGCTTCCTTCCCCTTCTTACAACTTCCGGGAAAACCTGAGTGATAACAAGCCCCATAAATGTGTAATTATTGGTGGGCTCCAGTATTGTAGCAATAATGCTACAACTCCTGGAGCTTCCTATCTCTAATTTTATCAACCTGGTAGTTCGTACAAACTTGGAAGCGACGGTGCTGTATGCACAAGTACTAGCTCTTGTCGCAGCTGTCACTTGGTCAGCTGGCACAAGTCCGCTAGGGCTCAAGCCAACTTCTATATGCTCACAGAAGAAGCTTTATGAGTGATGGACGAAAGCTAACTCCAAGGAGGCTAATCTATTTGCAGAAAGAAACTGAAAGCCAACAAAGCATGAAAACCCTAGTAAACCCTAATTTGACTAGCTAGGCCCTTACAATGCGAAACTGTGAATGAAACTTCTACCAATGATGCCATTACTTGCAGTGAGCTGAAATACATGCATCTAAGCTACTTGCATCTGAAAAGACATGTTTTTGTATTTTTTCATTAAGTGGTTGGATTTATTGTGATGATGCTTTTGATTAGGGTTTGACTGTGCAGGTGCGGTTCGAATGGAAGGAAAGCATGGGCAAGGTCAGGATGGCTGAGGGAGGTCCCTGAGGATCTCTAGCATCAGTCCACAGAAGTCTGCCACGTTCGGATGCTCAGCAACCGAGTTTGCAGGCTTCTACAGGAAGTCTGCAGGGGATCCTACAGGAAACTCAGGGATTCTACAGGAAGTCTGTGCAATTCTACAGGATGTTTGACCGTGGAAGTTTTGGAAGATGGTGAAGTGTTGGAGTGGTGTGGGAGGATAGGTGAGATGGAGATGGAGCGGGTGATGGCTCAGGAGTAGAGAAATCAGATGGAGGAAGAGTGCATGCAGTGGGTTGATGGCTGGAAGGATGGGATCACGAAAGGTTAAGTAAATGAAGCTACGTGGCAATGGATGAGTTGGAGGGTAAATGAGCTAGACAGAGGCCGAGTAGGGCTTGAGGAGAGATCAAGAAGAAGAAGAAGGAAGTGGAGTGATATGGAGCAGCGTAAATGAAACAAATGACTTATGCACCAAAAACGAGAATTCATTAACCTATGATAACTGTGCCATGAAACCTATGAACAGCAATGGAAAACCAAGAAATGAAACTCGTGCATGGAAGTGGAATGTAGGAGTATGGTTCAATATCAAAAGTGCATGGATGGATCTTCAACGAAAATGTCTATGTTGCAGCTTGCATGGAAGTGAGAAGAACTGTGTTTCTTTTTGGTGGTTGGTTATGGATTGCACCCCAATCCCTAAGAGAGATGGCAGTGAGCCTTAACAACCTTTTTCTGGAGCTCCAATAAATTATAACTATCCTCCTATCGAATCTAAGCAACTAAAAGCAAATTCACCATAAACTAATCCTATTCAACCTCATGAAAAAGACTAAATTAACAGACTGTAAATTCAAATTGCATGTCAAAGTAAAGACTCAAAGTGCTGGAACGAAATGCAAATAACATTACAACACCGAGGAGATCTATTTCTCTCAGGTTGGGCCCTAACCTGAGAGCTATAGCTCCCTTAGAAACTCAGAATGAGATCAAAATATGCCTCCTTTATTCATAACCAAACATCTGATATCATGCCAAAACTGGCTTACAAAAGGAACAAACACCGAGCTGTAGCTCGTACTTCCCAATTACAAGAGTAATGCAAAAGTTCAAAAAGCTTCTATCCAAGACTACGGCCTCAGTATTTATGCAAAATGATCATCCAACAGGTGTCCTTGATTTGTGGAGCTCGGCTGTCCAACTGAAGGTTAAACTGCTGTTCCTGTAGAACAGTTATAACTGCTGTTCCTGTAGGACAGTTGTAACTGCGGTTCCTGTAGAACGGTTGGCTGCCTCTAAGCTCGGTGGGGGAGATTGGTTGGAGCTCGAAGCTATGGTGGGAATCATGAGGAAGGTCCCCAAGACTGTGGACAACCTCTCCTAAAAACCATCAGTGCCACCTTATTGTCTCCTTGTCTCCTTTCTCGTGGTCTTTTCTCCCTTTTAATGCCAAAAACCTGAAAGCATCATGCATTAGTCACGTAGATAGAATGCCTACCTTTCTTCCTACAAACAACACGAATAAACCAAGAAATGAATGCATAAGCAATAAAAAATGAATGGTTTGAGCAGAGCAAGTAGGCCAAATGAGCCCAAATTGTACCAAAAATTGGGGCTCATCATCACCCCCCAGCTAAACTATTTGCTCATCCTTGAGCAACTTTGCTCTGGCTCCTCGTCTTTGGCCGAGAACTAGAGCCCGGATCATGCTTTTCCTTTCCTGTTTTTGGCAGCCCTGCCTTTTCTGCCGAGGGTGGCGCTGCTTCCTTTCCTATTTTTGGCGGCCCGGCCTTTGCTGCCCCTGGTGGTGACGAAGGTGGTGCTTCTTCCCCCTTCCCCATTTCCTTGAGCCGGGCTTCGGAAGGCGATTGGCCTATTTTTCGTGTCCAGGAAGTTATTTTTGGGCTTCCCTTCTCAGGGGTGGCTGATGTTTTAGAGGGGGTTCTTGCACTGGGTGAAGTAGGGACATCCCCTAAAATGGTTTGGCTGCTGGGTGGAGGCTGTGGCTTGCCCGTGGTCATCCTCTTGCTTCTCCTGGCTTCAGATGGTAGAGGGGTCTCCCTCTCCCTCTTCTCCTTCGGTTTTGGAGGTGTACTGAGGGCGGCCAGCGCCGCTGCTGCCTCTTTTTCGAGAATACCAGCCTTCTCTTTCTTGCGTTTTGCTCTCTCAGAGCTCCTTGTAGAGGGCCCCTCCTTTTCAGATTTCGGGCTTCCTGTAGAAGACCCTGCTTTGCCCACTTCCGGGCCTCCTGTAGAAGATTCTTTCTTTCCCGATTTTGGGCTTCCTGTAGAAGCCCCGGCTTTAGCCACTCCCGGGCTTCCTGTAGAAGCCCCTGCTTTGGTAATCTTCGGGCTTCCTGTAGAAGACCCTTTCTCTGTCTTCAGGCTTCCTGTAGGAGCCTGTTTCTCAATGACTTTCGGGCTTCCTGTAGAAGCCTGTTTCTCAACGATTTTCGGGCTTCCTGTAGAAGCCTTTGTTTTTGTTTTCGGGCTTCCTGTAGAAGCCTGTTTCTGCTTTCCTGTAGACACAGGTGTCTCCACCTCTGCTTGCTTGCCTGCCTGAGTTTTGCTTTTTGCTTTGGTTGCAGGTGCTGTTGAGGTACTTGGGCTGACGTGGACCACCTCAGCTTTGTCCATTCTGCTCTTCATCCTCTTTTCCCTTGCTGACAAGATAGGTGTGCCACCTTTTTCTTTGTCCTCCTTTTCCTCATGCTTCTTCCTTTGTTCTCTCTTCTGTACTATGGTCGGGGTCTTCTGGCCTTCTTCTCTCTGTTCCTCGGCCACTGCTTCTTGTTCCTCACTACTGGAGGAACCTGTTTCTTCGATCAATATTTTAATGTCCCCATCTTTTGTCAAATTCCAGAAAGATTCCCATGAGAGGGGGACCTTATATGAGTGCAGCGCATCCTCCACAAGAAGCTTGATCAACCCATGGTGGGCTATCTGATCTGGTATGCCCTCTTTCAGCTTTGTGGCACACTCCATTAGGGACTGCAATAGGAAATAAGGGATGCTCAGTTTTTGTTCTACAGGAAGATCAATTCGGTGCCTCAATTCAGTGAGCAGCCGAAAGTGATATGCATACACGATGCTGAAACGGCCTTCACAAGTGATATATTTCATGATTTGCAAACTGACTTCATTCCAAGGTGGCAACAGGCTCGTTCTTCGCACCCCATTTTTGTCCTCCGAGAATTCTTCCTCAGGTGGAAAGAATTCTTTCTTTGCCTGTTGGCTTAGCTTTCTTTCTTCCTTATCCCACGGCAAACCCATAGGAAGTTCTGTGATCCGACTGATATGTTCCGAGGTGAGCTTGAGGCTTAGACCTCTGAAGTTTACCGTGGCCAGTGTCTAGGATTTTGGCTTCAGAGCCTGCAAGAATTCTTCGGCCACTTCATCATCGTAGCCCTGCAGCTTATCACAAAAAGACATCCACTGTGCTCGTGTAAAGAGCTCTACCACTGCCGGGTTTTCCCTCAATTTGGCTGAATCAGTGGGTTCCCGTCTTATAAATCCACCCGACATGATGAACACGGCTGTTTTAATTAAAGGTGGAAAATGCGAAAGAGATTTGGTCTATTAAGACAGAGCATGCACATAATCCACAAAATTCAACACAGTCTACTTATACTGACATCCTGTAGAACGACAACATAGGCACAACAAACAACAATTTCACCGATATCTTTATGACCAGACTGTGGACGATGGTCTTGCCACTCTTACTAACCAGTTGCATGAAGAGTTCAGGGTTACCTCTTTAATTGGCCACCTTTTTTCGTGAGGCACCCGCTTCCCTGTAGAAGACTGCGTTCCTGTAGAGACTGCGTTCCTGTAGAACTGCGTTCCTGTAGAACTGCGTTCCTGTAGAAACTGTGTTCCTGTAGGAGCAGTGCGCAATTTTCGGGGAGGACTGTAGTCGGCCTGCGCTCGAGGTGTGCTTCACCAGTGTTCTGGTAGCCAACAGCTCGGCGTATCAAAGCGCAGAGGAGATCAGAATAGCCACTCGAGTTTGAAGTGGTGGTTGATAAATGCATGCGCATGATCTAGCCGATTAGATTTTGAATCGGCGCAATCCGTGGCGCGGGGGGTGAGCTGTCCCCGCCGGACCGTTGGGCGACGTCATCCATCATTCGCCTGCGTATTCACTTGCTGCCGCATCCATTCCCACAGATTTGCCGCCGCCTTTTCCTGTTAAACTCTTGCTTCCGACGGGAGTGTTCTCACGTGCGTGCCGCACATTCTCTTTGTCGTGGCCGCCACCCAAACATCCAATTACACCATAACTAGCCGACGTGGCCAGTCGACTGGCCATACGGCCGCTCAACCATTCACTTTTACGCCATGCAAACAATTCAAAGTAAAATTCATGCGATTTGATGGAAGGAAGGGTTGAGACACTTACCTGCGTGGCTGCACACGATTTTTCCAGTTCTTGGACGATGGTGAGTGGATCTACCTGCTGCATGCGACTTACACAGACCCGGAGGCTCGTGGTTACAGGCTGCCGACGATGGAGTGGATGCTTTGGTTGCATGCGCCCGCGTTTCGTTGCAGATGGCGGTGCTGTGAATGGTATCCACTCGAGCAGGTTGAACTGTTACAGGATTCCCGTGAGGTGTCTCGTAACAGTTCTTCCTCTTTGGGTGCATGCTGCACGACGGAGGATCTGGCCTTTCAATCACGTCCCCGGAGCTTCTGATGCCTGTGGTATGAGATCTCAGCATTTGTTTATCTTCGAAAATGGCTTTTCCCGCGAGAACTCATCGATCTTCTTTGTTGGTGCAGGGAACTTGGTTGCATGTCGACAAGGATGGTGGAGCAAGGTGACAGCAATGTGCAAGGGTGCCAACAGAGGCTTGCATGCATCCAAACCAATCCATAGTCGCTAAATCTCCTTTTAAGATGAATTCTGGGCCGTCCCAAACTTCTACAGGAAGTTTCCTGTAGAACACAGAGCTTCCTGTAGAAAGTTCGGCCTTCCTGTAGAAAGTTTGTACTTTCCTGTAGAAAATCCGCGCCTTCCTGTAGAAAGACTGCATCTTCCTGTAGAAAGACTGCATCTTCCTGTAGAAAGACTGCATCTTCCTGTAGAGGATTCAAACCATGATAAAATTGCACATACCTTGAAAAAACATGGGTACCCTTGGAGGAGGTGCTGGTGAGGTCCCTTGACAGCATGATAAAGACCCTTGGCTTTGAGTTGAAGGCTTCCTCTCCTCCATAGAACATCTGCAACCTGCATGCAATTTTACCATATTTTGCTTATTGTTTTTTCTTTTTTCTCTTTTTTTTTTTTTTTTTTTTTTGAAAGATAACAGGGGCGCCTCAAAGAGGTTTTCACCCGTGCCATCTGCCCTGAGCGCCTCAGAGAGGTTTTCACTCAAGGATCTTTTTCAAACCTTTTCTCTTTTTTTTTTGAAAGACAATAGGGGCGCCTCAATGAGGTTTTCACCCCTACCACCTGCCTTGGGCGCCTCAGAGAGGTTTTCACCCAAGGATCTTTATTATTTTTTTCTCTTTTTTTTCATTTTTTTTTCTTTTTTTTTTTTTCATATCCCTCAGGGTATGCCAGAAGCAGAGGCAGAACCTCTCTCTAGGACCAATACAGATTTCTCCATAGTTTTGATGAACTCTTGTCTTGAGAGAGGTCTCCTGTAGATCTTCAAACGATGCCCATTGACAAGCATGGGAATGGCTTCCTCATCAATGGTTCGAATGAGGACAGATCCATTGTCATGGCATTTTTCCACTGCATATGGTCCTAGCCATCTGGTTCTCAGCTTCCCCTTGAAATCTTTGTATCTGGAGTCATACAACAAAGCCCAATCTCCCGGCTGAAATTGCTTGTCATGGAGATGTTGGTCATGCCACACCTTTCTCTGAAGTTGAACCACTTCTGAGTGAAGGAGGGCCTGCATTCGGTGCTCATCCAGGCCATTCAGCTGCAGTAGCCTTTCTTGTTGTGCATGGCTGAGATCTAGGTCCAGCTGAGCTGCCATCCTCAAAGTGTTGTATTCAAACTCAATGGACAGCAAAGCTTTCTTCCCATAGACCAGCTCATACGGTGTGAAGCCGGTGGTGGTCTTCCAAGTGGTGTTGTAAGCCCATGTGGCTTCAACCAGGCGATCTGCCCAGTCCTTTCTGCTGCTGCTCACCACCTTAGTCAAGATCCCTTCTAATGCTCTATTGGTGACTTCCACCTGCCCATTTGCTTGAGGGTGATAAGGGGTGGAAGTCCTATGCTTGATCTTGTGATGAGCTAGTAGATCTTCAACCAGGTTGGAGGTGAACTGGCTCCCTTGATCGGTGACCAGCTCTCTTGGATAGCCAAACTTATAGAAGATGTTTTCTCTTAGGAACTCGGCCACCTTTTCTTCTGTTGCTGCTTTGATTGCTTTGGTCTCTGCCCACTTTGTCAAATAGTCAGTACACACAATGATGTAAGTCCTTTGCCTCGAAGAGGGGTTGATTGGGCCCACAAAGTCCATGCCCCACTTCTCAAATGGCTCAAGAGTCACTTGAGGTTGGAGAGGCATCTCATCCCTTTGGGTCGGTTTCCCCATTCTTTGGCATTGGTCACACTGACTGACATATCTTCTGACATCTTGATGAAGTGTGGGCCAATAGTAGCCTGCCTGCAGGATTTTGAAGGCAGTTCTCTTTGCTGCAAAATGTCCTCCACAAGGCCCATCATGACAAGTGAGGAGGATATCAAAGACTTCCTCCTCCCTTACACAACGCCTTAAGATCTGATCGGGGCCAAGCTTGAACAGATTGCCCCCGATCCAAGTAAATGAGGCACTTTTTCTGATGATTCTGCTCTTCTCTCTGGAAGATAGGTGTGGAGGGAACTGTGCTGAAACAAGATAGTTTGCTATATCAGCAAACCATGGAGAGAGTACTGAAATAGCAAACAGATGTTCATCGGGCATCTGGTCATCCACTGTTCCATCCTCATCTGCAGACAAATCCAATCTAGATAAAAAGTCAGCAACAACATTTTCTCTACCTGGTTTGTCAACAATGGTCAAATCAAACTGCTGCAATAAAAGTAACCATCTAATAATACGAGCATTCACATCTGGTTTATTCATTAAATATCTAATTGCAGCATGGTCAGTATGTACAAAGGTCTGGTAACCAGTAATATAATGTCGGAACTTGTTCAGTGCATGGACCACAGCCAAGAATTCTTTCTCGGTTACAGTGTAATTCAGCTCAGCTTTGGACAAGTTTTTGCTAACAAAGTAAATGGCATATGGAAGTTTTTGCTCAACTTGTCCTAAAGCTGCACCTATGGCTTTGTTCGAGGCATCAGTGTGGATGTGGAAAGGTAGGGCCCAGTTTGGACCTCTCAGGATTGGGGCTGACACCAACTTGTCCTTTAATTCATTTAAAGGCCTCTGACAATCGTCAGTCCAATTAAACTCCACATCTTTTGCCAACAGGCCAAACAATGGCGAGGCTAGCTTGCTGAAATCTTTAATGAATCTCCGGTAGTATCCTGCTAATCCCAAGAAACTCCGGACATCCCTTACCTTTTGAGGAGGTGGAACCCTCTTGATGAGAGCAATTTTGTTAGGATCCACCTGCAACCCTTGGCAAGAAATGGTATGGCCTAGCACGGTCCCTTCAGTCATTAGGAATTCACATTTTTCAGGACTAAGGGACAAGTTCATCTCGGTGCATTTGGTTAGGACTTTTCCCAAGTTGGACAATGCTTCCTGGAAGTTGGCCCCATAAGGAGTAAAGTCATCCATATAGATTTCTACTGCATCATGGACCAACTCCGAGAAGATGCTCAAGACAACTCTCTGGAAGGTAGCAGGAGCATTGCATAGCCCAAAGGGAAGGACTCGGTAGGCAAAGGTACCCCAAGGACAAGTGAAGGTGGTCTTATCTTGGTCTTCCGGGCTGATTTGGATTTGGTTGTACCCGCTAAACCCATCCAGGAAAGAGAAGAACTTCTTTCCTGCCAGTCCATCCAACACTTGATCTATGAAAGGTAGAGGGAAATGGTCCTTCTTGGTAGCTTTGTTCAGTTCTCGGTAGTCCACACAGATTCTCCATTTCCCATTTTTCTTGGGAACCAACACTAGAGGGGACACCCATTCACTATCTGAGATGGGGTAGATGAA
This sequence comes from Pinus tabuliformis, assembly GCA_031772625.1. Classification (NCBI taxonomy): domain Eukaryota; kingdom Viridiplantae; phylum Streptophyta; class Pinopsida; order Pinales; family Pinaceae; genus Pinus; species Pinus tabuliformis. The sequence continues at coordinate 3,687,479 of CM062818.1, forward strand.
CCCGGCATCCAACAGTTTTTGCAATTCTTCCTTGACAATGTCCTTAAGGGCTGGATTCATTCTCCTCTGAGGTTGCCTAACCGGTTTACAATCCTCTTTGATGTATATATGATGGGTACAGACCGAAGGATGGACTCCTTTCATTTCCTTATAGCTCCAAGCAAAAGCATCTAGGTGGTTGGCCAACAGACTACACAGCTCCTTTTCCTGGGAAGGAGATAGGGAGGAGCTGATCTTCAATGCTTTCTCAGGGCGGAACTCCACATTCTTGACTCTGGGAGTAACAGGGTTGGTTGTACAAAGATCCACTAAGGTGCTGGCTTGGGCATCCTCCACCAATTTCTCTAAGGGTAGTGCACTGGAAGGTGGATTCTGGATCAAGGTCTCGATCAAGTCATCCTCGGTTGGGGGGTCTCTTCTAGTGGTATCTAAGGTGCACAGAGGTGCTGAGTACACCTCGTCTTCCTCTCCTTCTTCCAACCAGAGTGGTAAGTCATGCTCTAAGGAGGGTTGGGCAGGAGGGTATAGGACTAGCTGCTTGGACATGGGACCATTTTTGATGGTCATGTTTCCTGCACGACAACTTATGTAAGCATCTGCAGTAGCTAACCAAGGCCTTCCCAAAATGAGAGGATATCCAGTAAGCTTTGCCTTTGGTTGCAGAACCAGGAAGTCTGCAGGGTATTCCCAAGAGTCAATAGAGACCAAGACATCCTCCACAATCCCTTCGGGAGTCACGGTGGAGCGATCTGCTAATTGCAGTACTGTCGAGGTCTTCCTCAAGGAACCCTGAAGATTAAGTTTAAGCATGGTATCCCTGGTCATCACATTAATGGCAGCCCCCAGATCAATCAAGGTGTGAGGTATAATGGTGCCATTGATGTGAACATCTACTACAGGACTTCCAGGATCTAGGTACTTTGGGCAGATGACTTGTCCTAACATAAGGTCAGACAGTTGTCCTATGACATTGATAGTTGAGGCATCTTTCTTCCGTCTGCCTGGGTGTTTGAAACACTTCTCCTTAACCAGTTTGTTGTATATTGGCACATCCTTGATGGCTTGGAGAAGTGGTATTTTTACACACAACTGCTTGAGCTCACCCAGAAGCTCATCCTCCTCTGGGTTGGGTTGTGTGGTGGCTGTTAGTCTCTCAGGAAAGGGTGGAATAGCCTTTGGTTCACTTTCCTGTTTATCTTCCTCATCCTCTGGGGGAGGAGGTTGGCGATCTGGTAGAGTCTTTCCAGATCGAAGATTGATCTCCTGGATCTCCACAGCATAGGTAGGGCATGAGGTTTCCCCAGTGTATACCTGCTGGGCCTGTCTATTGTTGGGGTTCGGGTTCGGTTGAGCAGGCATTTGAGGTTGCCTTGGAGGAGCAGGAGGTAATGGCTGAGGTTGAACTGGTGGTGGAGGCAAGATGGCAGGAGGAGTGTTGTATTGGGGCCTCCACCCCGACTGAGGTGCATTCCATTGAGGCTGTGGCTGGGCATGTGAGTGATATGAATGAGAAGTAGGTTGAGTGGGGTACTGAGGTGGATAAGACCATGGAGGAGGCATGGACCATGAAGGATGAGCAGGGGGACCCCAGGAAGGCATAGGAGTCGATTGGTTGGGGCTGTAATAAGCTTGAGATGCCCCTTGCATCCCCTGCTGATAAGGTCTAGATCCTTGTGGCCTCCTTTGGTTGAGGTAATAGAGAGGTTCAGTGGGAGCTTCTGCCCCTTGGTACATGGCTTTAAACCCAGGTAAGGTTGGACACTGATTTTTGGGATGGTCCTCCTCACAAACGAAACACACTTCAACCGAATGCAATGGACATTCGTTCTTAGGGTGTCTCCTTGTGCACCTAGGGCAGAAGACAGCCAAGGCTCTCTCAGCTTCTTCTTTCTTTTGCTGAATCCTAAATGTGTCAAGCTGCATGGCAATGGTTTGTCTCACCTCACTCTTAAGGTCCTCTAATTGATTTGCGAGCTCATGTTTGGAGAAAGGGACACTAGTTGAGAGGTGGTTTCCTCTACCTCGTTTCCGAGCTGCCCTGGAGTGGTTTCTAAACACAGTCTTGATGTCCTCATAAGGCAGTTGGTAAATGTCCCCCCCAGCTAACATGTGAAGGGTATCTAAGAGGTCTTCAGGGACTCGGAGCAGGACCAACTTGAGGGATTCAGGGTCAAGTGTGCACCTGGCCCGCTTATAGCTTAGTTGGAACCTCTCCTCATAATCCTCTAAGGACTCATCGTTTCCCATGGTCATCCGAAAGATTCCCCCTTTGTTTCCTTGGACCTACAGTAATCCCGGTACTTGGTATTGAAAGCTTGCTGCATCTGAGCCCAAGTGGTGATACTATTCCCAGGTAAGCCCATGAACCAGCGTAATGCTGCATCCTTAAGAGTGGAAGGGAAAAGTTTCAGCTTTTGCTCATCTTCAGTATAGTCATAGGTTCTACAAAGGACAACAAACTCAAACAGGAAGGTATCCGGATCTTCAGTGGTCAGCCCATGGAAGTGAGGTAAGGCGGAGGGGCTAATGTTCTTCATTTTCATCTCTCCATTGGTCTCTCGGATGGGGAAGGCACCTTCTATTCTCTCATCTTCTCTTCTATTGTCAGCCATAGCTTCAGATGGAGTGGTCTCTAACTCTTCTTCTACTATAGGATCTTTGTATATCTCAGGATGTTCACCTATAGGTTCCTCTGGGTCACTGTCACCAAAGAAGAGAGAAGGGTGACTCAGTGATGTGGTGGGGGTGTTTGGTAGGAATTTGCCTGATCTATCTCGGTTCCTACGAGGCATGAAATGGAAAAGACTTTCTTTTTCTTTTGATTGTTTTTGCTTTGCTTTTCTTTTGGTACCTGCAAAACTGAGACAGATTGATCTATACTAACTATGAAAGATGCAGAATTAAACTGAAAGCAGGAAAGAACTATTCTACTTTGCTCAAATGAAATTGCAAGAATGGAAATGCTAGTCTACGCTTGCAGAAAGGAAATGCTAATCTATGAAAGCAGGAAATGCTAGTCTATGAAAGCAGGAAATGCTAATCTATGAAAGCAGGAAATATCTATGCTACTTTTGCAGAATGGAAATGAAGTAAACTACTTAGCAGAAGGCAAGAGTAAGAAAGTAGAAGAAAAGCAACAATTACTAATACTCTGACGCTTCCCCGGCAACGGCGCCAAAAATATGGTGGGCTCCAGTATTGTAGCAATAATGCTACAACTCCTGGAGCTTCCTATCTCTAATTTTATCAACCCGGTAGTTTGTACAAACTTGGAAGCGACGGTGCTGTATGCACAAGTACTAGCTCTTGTCGCAGCTGTCACTTGGTCAGCTGGCACAAGTCCGCTAGGGCTCAAGCCAACTTCTATATGCTCACAGAAGAAGCTTTATGAGTGATGGACGAAAGCTAACTCCAAGGAGGCTAATCTATTTGCAGAAAGAAACTGAAAGCCAACAAAGCATGAAAACCCTAGTAAACCCTAATTTGACTAGCTAGGCCCTTACAATGCAAAACTGTGAATGAAACTTCTACCAATGATGCCATTACTTGCAGTGAGCTGAAATACATGCATCTAAGCTACTTGCATCTGAAAAGACATGTTTTTGTATTTTTTCATTAAGTGGTTGGATTTATTGTGATGATGCTTTTGATTAGGGTTTGACTGTGCAGGTGCGGTTCGAATGGAAGGAAAGCATGGGCAAGGTCAGGATGGCTGAGGGAGGTCCCTGAGGATCTCTAGCATCAGTCCACAGAAGTCTGCCACGTTCGGATGCTCAGCAACCGAGTTTGCAGGCTTCTACAGGAAGTCTGCAGGGGATCCTACAGGAAACTCAGGGATTCTACAGGAAGTCTGTGCAATTCTACAGGATGTTTGACCGTGGAAGTTTTGGAAGATGGTGAAGTGTTGGAGTGGTGTGGGAGGATAGGTGAGATGGAGATGGAGCTGGTGATGGCTCAGGAGCAGAGAAATCAGATGGAGGAAGAGTGCATGCAGTGGGTTGATGGCTGGAAGGATGGGATCACGAAAGGTTAAGTAAATGAAGCTACGTGGCAATGGATGAGTTGGAGGGTAAATGAGCTAGACAGAGGTCGAGTAGGGCTTGAGGAGAGATCAAGAAGAAGAAGAAGGAAGTGGAGTGATATGGAGCAGCGTAAATGAAACAAATGACTTATGCACCAAAAACGAGAATTCATTAACCTATGATAACTGTGCCATGAAACCTATGAACAGCAATGGAAAACCAAGAAATGAAACTTGTGCATGGAAGTGGAATGTAGGAGTATGGTTCAATATCAAAAGTGCATGGATGGATCTTCAACGAAAATGTCTATGTTGCAGCTTGCATGGAAGTGAGAAGAACTGTGTTTCTTTTTGGTGGTTGGTTATGGACTGCACCCCAATCCCTAAGAGAGATGGCAGTGAGCCTTAACAACCTTTTTCTGGAGCTCCAATAAATTATAACTATCCTCCTATCGAATCTAAGCAACTGAAAGCAAATTCACCATAAACTAATCCTATTCAACCTCATGAAAAAGACTAAATTAACAGACTGTAAATTCAAATTGCATGTCAAAGTAAAGACTCAAAGTGCTGGAACGAAATGCAAATAACATTACAACACCGAGGAGATCTATTGCTCTCAGGTTGGGCCCTAACCTGAGAGCTATAGCTCCCTTAGAAACTCAGAATGAGATCAAAATCCGCCTCCTTTATTCATAACCAAACATCTGATATCACGCCAAAACTGGCTTACAAAAGGAACAAACACCGAGCTGTAGCTCGTACTTCCCAATTACAAGAGTAATGCAAAAGTTCAAAAAGCTTCTATCCAAGGCTACGGCCTCAGTATTTATGCAAAATGATCATCCAACAGGTGTCCTTGATTTGTGGAGCTCGGCTGTCCAACTGAAGGTTAAACTGCTGATCCTGTAGAACAGTTATAACTGCTGTTCCTGTAGGACAGTTGTAACTGCGGTTCCTGTAGAACGGTTGGCTGCCTCTAAGCTCGGTGGGGGAGATTGGTTGGAGCTCGGAGCTATGGTGGGAATCACGAGGAAGGTCCCCAAGACTGTGGACATCCTCTCCTAAAAACCAGCAGTGCCACCTTATTGTCTCCTTGTCTCCTTTCTCGTGGTCTTTTCTCCCTTTTAATGCCAAAAACCTGAAAGCATCATGCATTAGTCACGTAGATAGAATACCTACCCTTCTTCCTACAAACAACACGAATAAACCAAGAAATGAATGCATAAGCAATAAAAAATGAATGGTTTGAGCAGAGCAAGTAGGCCAAATGAGCCCAAATTGTACCAAAAATTGGGGCTCATCAATTATATGGGCTCATTTTGCCTCCTAACTTAGCTTAATCCACCATTCTCATTATTTTATTCTATGTTTTTTGATTATATTTATGCTAATAGAGTGAGTTGGGTTGGTCATTATGCCATGGAGTCTAATGTGTGTTTAATGCATATTTTTGGTCAATTTTGGAGACAAAGTCAAAGATTTAATGGACATTTGGCAGCAAATATTCGAAGAAGACAAGAGAGAGGATTTGTAGGAAGGCATCCCTCATTTATGACTCCCCACTTCGAATTCTCCACCATGTAGCTCGAAGCACAAGCAGCCACATCATTGCACCAAAGACACAGCTGAGCAAGTGGAGGATAACTTTTGTTTATCTCAAGTTTTGGGAGCCAAGCCTCCTTGATTTTAAGGAAGCTGTTGGGAGCTTCAGTTGTATAAGTAGAGAGGCATAGGGTCTAATTAGGTTGTTGGAAGTTAGTCAAATTTTCGAATTTTTATTGCAGCTTTGCTCTGCTCAACTTCGAGCTTACTTTTGTTGATAGTTTCATGTAATCCTATTATTATTTTGATAATAAAGATGAGATGCTTTTTGAGCTAGCACTGAGTTATCTCAGAGGGCTGAAGCTCTTGAGTTAGGGCCCAATCCAAGCAGCCAAGCTCCTCTTGTTTTTTATTTATATGCTTTGTTTCAGTTTATGAATTAGTTGCTATTAGATAGATTTCTGTCTTAGAAAAGAATAGGTTGCTTTTGGTGATTTAAAAGGGTTGTTTCCATTTGAGTTTTCCATAGCAAGTTGAATAGTGATAAAAAGAAGATACAAAAAGGCCATCAACATAGCCTTGGCCTCCTTTCCTCCCTTTGGGATCATGAACTGAGGCCAAGATCCTCTTGTTGCCACAAAAACATAGATTTTTCTTTTCCATAGGATTTCTAGGGTTGCAGTTTGTTAGAAGGTTAAATGCTTTGCTGTAGATCTATTTCTCCATGTTCATTTCTGTCTTTGCAATACATTTCCTTCCATGCTTTCTTTCCATGTAGCATTTTTCAACATTTACTTTCTTAGATCAAAGTTTAGATTAGCTTGATGAAAATTCTGTTTTTTTGATGTATCTAGTTTCTTTGCTTGCTTAATTTCATTGTTTGATTTTCAGTTCTCTTGCAGCAAATCTCTTCTCACAATAATTCAGCCAATCAGCCATCACCATATCTTTTTGATCTATGTTCCACAGGTCACCCAAAGTCCCTCACAAACCTGCCTTAGTTCTCTGCACTTTTCCCATAAACTTTCCTCTCTTCTCTTGGACAAATCCGACCATCTCTCTCTCTCCTAATTATTCCTGATGAAATCTAGACACCTTCACACATCATCCTATCCTTCAGCTACCCTTTCCACCCACTTTCCCACCTTCAAAACCTCCAAAATTTCTCTCGGCATCCTCCTCTAGACCTCCTGTAGATCCCTTGCAGCTTCCTGTAGATTTTCTTGTAGGTGTCTTTTTGAAGTCTGATTGTAGGAAAAACCTCCAGAAGGCCACCTGGGACCTCCTAGGACCCATCCACACCTTCCTACACCTATGCAAATTCCAAAGTCATTCTCCATCGCCACCTAATCGCTACCACACACAAAAACAAATAAATTACATGCAAGACAATTTCACCTAAAAATACATTAAAAAAATCCAAAAAGATGTCTTTTTCTCATTCAATTCTAGAAATAGCTTGAGTAGATGTAGTTGACTTCCTGAGTATGTAATGGCATTAATTTCATGGTTTTTCATCTCTCTTTCTGCAAAAGTAGGATTAGATGGTTAAGTAGGGTTTGCTAGGTTTACTTCACATTTCAGCCTTATTTCTCTTTCTGCAAGTAGAGTAAGCTTTCATTTCTTTCATCACATAAAAAGCTTCTTCTTGAATTTATAGAAGTTGGCTTGAGCTCCTAGTGATCTTGCGCCAGCTGACCAAGTGACAGCCTGCAGTAAGAACTAGTACTTGTGCATACAACACTGTCGTTTCCAAGTTTGTTACAAACTACCGGGTTGATAAAAGTAAAGAAGGAAGCCTAGGAGTTGAAACATTATTGCTGCAATACTAGTGCTCACCAGTACACCCTTAGGGAAAGAAGAAGACGGTGGCCACGACCTCTAGACAGGGCCACTCCGCATGACAACAATAGATGAACAAGGTCATGGAGGAGTACGAGGACATCTTCACCTCCCCCACAGGGGTGCCTCTGCACTGTCAGGTCAACCACTCCATCGATCTAATCCCAGGTGCATCATTTCCCAATGGACCAATTTATCGGCACACCGTTCTGGAGAACGATGAAATCAAGAGGCATATTTAGGAGCTGCTGCAGAAATGTCACATCCGGTTGAGTTCATCACCCTGTGGGAGCTTGATCATGTTGGTACAGAAGAAGGATGGTACTTGGAGACTTTGTATGGACTATCAGGCGTTGAAAAGGATCATTGTCTGGAATAGGTACCTGATCCCATGGATTGATAATATTTTGGACCAATTGAAGGGGGGAAAATATTTTAGCAAGATCAACTTGAAGTTTGGATATCACTAGGTACCAATCGAACCCTCCAATGTGTGGAAGACTGCCTTCAAATCCAAGGAGGTCCTTTTCGAAAGGTTGGTTATACCTTTCGGGTTGACGAATACTCCCGCAACCTTCATGAGGATGATGGATGACATATTTCAGCCATTCACCAACTCATTTGTAGTGATATACTTGGATGACATCCTAATCTTCAGCCAAAGTCGGGAAGAGCACCTCCACCACATCTGACAAGTTCTCCAAACACTGTGATAACACAAGTTGTGTGCCAATTTTGGAGAAATGCACTTTTGGCATGACCCAGGTTCAGTATCTGGGATACCTTATTGATGAATGGGGGGTGCATGTGGATCTAGCCAAGATCCAAGTCATTCGGGATATTCCAGCCCCAACCACTCTGACAGAGCTCCGCAACTTTCTGGGTCCTGCCAATTTCTATCGCAGGTTCGTGTTGGGGTTCTCTCATATCACTTAGCCCTTGAGTCAAGTCACCAAGTGAGGAGTGAAAGAAAAATTCATTTGTTCTAAATCTCAATAGAAGACACTCACAAAACTGAAACATTTCCTTTGCTCTCCACCAGTGCTAACATTACTAGACTTGCAACAACCATTTTAGATCGAGACAAATGCCTCTGACTATGTTATTGGGGCAGTCTTTACTCAACAGGGGCATCCAGTGGCATATCATAGTGAGACACTTTTAGACAAAGTTTGGAAGTATACCAGTTATGACAAAGAGATGTATTCCGTTGTGCAGGCCCTTCGACAATGGAAGCATTACATTTCGGGGAAGGAAACAATCATCCACACAGACCACCGACCCTTGCAGTTCATACAAATTCAAGGGAAGTTGAAGAATGATCTCCATCAGAAGTGGTACACATACCTGCAACATTTCCATTTGAATATCAAGTACAAGAAGGGAAACACCAATAATGTTACAGACTGCCTTAGTCGACCACCGATCATGGCGTTACCCATCGTCCTCAACTTTCGTGGGCATGAGACTTTTGATTGGCCACTTCTCTTCCAAAGCGACCTAGAATTCGGCCACACATACCATACGCTCTTGGAGGGTCATAAATTTCCAGATTTTCACCGACAGGATGCTTTGTTATGCCACCTAGGACACCTTTGTGTTCTTTCAAGCGAGCGTGCCAAGATGATTTGGGAAGTGCACTACAGTTGGGCTGCTTGGAATTTCGGGGCTGAGGAAATGGTGGCAGTACTGAAAAAGTATTTCTATTAGCTGAATCTTTGACAGGATGTTGGGAAGTACATCATATCCTGCACTGCCTGCACCATTTCCAAACCGACCATCAAGAAGCAATGCTTCTATACTCCATTGCCTACCCCTAGTCAACCTTGGGAATCCATCCCCATGGATTACATGTCGGGCCTTCCTTCTACTAAGCATGGAAATGACTGTGTTTTTGTGGTCGTCAACAGATTCTCGAAGATGGCCATTATGGCGATTTGCAAGAAGAATATCATAGTAGAAGCCACTATTGCCAGGAAGTAAATCAGATCCTACATTGCCTATGTCATTTCCAAACTGACCATCAAGAAGCAATGCCTCTATACTCCATTGCCTACCCCTAGTCGACCTTGGGAATCCATCTCCATGGATTACATGTCGGACCTTCCTTCTACTAAGCATGGAAATGACTGTGTTTTTGTGGTCATCAACAGATTCTTGAAGATGTCCATTATGGCATCCTGCAGGAAGAATATCAGAGCAGAAGCAATTGCTAAACTCTTATTTGAATGAGTGTGGGAACACTTTGGGATCCCATAGTCTATCATCTTAGATCGGGACAACAAATTCCTCAGTACATTTTGGTCCAGTCTCTGGTCGATGCTGGACACCAAGCTCACTAAATCCACAACTTTCCATCCCCAAACTAATTGCTAGATAGAGGTCATCAACAGGATAATTGCACACATTTTGCGCATGTACAACTCAAAGCATCAACACACATGGGATGAGAGCCCCCCCTATGTCTAGCACAGTTATAACTGGGCTCTCCACAACTTGAATCGCCACACCCCTTTTCAGGTGGGCTTGGGATTCCAGCCACTATGTCCCATTGATGTGGCCATAACATTTGCAATGACTCAGGTAGATTCAACTCATGTCCATTTTGAAGCCGACAAGGCAAATAGATTCATTGAGCACATTCAAAAAATCTGCCTACAGGTCCATGACATATTGGACAAAGCCAATGCTAAATGCAAGAAGTGGCATGATCAACATCGGGTGCCACACAAGTTCCAGGTGGACGACAAAGTTTGGCTACATTTGTAGAAAGAGAGCCTTGTTGGGCCCCACCACAAGATTCGCTTGCTTTGATATGGGCCATACACCATCACCAAGGCTGTGGGAGATAATGATTTTGAGCTTAACATTCCTCCATTCCTTGGCCTCCACCCAGTGTTGAATGTGGATCGCCTTTGGCCATACTTTCCACTATTACTTGACACATCTGACATTGCAGAACAACTCACACCAACAGAGTTAAATCCAGTTTGCATGGAACAAGCTGCAAGTGATCGAATCATGGACATGCAGATCAAGAACACTCGCCAGTAGAAGATCCGGCTGTATCAAGTTGTCAAATTCGGCCAACTCTTGCACCAAGGCAAATGGCTCACGAGGGACCAAGTTCAACAAAAGTCTCCTCATCTCATAGAGGAACTCAACGCAATAGAGACCATTGCTTCTTAAGGGGGGAGGAATGATCCAGGTGGATATTGGTGGCCACCCACCTATTCCACTTGGACCCTCACCGCTTCGATATGGGCCATACACCATCACCAAGAATGTGGGAGATAATGCTTTTGGGCTCAACATTCCCCCATTCCTTGGCCTGCACCTAGTGTTGAATGTGGATCGCTTTCGGCCATACTTTTCACCATTATTGGACACATCCAACATTGTAGAACAACTCACACTAACAGAGTTAAATCCAAACTATATGGAACAAGTTGTAACTGATCGAATCATGGATAGGTAGATCATGAACACTCACCAGTAGAATATCCAACTGTATTGAGTTGTCAAAGTTGGCCAACTCTTGCACCAAGGCAAATGGCTCATGAGGGACCAAGTTCAACAGAAGTTTCCTCATCTCATGGAGGAACTCAACGAAATAGAGACCATTGCTTCCTAAGGGGGAGGAATGATCCAGGTGGATATTGGTGGCCAACTACCTATTCCACTTGAACACTCACCATTTTTTTTTTTTAGTTTCCTTAATTGTAGCATAGTTTACTATTTTTGGCAATTTTTCGGGCCCTGAACTTCTAGAGCCGTTTGGAGGCCCTAAACGAAATTTTTTTAGCAATATGCTTCTCATGTTTTGTAAAGAAATCACATCAGCATCTATACGCCTTGGAGAGATCTTTCCAACGAAGTATTATATGCGTCAAATAGAGATAATATGACCAAGCTACGACCCCGAGAAATTGGCTTCCCAACTAACCCCAAGGGGGCCCATAAACTCTTGGTGTTACATCTCCTCGGGGTAGGGTTTTGGTTGTTTAGAGTTTTCTCTTATTTTTCAATAATAAAAAGTCTCTTGAGCCTCATTTTAACTGAGCTCGGAGGCATGTAGCTGCCACATCTCTTCTCAAAGATAAGCTACCATCGCCCGAGCTAGTCTTATTTCCATTATGTTTGTAAGCATATTTTAGTATTTGATATTAATGAAATGTAGTGCTATTTCTACTGCATCTCTTTATTTATGTTTATATCTGTAATTTGTTGTGTTCTAGTTTAAATCTGAATCATCTACACCGTCAAATCCATTGTTAGATGATTGAAATTTCTTCTACCATTAGATTCCACTGCAACTGTCAACCGAATCTTGACTTGTTAGGTCCTTATAATACTAGTGTATTCCCTTATTTTAATTCTCATTGTAGCCCCCTATTGTTATCATTATGCCCATGCTCTACCCATATTGTTATTATTGTGCCCCATAGAAACCCACTATTGTTATTGTTGTGCCCTTACATAATTATTGTTATGTCAGCTCTGATTATATTGTGACCCCTTAGACTCCTATATATAGAAATGAGGTCTTGTCATTTGTATCATCCAATAATTGTTCATTTGTGTAATGTAAAGGAGGTTTTCCCCTCGAAGAGGCTACTTTTGAAGTCATTGATCTATCTCATTCTTCTATTTTGTGAGATGGTTGCATAATAATTGGTATGAGAGATTTGGATTCTAAGGTTTCATTGCTTCAAACAGGTCATCGTCGAATTTTCGCTGTAATTTATTTTTACGAAGCTTAAAAAGATGGAATTAAAACCCATTTGAGATGAAATCATGATGAACCTCGGGACCAAATTTCAGATCTTGTCTTGCTATAGTTTTAGAGAGATATGAACTGAGGAAGTTAGGGTCTTTACAGGATCTTGAATTCGATCTCAAACAGGTCACCTTGGGAAAATCGTTATAAATTTTTCTTTGAGCATCAGATTGAAATTTCAAAAATAGTTGCAGAAAGAGGATGGAATTTGGTTTTTTTTGTAATGTTTTCAGGTCTGAAGGTCGAAATAGTGACACATGGAACTTCTTACAAGTTCGCTCTACTGAACCAGTCTATAATCAGGTCATTGTGGGCGATTTGACGTAACTATTTATTGGAGAATCCAATCTAGATCAGACTTGTGGGGTTGGAAAGAGGATGCAGAGGGCTATCACAAGACAAAATTTTAGACCTTGGAGATCCAAAATTACGGATATACAACAGATTCAATATCGAGCACTTACAAAGAGAAAAAAGGTGTGTAGTCTTTTTAAAAAAATTGCATAAGTTTGGTTTGAAATTTTTGTTTGAAGTGATTTAAAGGGAACAATGAAGCATATTTATCATTAATTGATGCCCCGAAGAAAGAAAATGGAAACAACTAGTAAGAAATATGAAAGCTCTAGCATGAATCATTAAGAAGAGGAAGAAATGCAACATGATATATCAAAATTACGAGACCAAGTGCAACAAATTTCATTCTCACAAAAAGTAACAAAAGCCAAGATGGATGGTTTAAAGAAATGCGTTGAAGCTAAAATGAATGGAGTGGAAGCTAAGATGAATGGCATGGAAGCTAATATGGATGGTGTGGAAGTTAAGATGAATGGTGTGGAAGCTAATATGGATGGCGTGGAAGCGAAGATGGATGGTTTAGAAGTGAACATTGAAGATTTGAAGAAAGACATGGAAGGTTTGGCAAAGTTGCTACAAGAAATGCCTCCTAATGGCGAAAAGGTAGTAGAGGAAACTCATGATGAGAACAAAAGGAATGTTAGTAATGATTTCATAGACTTTAACGTTGGATTGAAGGACCACCATGTTCCAAAGATCGATATGAGGTAGTTTGATGGCAAAAATCTCGTAACATGTATACTACAGATGGAGCAATATTTTGATCTCCATAATGTGAAAAACACATAAAAGGTATGCATTACGACTTTATATTTGGAACCCAATTAGTTTGTATGGTATCAATGGCTTTGCTCTCGTAAAAAAGTTGTCACTTGGGAAATTTTACAGAAGAATTGATAGCACATTATGAGGATACAAAAAGCAACACCTTTTTGAGCCAATTGATAAATCTCAAACAAAAGGGTTTAATGGTGGAGCACATTAAGGAATTCCAAAAATTGAATATAAGGGTAAAAGATATTCCAGAGGAGCATATGATTGATGTGTTCATAGGGACTTTAAAGGATAACATCCAACATGAGGCTCGCCTTTGGGAACCTGATTCATTGGAGAAGACATTCAGATTGGAAAGAAAAATTGAAAGAAAAATTATGGCAACAAGAAAGCCTACCAATCAAAACTATAAAGATGGAAGTGTTGTTGCCCCTAGTCTTCCACAACCTACAAGGTTGACACCACAACAATTAGAAGAAAAAAGAGCAGAAGAGATTTGTTATAGTTGTGATAGAAAATACACTAAAGGTCATAAGTGTGCTGAGAATAAATTATTTTACATGGATTGTGAGGAGGAAGAAGGAAAGGAACAAGAAACATCAAAAGAAGAGGATACACACCAGGAACAAACCCTAGAGAAAGAAGAAATGAATATGACCATATATTGTAATGCATTGGCCAGAATTACCACTCCTCAAACTATCAAGATAGAAGGATATATCAATAAGAAAAAGGTAATAATGTTGATTGACTCAGACAATATCGATAATTTTATTCATTGTAAGATAGCGAAGGAACTGAATTGCTTCCTATATCCAACACCAGAGTGTCAAGTGATGGTTGCAAATGGAGGAACCATAAATTTCTCTGGAATATCAAGCTATCCATGGGAGAATATGTGTTGAATAGTCCAATGATTTCCATTCCAATGGGTGGTGCTTATGTTGTACTAGGAGTCCAATGGCAACAATCTTTGGGTACGATAGCTTTTAATTTTCAAGAACGTTTCTTGAAAAAAAATTTAGAAGGAAAGGAATTTGAATTAAGGGGCATCGCAGGGAAATCGGGAAAGATAATTAGCTCTAACAACATGACAAATATTCTAAAGAAAGAACAACGTGGCATAATTTCACACTTATGTTCGCTAGAGGTTCCCACATCGAAATCATCTATTTCTCCATATCTCCAAAAAGTCTTGGACAATCATTCCAAGGTATTTGAGACTCCCAAAGGCCTCCCACCTATTCGTGATCATGATAATGCTATTCATTTGATTCCAGGAAGTGTTCCTCCAAACATCAGGCCTTACAGATATCCCTATGCCCAAAATAGTGAAATTTAATGTATGGTTGCAGAAATGCTAGAGGCTAGTATAATTCAACCTAGTCAAAGTTCTTTCTCTACTCTAGTAGTATTGGTGCACAAGAAGGATGGATCATGGCACATGTGTCCGGATTATAGGGAGCTCAAGAAACTCACTATTAAAGATAAATGTTCCATTCCTGTCATTGATGAATTATTGGATGAATTTCATGGAGCAATTTACTTCACCAAGTTGGATATTCGTTTAGGATATCATCAAATCAGAATAAATATTGAAGACATTCTGAAAAAAACATTTAGAACTCATGAGGGTCACTATGAATTTTTGGTCATGCCTTTTGGCCTTACCAATGCACCTTATACATTTCAAGGTTTGATGAATTCCATTTTCAAACCCTTCCTTAGAAAATTTGTGTAAGTATTTTTTGATGATATACTAATCCACAACAAGTCTTGGAAGGATCATGTTCAACATGTTGATAGAGTGCTCAAACTATTGGAGAGGAAACAATTATATGAAAAAACCTCCAAATGTTTCTTTGGAGTATAAGAGGTGGAATATTTGGTTCATATTGTATCTCATGAAGGTGTTAAGATAGACCCTAGCAAAATTAAATCCATTAAGGAATGGAAAATACCCACATCCATAAAGCATCTGCGAGGATTTCTTGTGTTGACAAGGTATTATCGCAAGTTTGTTAAAAATTATGGGAGAATAACAACACCTCTAACAACATTACTAAAGAAAGGTACATTTGCTTAGACTCTAGAAGCAATGAAAGCCTTTGAACATCTTAAAGAAGAATTGTGCCAAGCACAGGTCTTAGCTACGCGAGACTTCACAAAAACCTTTATTGTGGAATGTGATGCCTCAGGAAATGGAATTGGTGCTGTTTTAATGCAAGAAGAAAGACCCATTTCTTTTGAAAGTTGTCCAATCAAAGGAAATTATTTACAAAAAGCTATTTATGAGAAGGAAATGTTGGCAATACTACGTGCACTTAATAAATGATGATCTTACCTAATGGGAAGACACTTCAAGGTAAAAACGGATCATGATAGCCTTAAATACTTTTTAGAACAAAGATTATCTTCATAAGAGCAACAAAAATGTGTCACAGAGATCTTGGGTTATGACTTTGAAATCATCTACAAAAAAGAGAAGCAAAATGTTGTTGCAGATGCACTCTCAAGAAAGGATGAGGATGTGGAAGCATTGTTTTATGCCATTTCTATTATCCAATGATATTGGATAAACAAAGCAAGGGATGAATAGAAGAATGACGAAGAAGTGTGGGAACTCATTCAATAGTTGCAGTAAAATCCCAGTACATCTGATACATTTAGCTAGAAAAATGATTCATTATGGTACAAACATCGCTTATACCTCTACAAGAATTCCCAACTCAACCAAAAGATTCTTCTAGAATTGCACACCTATCCCTTAGGAGCGCATTAAGGATTTTTAAAAACTTACCACAGGGTTAAGAAGGAATTTTTTTGGGATGGCCTTAAATCTGATATTCAAAATTTTGTGGCCCAATGTTTGGTTTTCCAACAAAATAAAGTTAAGACAATTAAGACCCCAGGTCTATTACAACCTTTATCCATTCCAAGTCAAGATTGGGAGGAGGTTTTAATATATTTTATCACAGGTTTACCCAAGTCCGAAGGAAAGTGATGCAGGCATTCAGCTCAAAAAAATAATTGTATTTTAGTAGACATAGGGGGTCTTGTGTTTTAAGGAAGTTGGTTTCCTAAGTGTTAAATTAATGTAATTATTTAGGCTTTTGAGTGATTTTAATGAGAATAGGAATTAATTAAGTATTGTGAGGCATATTTGTAAATGTTCTCGAATGTTGGAGAACATGAGAGATTTAGGATAGTTGAAAGATTTGGGAATCAGTTGTAAATCTTAGATTAGGAATTGGTTTCATGATTTGAGGAACTAGAGAGGATCCTTAGAGATAAAGAAGATATTTTAGGATTTTGTTGAGAAAGTTATGGATCTAAACCAAGAATTGGTTATAGAATCCTTTTGTATAAATGTAAGCCTAAAAGGCATAGAAAGGGGTTAGCTAGTTACTTAGTTAGAAGGTTTAACTGTAAGCCTACAGTCAAGTAGGAAAATAGAGGCCACTGATTAGAAAATCAGGCCAGAGAGAGAGAGACTCTTATAGAAATATTTATTTATCAATACAAATAATTTGATTCTTGAATTGTGTGGTTTGTATTGATTAATGGAGTTATGAATTGTGTATGAATTAGTGTAATTCTGCATAGTATATGTATGCAAGTGAAGTTCGAGTAGAACACAGAGAAAAGGTGGAGTATGAAGGATCGTGGTTTGATTGTTGAATCTGATTAAAGGATCAAAAGGAAGTTCAGGAGTGACAGTGATTAAGAGAACACAGAGTTAAGTCCAAGAGGGAGTTGTGTTGCAAAACAACCAAAGACCAGAAACCTTGGAGAAGATCGAAACCATAGAAGAACACTGAGAAATGGCATAAAAACGAAGTAAAGAGAAGGACGAAGAAATGAAGTGACGATGCACAAGAGTTGTTGGATCTATAAGATCAATGGATGAGGTAGAGTGCGAGGGATGAAGAAGATTAACTCATGTAACATAGAGTTAAAATATGGATGGCGGAGAGTAAACCTAAGCATTAGCGGTTTTCATAGGCAGAAGTGGTTTTCACGCGGCCTTAAAACCATAAGTGGTAATTGGAAAATGGACCCTATGAAGTTATGAACGATAACTTAATCCAGTTGAAGTCCAGAGGGGATCAGACCGTTCGTTGAAAGGGTTATCGGACGGATATCACGTGTAAGCAAGCACGAGGTTTAATTTGGAAATCGGACACTATGAGAGTTTATATAGCAGGGTTAAATATTCGTTGAGTTCTAATGATCAGGACTGTCCATGGGTTGATGGATCGGATGGTAATCATGCGGAAAAGTGCACGCAGGTTAATATTCTGAGCGGACCCAATGTGTTTATCAACGCAAGTTAAATTTGTTTGAGTTCCGGAGGATGAATGGAGATCACACGATAGTCATTGATCTGGTGGAGTGAAATCAACGGTGGAGGTTGAACACGATAAGGTGAGCATCGGTAAATGTGCAAAGGTCATGGAAAGGCCGAAAGGTAAGGTTAAGTGGTTTATGGTATATTCTTATTATAGGAGAGTTATAATAGAAATAAAGCAGGATTAATGAACTAAAGTTTAATTCGAGTTTAACCAAGTCTGAGACCATGGTGTGGTTAACATTGAGTTAAGCCAAGAGCAGAGTTAAGAGGGTATGGTTAATACGCGCGGGATTAAGGATTAAGCAAAGTTTAGGAAGGGTGTATAAGGTTCCGATTAAAGAGTTATTAAAGTTTATACTTTGGGTTAATCACATGAAACATTTCCGCATGAGGTTTAATTAAGAAGCCAAAAGCCTTAATTTGTGAAGGTTTGACTAGGCAGGGAAATTAAAATTCCTGGGACATAATAGATTATGCATTTTATATGCATACTGTGGGTAAAGTCATCTTAGGCTGGCATCATTTGGTATCAGAGCAAAATAAGGAAATTATGTGTTATGTTTTAAAGATGTGTATGTAGGTAAGAGGAGATCAGGTTATTTGAATATGATAAGTAGAAGGCATGACATAAGATGAGAGTAAGTGATACTCTTAAGAAGAGATTGTAGAAGCATAAAGAAAACACAGTGATGTTTGTTTTCTTGAGGAAAATGGAGATTCACTCAAATGTGAAGAGCGGGTAGAGACTGCTTGTGAAGTCATACAGGTACTGTTTTATTTAACTCTGGTTTGAGTTTTGCAGGTTTAAGATAGAGTAAAGATTGATAGAAGAAAATAGACAAAGAAAGCTGTATATGTTCTAAAAGAACAAAGTGTATGAAAGACTAGAAAAATAGGTGGCAATGAACCTAAAGAATTCGACTGAAGGTTGGACAGAGGGGACAAGAGTGTTCTTGGAAGGAAGTTGAACAATAAGATTTTGAAAGCTTGGAATGATCTTTGGTTTAAATATCATTGATATGAAGATAATATCAATTAGCGAGGCATCTCAGCAAGAAGATTACAACTTGAAGAGCAGTGATGAAGGAAGCAAGTAAAGGCTTTGAGAGAGTGGTAGAACCTAGTATTTCATTTGTGTTTGAAATGCAAGAGGAAAATTTTGTTCTCAAAAGAGCAGATGAGTTGAATTCTAGAGCATGGAGTGCCCATATAGTTCCAGAGGAGAGAACCAGAGAGATGCCAAAAGATTGTGCTCTGAGAGAGAAGCTTAGTGAGGTATCATGTAGTAGGGAGGACTTGTTGTTGCAGAGACTTATACGATTCATAGTGGGTGAGTGAGGAACTCATAGAGATGGAGAAAAAGATGACTACTGATAGTCATAGTAGAGGTTCTGAGGAAAACCACACCGGAAGAAAAGTGAAGGAGGATGCCAAGGCAAATGGCAAGAGAATGAGTCAAGAGGAAATTGACATGGAGGTTGCCGAGTTAAAAGAACAACTCAATGTATTAAGGATGATACTGGAGGAAAATCAAAGACAATGTTGGGTCTTGAGGAAAAAGGCAGTGAAGTGGCATAAGCTACAGAGAAGTCTACAACAGAAGCAAGTGAAGTGGCTGGTGGAAAAACTTAGAGAAGAAGAGTTGGAAATGGAAGTTTCCATTTGTGAACCAGAACAAGGTGAGGTTCTAGGTGAAGATGAAGATTGGAGATCTGTGAAAAATCTTGAGGATTCAAGACAACAAGAAGTTTTCTTTGCTGAGGAAGGAATTATTGATGATTTTCTGAACTGTTGGGAAAATTCAGATCTGGAGGAAGATGTACAACCTTGTATATTTGAATCTAATAATTTTGATGTGATTATAGGTTTTGCAAAGGATGAGCAATCCTTTGAAGTTGTCAAAAGTATGGAAGAGTATCTTTCAGAAGATAAAAACTCTGAAGAAAAGAATGATGGAGAATGTCTCTTGAATGAGAAAAGCAATGAATTATTGCAACATAAAGAATTTGGTAATACACTGATGTTTGAAGTTGTTACAACATAGGAACAATTTCTTGTGAAAGGAGATGAAATTCAGTTTGAAGAGCTGATATGTGAAGCAATAGTTGAGACCGTTGAACCTTGTAATTTTCAAACTAATAATTTGTGTATAAATGCAGGAATCATAAGTAATGATGAAGTACTTATGAAGTGTCACAGAGAAATTGAATTGCTGGAGTGTTTGCTGGAAAATTTAGAGTATGACAATATGATTGCAGAGGAAGGAGTTCACTACAGTGGACAAGAGTAGAAAGACATCATTGAAGTAGATGGTGTGGAGGAGAGACTAACTGATAGTCTTGAGAGTACTTTAGAGAATTCTTTATAGAATTCTTTAGAGAAGTTGAGTCAACATACCGATGTGCTGATAGAGGAGGAGAAATCAGAGCAACATACTGATGTGTTGCCAAAGGAAGAAGAGGCACAGAAGCCTTATGATTTTTATTTTAACAATTGTTTTGTGAGTGCAGGTTTAGTTGTAGATGTTGGAGAAAATTTGGCATAGATGAGAAACCAAGTAAAAATGATGGAAGAAAAGGATTCTGTGGAAGTATTTAATCCATGGAACAAAGATGTTCAATTGCTAGAAAGAATGCTGGAAAGTCAGGATTCAATGCAGAAATTAGATGTTGTAGAGGGAGATATCTTCAAGGATATTCAGGAAGTTTGGGTGGAAGCAATATCTACAGCAGTACCTGGAGCAATCTCAAGAGTAATAGAAAAAGCTGAAGTAGGAAAAGTTGAAGAAAGTAATCAATAGTTTAAATATGAATGGAAAATGTGCAGTGAAATGCAGAATGTGAAGGAGTCAAAGTTGGTGAACAACAACGACAACTGGAGACAAAGAGAAAGAGGTAGCAGTAAGTGGCAGAGTATGGACCAGCCCAAGGATGTGTTGGAGAGGGAGATTGAATAATTATGGAAATTAATGATGAAGCAGTCCAGAATGAGGAGATTGACAACAGCAGGAAGTGTGATCAATCAGAACTTGAAACTAATTGACAAGGAGAGGAAAATGAAACAAAAGACAACTGACATACAACAACAACAAAGGTGCAGAGATTTTAGACAATTACAAACTAAAGTTTGGGACCCTGGAGGTTTCCTATCAACATATGAAGACACATGATCAGGAGATCACGAATGCTTTCTACCTTGGGAGTCTGATGCAGGAGCATTCAGATCAGAAAAATCATTGTATTTTAGTAGACAAAGGGGGTTTTGTGTTTTAAGGAATTTGGTTTCTTAAGTGTTAAATTAATGTAATTATTAGGATTTTGAGTGATTTTAATGAGAATAGGAATTAATTAAGTATTGTGAGGCATATTTGTAAATGTTATCAAATGTTGGAGAACATGAGAGATTTAGGATATTTGAAAGATTTGGGAATCAGTTGTAAATCTTAAATTAGGAATTGGTTTCACGATTTGAGGAACTAGAGAGGATCCTTAGGTATAAAGAAGAGAATTTAGGATTTTGTTGAGAAAGTTATGGATCTAAACTAGGAATTAGTTATAGAATCTTTTTGTATAAATGTAAGCCTAAAAGGCATAGAAAGGGGTTAGCTAGTTAGGGGTTAGCTAGTTACTTAGTTAGAAGGTTTGATTGTAAGCCTACGGGCAGGTAGGAAAACAGAGGCCACTGATTAGAAAATTAGGCCAGAGAGAGAGAGACTCTTATGTAAATATTTATTTATCAATATAGAGAATTTGATTCCTAAATTGTGTGGTGTGTATTGATTAATGGAGTTATGAATTGTGTATGAATTAGTGTAATTTTGCATAGTATATGTATGCAGGTGAAGTTCGAGCAGAACACAGAGAAGAGGTGGAGTATGAAGGATCGTGGTTTGATCGTTGAATCTAATTAAAGGATCAAAAGGAAGTTCAGGAGTGACAGTGATTAAGAGTACATAGAGTTAAGTCCAAGAGGGAGTTGTGTTGCAAAACAACCAAAGACCAGAAACCCTAGAGAAAACCGAAACCACAGAAGAACACTGAGAAATGGCATAAAAACGAAGTAAAGGGAAGGACGAAGAAATGAAGTGACGATGCATAAGATTCGTTAGATCTATAAGATCAACGGACGAGGTAGAGTGCGAGGGACGATGAAGATTAAGTCGTGTAACATAGAGTTAAAATATGTATGACGGAGAGTAAACCTAAGTGTTATCGGTTTTCGTAGGCAGAAGTGGTTTTCGCACAGCCTCAAAACTGTAAGTGGTAATTGGAAAACGGACCCGATGAAGTTATGAACGATAACTTGATCCAGTTGAAGTCTGGAGGGGATCAGACTATCTGTTGAAAGGGTGATCAGACGCATATCACGTGAAAACAAGCATGGGGTTTAATTTGGAAATTAGATCCAATGAGAGTTTATATAGCTGGCTTAAATCTTCGTTGAGTTCCAGTGATCAGGACCGTCCATGGGTTGATGGATCAGACGGTCATCACGCAGAAAAGTGTGCGTAGGTTAATATTCTGAGTGGATCCGATGTGTTTATCAACACATGTTAAATTTGTTTGAGTTCTGGAGGATGAATGGAGATCACACGATAGTCGTTCATCTGGTGGAGATTGAACGCGATAAGGTGAGCATCGGTAAATGTGAAAAGGTCGTGGAAAGGTAGAAAGGAAAGGTTAAGTGGTTTATGGTATATTCTTATTATAGGATAGTTATAATATAAATAAATCAGGATTAATGAATTGAAAGGTTAAGTCGAGTTTAACCAAGTCTGAGACCATGGTGTGGTTAACGTTGAGTTAAGTCGAGACTAGAGTTAAGAGGGTATGGTTAATACACGTGGGATTAAGGATTAAGCAAAGTTTAGGAAGGGTATATAAGGTTCCAATTAAAGAGTTATTAAAGTTTAGACTTTGGGTTAATCACATGAAACATTTCCCAATGAGGTTTAATTAAGAAGCCAAAAGTCTTAATTTGTGAAGGTTTGACTAGGCATGGAAATTAAAATTCCTGGGACATAATAGATTATGAATTTTATAAGCATACTGTGGGTAAAGTCAGCTTAGGCTGGCATCAAAAAGAGTGTCATCATGGTGGTAGTTGATAGACTTACCAAGTATGCACACTTTTGTGCATTATCTCATTCATTTAAAGCCAGTACAGTTGCTAATGCATTTATGGAAACAATTCAAAAACTACATGGAAACCCAAAGATTATTGTAAGCTACAGAGACCCTATTTTCACTGGAAATTTTTGGACATAATTATTTTCTTGTCTAGGTACTCAGTTAGCTTATAGCTCATCTTATCATCCTCAATCTGATGGGAAAACTGAGATAGTGAACAAATGTTTGGAAGTATATATTCATTGCTTTTTATCTGATAAACAAACACAATGGATCAAATGGTTGCCTCTGGTTGAATGGTGGTATAACTCTTCCTTCCATATTGCAACAAAAATGACCCCATTTATGGCACTTTATGGATATCATCCACCGTCCATCACATCATATTTAAGAGAAAATTATAAGGTTCAAGTAGTGGAAGATCACATCGAGCATTAACAAAATGTTCTCCAACTCTTAAAGGATAACCTCACTTTGGCACAGAATATGAAATAATATGTAGATCAACATCGCAATGAAAGAAGTTTTTATGTAGGTGACTAGGTATTTCTATGACTACAACCATACAAACAAATGTCCCTCAAGCAAGCTAAGAAGGATAATAAATTATCACCAAAGTATTACGGTTCATATAAGGTGTTGCAAAAGATTAGTACTATGACATACAAATTGGAACTTCCTGCATCTTCCCGAGTGCATCCAGTTTTCCATGTTTCATGCTTAAAGAAGGTTATAGGTGACAAGCTCCCAGTTCAAACAATATTTACAGAAATTGACGAGGAAGGAAAAATCATATTGGAACCTGAAGCAGTTATTGAAATAAGAACTCAACAACTATGAAATTGATGAATTTCAGAGTATCTCATCAAGTGGAAGAACTTACCCGCTAAAGATTCCACATAGGAGGATGAGTATTTTAAACAGAAGCATCCAAAACTACTCAAGCATTGAGGATAACACTTTTTTGAAGGAGAGGGGCATGTTAGGTCCCCATAATATTAATGTAATCCCTTATTATTATTTTCATTGTAGCCCCTTATTTTTATTGTTGTGCCCATGTTGTCCCCATATTGTTATTATTGTGCCCCATAGAAGCCCACTATTATTATTGTTGTGCCCTTACATTATTATTATTATGTCGGCTCTGATTATATTGTGACCCCTTAGACTCCTATATATATAAAGGAGGTCTTGTCATTTGTATCATCCAATAATTATTCATTTGTGTTATGTAAAGGAGGTTTCCCCCTCGAAGAGGCTACTTTTGAAGTCGTTGATCTATCTCATTCTTCTATTTTGTGAGTTGGTTGCATAACATGACTTGTGAAACTATTCAACTTGTTGATATTTGTAATAGTCCATTAAGTACCTTTCCTTTCCCTCTAAATAGGCGGGTCACTCATGTAATTTCATTTGTATTTTCAAGAGTCAAGAGGGTTTCAGGCGCACTTGAGGGTTTGAATTCAATTTGCAGTAATCCACTTGTGAGATGTGAGCATTATGAGAGGTTTGGTTACAAAGTCTAAATCTCTACAAATCACTTTGATCTCAGATAATCCACTTAGGATCTTACTCTTTTTTAAATATATATTCATTCAATTTCAACACGAAGGGCATGCTTGGTATCACCAACATGAAGAAGGTGACAACCCAATAGCAATTTCTTCACACCACTCCCATCCATAATACTTAGATATTTGCACACATGAATGCTAAAATGCACCCTTTTTGTGCCTCTTGCACCAACATGGACTTTTTTGAAGCCCATCAGGAGCTTCTATGGAGTTCCCTGAATAATAGGAGGACTGGCATCTGCTTGGGATGTTGCCTCCGAAGCCTCACTTATTAGTATAGAATTTCTTTGGGAGGCTACATTTTCACAACCAAGCTTATGTATAGTTGTTGTGTATTTACCTTACTCTTGTAGAGGTGTTGTATATTCACATTGTATACCTATAGACATTTGAGAAGAAGGTGAGTTGTTGTATATCTACATGGTAGAGATATAGATATTTGAGAAGAAGGTGAGTTGGAGAGTGTCTCAAGTTACCAAGATTGGGGTGAGAAAAAATATAATTGGTTTATTCATGAATTGAAATGTTGAAAATGTATAGTTGTTATGTATTTACCTAAACCTTGTAGAGGTGTTGTATATATACATGGTATACCTATAGACATTTGAGAAGAAGGTGAGTTGGAGAGTGCCTCAAGTTACCAATATTGGGGTGAGAAAAATTATAATTGGGTTATTCATGAATTGAAATGTTGAAAATTAGATGGACTGCAATGTTGAAAATTGGCATGTGAGTTGCAACCATGAAGAAATAGGTAATTTTTAGGAGGTAATTTGGAGAGTGGCTCCAATAATTCACTGAAATTAAGTCCAATCCAACATTTTAGAGGTTCTTTATATAAAATATTAATTTTTATACTTCTATTAAAAATGTAAAATGTATCTTTAATCTATAAAATTATAGAAATATACTTATATTCTCTATTTGAAACATCATGTTGTGTAAATTTGGATCTTTTCCAAAGAAACCAAACTTAGAAGACAATTCCCATTTATTAAAGATAAATCAAATCAAGATTATAAAACTCCAACAATAAAGGTATTGTTAAATGGAACACTAATCAAGGATTTCATTCACTATTATCTTTAAAAAAATGACTAAAAAACATCATAGAAAAAGGATGGATCCAATCTTATAAAACTCTAGAGATAAAGGTACTACTGAGGAATACAATAATTTATAGCAATATACTTATATTCTCTATTTGAAACATCATGTTGTGTAAATATGGATCTTTTCCAAAGAAACAAAATGTAGAAGGAAATTCCCATTTATTAAAGATAGATCAAATCAAGATTATAAAACTCCAATAGTAAAGGTAATGTTAAATAATACATTAATCAAGAATTTCATGCATTGTTATGTTAAAAAAAATGATTGAAAAACATCATAGAGATGGATCCAATATTATAAAACTCTAGAGATAAAGGTACTGCTGAGGAATACAACAATCTAAGATTTCATCCAATATGACTTCAAAAATAATTGAAAAGCATTAAAGAAAGGGGATTTCCCATCATGAAATGGGGGTGAAATTAGACAAAAAAAATGCATTTATTGACCAAGGAAAATAACAAACATGTTTCCTTACATTAAGGGAAAACATATTTCATCACAAATTTGTTGTCAAATGACTTCATGAAGATGCATTATATCACAAATATTAGGAGAATTGGTTTTTCAATAATAAACCAATACCAATGGTACTTTCTTTTTGTTTAAAAGAACCACCATTGACCAAATTGTTTTTCAATTAGAGTGGTAGTAAAGCTCTTGTGTATTTCCACTTAGAGCCAATACTGCTGATTTTTTTCAATAAGAGTGGTGTCAAAAATCCTTGTAGATTTCCAAGCAGAGGCATCAATGAAGCCCCACCAACTTCCACTAGCCCAACCGTGCACAAGCTTCCGAACTATTAAACTACACGACAACAACCACACCCAATTTTTAGGAGTTGTTGCTTGATAAGGGCATGCTTGGTATCATTGACATGAAGAAGGTGAGAACCCAAAAGTAATTGCTTCACACTGGTCCCATCCACAATACTCAATCTTTCCACAAATCAATGTTGGAATGCACTCTTTTTGTGCCCCCTACACCAACATGGAATTTTTTGAAGCCCATCAGGCACTTATATGGAGTTCAGTGAATATCAATAGGACTTGCAATACCAGTTATTCTATTTGTTCAGGCAATAACATGCTCACTCTGTCAAGCCCCTCTGCTTCTATTGTTTGGTCTGCTCCTACAATTATCACTGTGGCATATGCTTGAGATGCTATCTTGGAAGCCTCAATTATTAGTATATAATTTCTAGTAGACAACATTTTCACAACCAAGCTTATGTATATTTGTTGTGTATTTACCTAAACCTTGTAGAGGTGTTGTGTATTTGCATGGTATACTTGTAGACATTTGAGAAGAAGTTGAGTTGGAGAGTGCCTTGAGTTACCAAGATTGGAGTGAGAAAAATTATAATTGCGTTATTCATGTAGTGCAATGTTGAAAATAAATTAGATGGACTGCAATGTTGAAAATTGGCATGTGAGCTGCAACCATGAAGAAATAGGTAATTTTTAGGAGGTAATTTGGAGAGGGATCCAAATTACTAAGACATTATGAGCAAAATCATAATGGGGTGAGCTGCCATGATGAAAATTACTAAGTTCCCTACCATGATGAAGACATAGTAGGGTGACCATTATTTCCATTATGAGAAAAATCAGAAGAGGGTGAACTTCCATGATGAAAATGAGTATGTACACTATGATGGTGAAAAATATAAGTGTACCAAACCTCCCAAGGCAACCCACAATGAGAACACAGGTGACCAATTACGAGGGATGCTAATATGCTCTTCATGAAGAATATTCTTCAAGCCTGTGACCTACTCCAATACTTCATTAAGATTAAGACAAATACAACATTTTATAATTTCTTTATATAAAATATTAATTTTTATACTTCTATTAAAATGTACAATGCATATTTAATCTATAAGATTATAGCAATATACTTGTATTCTCTATTTGAAACATCATGCTGTGTATAATTATGGATCTTTTCCAAAGAAGCGAAACTTAGAAGACAATTCTCATTTATTAAAGATAGATCAAATAAAAATTATAAAACTCCAAAAGTAAAGGTACTATTAAACGATGCACTAATCAAGGATTTCATTCACTATTATCTTAAAAAAAATGATTGCAAAAATCATACAATAAGGATGAATCCAATCTTATAAAACTCCAGAGTTAAAGGTACTACTAAGTAGTACAACAATCTGCGATTTCATCCAATATTACTTCAAAAATAATTGGAAAGCATCAAATAAAAGGGAATTGCCATCATGAAATGGGGGTGAAATTAGACAATTTTTTGTTGATTTGTTGACCAGGGAAAAAAGCAAACATGTTGCCTTACATGCTTCAAAATCTATCAAACATTTGCTATTGGAACTTGAAAGAGCATCTTTGAAGATCAAGAGGCAATCTATGTTGAAAATTTATAGAATCTGTAAATTTGACATAATGCAAGTCATTTCTCTTTATCTTTTAGCTTTGAATGACATTTTGTTTACTAATTTTTATCTTCAATGATATTGTATATGTCACAATTCTTCTCGAATTTATGCCTTACCACGTTTTCTTTGCAACATGTGGTGCAATTTATTAGAGAGCGATAGTGTAAGAAAGCATACAATGAAGACAAAAAATCAAGATGAGCTCGAAGCATCGAATTTTTGCTTTTGGGGCCTACTGCGATAGATTTCTTTTTTCTGACATCGTACGCCAAAAATCTGGAATCTCCTTTTATTAGAGTTTGTTTTGTGTTTTTAGGGTTATGTTTGAATGGATTGTTCTAAGAAATTTTCCTTAGTTTTGAAATCCTATATTCTAAGGTTCTATTCTAAGATCCTTTATTCTAATGTTTTGTTCAACTATATTGTACTCCTAGATATATATATATATATATATATATATATATATATATATATATATATATATATATATATATATATGTATATATGTATATATATATAGATATATGTATATATATATGTATATATATGTATCTATATATATATATGTATATATATATAGATATATATATATATATATATATATATATATATATATATATATCTATATATATATATATAGATAGATATAGATATCTTACTTGATTGTTGGTTTGGTGAATGTAAGTGTGAGTATAACTAGTCTCTTACATGAGCGACATCTATTCTATATTTTTTCTATAATTTTTGAATGAACCTGATACTTAAGAAGAAGTCAAGTCAATCCATAGGATGAATTTCAGATGTTATACATTTTTTAAATTCATTTTTTTTATATTGTAATTTTGTTTTTTATTAATAAAATTACTAACAATCTTTTAGACAAAAGAAAATATAATATACATATCACATTAAAATATATAGCATATACATAGTACTTATATATTAACATCCATTTTACCATATAAATTAAAATAATGATTCCATAACCATCTATAAATTTAATTAATAAGCATATAAAAACTTAATACTTACAGTATGACAAGATTGTTAATCGTGAATATTTACCATTTGTTAATTGTGAATATTTACCATGCATACTATTAACTTCTAAATAGGTTTTTTTACAATATCATGGACCATACCTAGAAGAGAAAGATAGAGAGAGGGAAAGAGAGAGAGGAGGGAATAAAATCATAATACCATGGGCCATCTAGGCTTTTGATTATTATTTTATGGATCTAGGCTTTTAATTATTCTGTTACAATACCATGGGCCAATGCCATGGCTTATCAATACCACATGCCAAAAAACCATAACTTATTTCAAAATAAAAATATTTTACAAATAATTTATTTTAATTTAATTTTATAACATTTTTTAATTAAATCTAAAAGCAAAAAGGTTATAATTACTTTTGAGGTATATCTAAACCCTCTATCCTCACAAGTACTAAAAATATTCCCACGGAGAATAAATAAAGGTTTTAATAAATAAAAATGGGAATTATTTTATATATACATATGTGAAATTTATATAATATAAATAATATTATAAAGAACTAGGATAGATGCATCTTAACCAAGGATCCAAGCGAAGAGGGAAAGCATAGTCACTAACAATGATAGAGGAAAGATAATGCGTGATTCTTTTAAGTTTTTTTATCATTGTATTTTATTTCACATGATTGAACCATAATATAGGTTTAATATTTTACAACCAATTATGTTTTTGTTTTTTTGTTTTGCTTTTGCTTTTGCTTTTGTTTTTATTTTTTGTTTTTTGTTTTGTTTTTGTTTTTGTTTTTTTTTTATAATTTAAATACTTTCTCAAGAGAGAGTGAGATGAAGGGGGAATAGAGTGGGGAGAGATACATAGAGGTAGGAGAGATAGTGAGAGAGGGGAAGGAAGAGAGAGAGGATGGGGGAGATAAGAGGAGAGGGAGGGAGAGAGAGACGGATTTGGAGGGGGAAAGAGGGGAGGGAAGAAGAAAGACATCGATACATAGAGGTGGAGAGAGAAAGGGAGTGACAATTGAGAGATGAAGATGGAATGAGGGAGAGAGGAGATTAGGGAGGAGAGAGAAAATGATAGTATAAAGATAGGGAAAGAAGGGGAAGAGAGAGATAGGGAGAAATATATATGGGGGGGGGGTGGAGAGGGAGGCAGATAGTGATAGAGTTGGAGGGTGGAGAGAAAGAGAGAGTGCAACGGGGGGGGGAGAGATAAAGGGACGTGGGAGAGAAAGGGAGAGAGAGGAAGGGAGAGTGAGAGGATTTGAGAGAGGGGGGAGAGAGATGGAGTTGTAAGGGGAAGAAAGACAGAGAGAAAGGTGGATATGGAGAGGGAGTGGCAAGGGAGAGATGGCGATGGAGAGAGGAGAGAAAGAGGGAAGTGATAGAGAGGGAGAAGGAGAGAGAGAGAGAGAGGGAAACAAGGGGAAGAAAGAGAGGGAGAAGAGGAAGAGAGAGAGAGGTAGAGGAAGAGGGAGGGAGAGAGAGATAGATAGATATGGAGAGAGAGTGTGTATGTTTTTGGGGTGAGAAAAAGAGACAAATGGAGATAGAGATATAGATGGAGGGGGGAGAGAGAGCAGAAGAGAAAGGCAAAGAGAGGGAGTGAGGAAGAGATATAGATATGGAGAGAGAAGTGGAAGAGAGAGAGAGAGTGAGAGGGAGAGAGAGGGAGGGAGAGGAAGAGGGAGAAAGAGAGAAGTAGATAGATAAATATATAGAGAGAGAGTGTGTTTGTTTAGGGGCTAAGATAGAGAGACAATGGAAGATAGAGACAATGGGATATATATATATATATATATGTATATCTATATATCTATCTATCTATCTATATATATATATATATATATATAGAGAGAGAGAGAGAGAGAGAGAGAGAGAGAGATTTCAGTGTAGTTGTTGATTTCTAATGATGCATTGATTTCAATGTAGATGATTATTTCTACTCCTATTTGATTGTTTGAATTGGATGCCTTGGTTTTGGTGTAGATATTGATTTCTAATCCTATTTAATTTCTTACACTAGATGCATTAATTTCAGTGTAGATGTTGATTTCTACTCTTATTTTCCAGTGCTAAGCTAGCTATTGATTTGTTACCATCTAAATGGAAAGTATATTTGGGAAATGGACATGTTGGTATTGTTTGGTAAATTTACTTGGTTTATTTCCTCAACTCAAAATGACCCACTCATAAGCTTTTGATAGAACACTATTTCATGGCTGGAACAGGAATTTACCTGAGATGATGGAAATTAAAAATCTATCCTGACAAGGACTAACCTATTATAATAACAATAGGTTTAACCTTTTTTTTTTTTCCGCAAAATTTTGTCAACATTTGATATAAATAAGTGTTAATTTTAGGCAACAATGGTACGTTTTGTTATCACCCAAAAATTCTTAAAACATCATTGTGTCAACCTTGCTTTTGGTCATGATTTCAAGGAGGTCTAAAAATCATTTTAGTCTTAATAAAAGGGTAAGTGATAGGGTTTTAAGTCCTAAAATGTCATCTTTCATTTCCAAATAAAGTCCTTTAGGTTCACTTCATGGTGAAATAGGTCAAAATTTCCATTTAGAAGTCATTCCATTAAGTTACCCAAGATCCTCTATGTCATCTACTTTTCAACCTTTGCATGTATTAGTCTGTTGTCACCTTTGAAAAGTTAACTTTGTGACAAACAACTTGCTATCCAAATAGTTTTTACAACTATCATATTTTTAAGAGGGCAGTTTGGGTTATAAAGGGAAATTGCCATGAAGATGAAAGCATAAAAATAAGGCTATGTGTTTGGATAGGAGCCTATATAGCTTTAAATGATCATGGACGACCTCAGATTCACACAAGCTTTCATCCAGACAGGTTACATGTATTTCTACCAGGAGATGCAAGGGGATTTGTGTGTTTCTTGGACTGGTTTGAGCTGTTGGTTTCAAAAGGAATTTTCAAGCAAATTAAGATGAGTTTAAAAACTCTGGGGTTTGTAAGAACATAACAAGGAACAAAAACCTCTTTCAAATTTCTCCCACGTGCTACCAATTTGGAGATTCGAAGTTTCCTTTGAGACCTATTTTCAGAATTCGGAATTTTTCCTGTTTTATACATGATTTTATAATGAAGATTCCAGATAACTGAAGTTGGTTTTCAAAAAAATGAGAGAGGTATTTGTTATCAGAATTCCTATCTACAAAAACCTCCTCCATTTTTGTAACATCTATCAGGGATCAAGAGATAGGAGCTTAGGAGTGCAGCCTTCTTTTTGAGGAAAAACAGAGTTATTTTTATTGGTTGATGAAGTGGCTGAAGCTGAAAAGATCATTTTTTTGAAGAGGAACATCTTATAAAGTTAATTTGTTTTGGTTTTTGGTGATCATATCAGTCCTTATGAAATTTTGAAAATCCCCAAACTTCAAATTTTGGAAAACTGTGTTGAAAAAAGAGCATACACAACAGTTTCGTAGTGTGCTATGAAACTGCTGAAGGTGAACTTTTAGCACTTTATATATGTATTTTGGAGGTAAGGTTTGATAAGTTTCAAGTTTTGATGTTTCTAGTAGACATATGAAGATCATAGATGAAGTTTTAGATTGCAGAGATGCAAAAGGAATGGTTCAAAGAAGTATTTTACAGTGATATAAAAGTTGCGCTACGAAAACAGGTTATTTTCATAGCGCAATCATGTTTCATCTTCTTCTCCATTTGTTCGAGGTTCTCTTTTTGCACAGGTGGAAAAATAAAGTTTTCATGGATTGCTAAGACATGTCACATATATTAAACAATCATCAATGCCGGAAAAATTGCTCGAAGATAAGCATAAAGCATTAAGGGCTAAAAAGGAGGAACTCTGTCTCCTTGTTTTTAGGACAGTCTGGTCATAAATCAGAAGGGTTTGAAACAATGTTGGAGGCATAATAAAGGTCGAAGAAATGGATTAGCAGCTGTCAAAGAATGTATTTAAGTCATAGATAAGGTTGTTGAAACATGCTTTAGGAGTTTCACTCCTATTTGTATTAGGACCCCTCAAAGACAGTTAGCTGTCAGTTTGTAATTAAGAAGTTTGTTTTATGAATAGATAGGTGTCAAGTTTAGAAATTCGAATTCTCCTAAGGATGGATCATAGAATCCAAGGTTGTAAAAATTCTATATAAAGCATGAGGTCAAATTCCTCTAGGTTGGTAATTTCATTAGCAAAAGAAAGTTGTGTTATTGTAAGAAACTGTGGTTTTTTAAACATAATACATAGATCAGTTTGACTAATCAAGATTCACAAGGGGTTTATTTGTTTGATGTTCTTATGGCCTTTTTCAATTACTTATTTGTAGTGGTATGAGCTTGTGATACTTAGAATTCATTGGAAAATGCTCTAACTTCCTTCACATGCTTGTAAACTGTGTTGATTCGCCGTGTTACTGTTTTATTTATAAACCTAAACTCCAAGTGCCTTGACTTCCATGTTTTGCTGATCATAATGTTTTGTTGAAGACTATCTTGACTCCATAGCCCAATAGATGTTTGCTAATCTTTGATTCAACTAGTCAACCAGTTATACATTTTGTCCATTTTTGTTCTTAGAGTTAGCCATCTAATCATTAATAAAAAATCTTAAACCTATTGAGAGAGCCCTCTCAGGTTGAGGAGGCTAAGCCTCAACCAAAATATTGGTTTGAAAGAGTTACTCAGAGTCTACTTGATCAACAGCCTATCAGGGTCAGATTTTGTGATAACATTTTGGTGCGTCTGCCGGGAGCCTGAAGATTACTCATTCTCGAAATCAGGAAGCTAAACTTCTGAAGGTAGCAGGAGCTCAGGAAGCTGTTTGAGGCTGCATCTACCTTGGCGACTCCACACATCAAATAAAAAATTGGAAGGTGACTCCACTGCTAGAAGATCAGTAGCTTGATGAAATTTCAAGATGAGTGCCATTGCAAGAGTGAATTCCAGGAATTCCCCTATGAATCGGTCTCATATTCCTGGTTTTCCAATCAGTAGCTTGATGAAATTTCAAGATGAGTGCCATTGCAAGAGTGAATGCCAGGAATTCCCCTATGAATCAGTCTCATATCCCTTGTTTTCCAAATCCTATGCCAAAGGTTGAATGGTTAGGTGATCTTCCAATATTCAAAGATGAAAAGAAAGACAATGCTACTCTTCATTTGGTTAGGTTCCATATGCATTTACACAGTCTCAAGGTTCAGTTCCCTGAAGATTGTCTCATGAAGATGTTTATGACCACCTTAGAAGGAAAAGCATGGTCTTGGTATAAAGGCTTGGAAAATGGTTCATTATATTCTCTTGCTAATTTCCATGATGTATTCTATGAGATGTATAAAGAGTGTCATCCCTCCTTATTGCTGGTAAAAGATTTTTGTAAACATTATGTGAGTTTTATTCAATATTTGGAGGATTGTCATGATGATGATGAATTCGTGGATGAAGAAATTTTATAGGCTCTTCATAACAATACATTTCAACATCAAAAAGAAAGGATAACATCTCATAAAATGCAACATGAAAATAAACAGGGGTTTACTTATGAAAACCATGTTACATCCTCTGAGATTAATGTAAAGATGCAGCAAACTTGCCAGTCTTTTGATCATAAAGAGTATGAAAATGATTGCAAAAACCAAGAAGAAATACTGGAAGATAGCTTTTATAACCCTAAGGCAGAGGAAAAGGTTGATTTTTTATGTCATACTTTGCAGCAACTTACATCAAAGAATGATCATAATAATGAGGAAAATTACATTTTTTGTGGAAATCATTCATAAAAGCAGTTGGATAACATATCAAAGGAATCTTGTGTGGCTCAGAATCAGTTGTTTGAAGATATAGAATGTTATGATGATCATCAAACTAACCACATCTCTTTGACCCTATAACTGAATACATGGCAAAGCTTTGCACACCAGTATTTAATTTTCATTTGCATTATGAAGATCAGATACATTATAAGTTGATTTGGTCATCTCACTATCATGGTTATTTTGAGGTCGAATGTAGTCAAGAGCCTCAAATATCAGAAAAGACAATTGATTGGCTTTATTGGAAATATCATGTTGGCTGACCTAAAGTGGAAATTGCAGCTGATAGGGTAGGTAGGAATGTGCAAATAAGCTCAGGGTAGGTTGACTGAGCATTTTTTAGTAGGTGCAGTTTGAGTCCCTCTTGCAGAAATCATTAAAGCTTGGGGAGCAGATTGGGCAGAATTTCAAAGTTTT
Source organism: Pinus tabuliformis (assembly GCA_031772625.1). Classification (NCBI taxonomy): domain Eukaryota; kingdom Viridiplantae; phylum Streptophyta; class Pinopsida; order Pinales; family Pinaceae; genus Pinus; species Pinus tabuliformis. Next base: position 3,722,609 of record CM062818.1, read on the forward strand.
ATTCTAAAGGATGGATAGTAGCACTGGAGCTACCGGTTCTTAGTGTACCACTGGGGCACACTATCCCTAGTGGAGCCACTGTTATCACCCAAAAATTCTCAAAACATCATTGTGTCAACTCTGCTTTTGGTCATGATTTCAAGGAGGTCTAAAAGTCATTTTAGTCTTGATAAAAGGGTAAGTGATAGGGTTTGAAGTCCTAAAATGTCATCTTTCATTTCCAAATAAAGTCCTTTAGGTTCACTTCATGGTCAAATAGGTCACGTTTTCCATTTAGAAGTAATTCCATTAAGTTATCCAAGCTCCTCTCTGTCATCTACTTTTCAACCTTTGCATGTATCAGTCAGCTGTCACCTTTGAAAAGTTAACTTTGTGACAAACAACTTGCTGTCCAAAAAGTTTTTACAGCTGTCATATTTTTAAGAGGGAAGTTTGGGTTATAAATGGAAATTGCTATGGAGATGAAAGCATAAAAAGAAGGCTATGTGTTTGGATAGGAGCCTATAGAGCTTTAATTGATCATGGACAAACTTATCTTCACACAAGCTTTCATCCAGACAGGTTACATGTATTTCTACCAAGAGCTGCAAGGGGATTTGTATGTTTCTTGGACTGTTTTGAGCTGTTGGTTTTAAAAGGAATTTTCAGGAAAATGAAGATGAGTTTCAAATCTCTGAGGGAGTATTTTTCTAAGAACATAACAAGGAACAAAAAACTCTTTCAAATTTCTCCCAGGTGCTACCAATTTGGAGATTCAAAGTTTTGTTTGAGACCTATTTTCAGAATTCAGAATTTTTCCTGTTTTATACATGATTTTATAATGCCAATTCTGGACAACTGAAGCTGGTTTTCAAAACACTGAGAGAGGTTTTTGTTATAAGAATTCTGATCTACAAAAACCTCCTCCATTTTTGTAACAGATATCAGAGATCAAGAGATAGGAGCTTAGGAGTACAGCCTTCTTTTTGAGGAAAAACAGAGTTATTTTTATTGGTTGATGAAGTGGCTGAAGCTGAAAAGATCATTTTTTTGAAGAGGAACATCTTATAAAGTTAAGTTGTTTTGGTTTTTGGTGATCATATCAGTCCTTATGAAATTTTGAAAATCCCCAAACTTCAAATTTTTAAAACTGTGTTGAAAAAAGAGCATACACAGCGGTTTCGTAGCACACTACGAAACTACTGAAGGTGAACTTTTAGCACTTTATATATGTGTTTTGGAGGTAAGGTTTGATAAGTTTCAAGTTTTGATGTTTCTGGTAGATATATGAAGATCATAGATGAAGTTTCAGATTGCAGAGATGCAGAAAGAATGGTTCAAAGAAGTATTTTACAGTGATATAAAAGCCGCGCTACGAAAACAGGTTATTTTCGTAGCGTAGTCATGTTTCATCTTCTTCTCCATTTTTTCAAGGTTATATTTTTGCATAGGTGGAAAACTAAAGTTTTAATGGATTGCTAACACATGTCACATATATGAAACAATCATCAATGCAAACAAAATTGCTTGAAGATAAGCATAAAGCATTAAGGGCTTAAAAGGAGGAACTCCGTCTCCTTGTTTTTAAGACAGTCAGGCCATAAATCAGCAGGGTTTGTAACAATGTTGGAGGCATCATAAAGTCGAAGACATGGATTAGAAACTGTCAAAGAATGTATTTAAGTCATAGATAAGGTTGTTGAAACATGTTTTAGGAGTTTCACTCCTATTTGTATTAGGACTCCTAAAAGATAGTTAGCTGTCAGTTTGTAATTAAGAAGTTTGTTTTATGAGTAGATATGTGTCAAGTTTAGAAATTTGAATTCTCCTAAGGATGGATCATAGAATCCAAGGTTGTAAAAACTCTATATAAAGCATGAGGTCGAATTCCTTTAGGTTGGTAATTTCATTAGCAAAAGAAAGTTGTGTTATTGTAAGAAACTGTGGTTTTTTAAACTTAATATAGAGATCAGTTTGACTACTCAAGATTCACAAGGGGTTTATGTGTTTGACGTTCTTATGGCCTTTTTAATTACTTATTTGCAGTGTTATGAGCTTGTGATACTTAGAATTCATTGGAAAATTCTCTAACTTCCTTCACATGCTTGTAAACTATGTTGATTCATTGTGTTATTGTTTTATTTATAAACCTAAACTCCAAGTGCTTTGACTTCCATGTTTTGCTGATCATAATGTTTTGTTGAAGACTATCTTGACTCCATAGCCCAATAGATGTTTGCTAATCTTTGATTCAACTAGTCAACCCGTTATACATTTTGTCCATTTTTGTTCCTAGAGTTAGCCATCTAATCACTAATAAAAAATCTTAAACCTATTGAGAGAGCCCTCTCAGGTTGAGGAGGCTAAGCCTCAACCAAAAGATTGGTTTGAAATAGTTACTCAGAGTCTAGTTGATCAACAGCCTATTAGGGTCAGATTTTGTGATAACACGTTCTATGCTTTAGAGCAATTTTACTTCAATTTCTTTATTAGCCTAGTATCAATATTCATATTAGCAATCACATCAACATGATAGTAAAATGCAGATAGAACATAAACATAAACAATAGAAGACAAGCCAAGGCAAGAGGACACAAGATGTGGCACCAGCGAGGGACAAACCCCAATGTGGGGAAACCCTTGATCAAATCTTCTTTTAGTCTTCAATAGTTCAATAGAGAGAGATGTACAATTTACAAATATTTTAATTTATAATAACAACAAAAGATCCCTAACTAGAAAAGTAAACACTGGTCAACAAGGTAGATTTGACCCTCTATAAATCGGTCAACTTCAGTCAACTTCGGCCTCCAAAAATAAATATAAAGCAACCCTAAAAATAGTCAAAATTAGCCTAGTCAAAGTCTAGTCAAGCAGGCCACCTACGGTCAGCCCTAGCTACAGTCAACACTATTCAACAGTTTGGTCAAACTGTCCAGAAATTCGGTCTCCTGAAATTTCGGCTTCCTGAAATTTCAGTTTCCTGAAATTTCGGCCTCCTGAAATTTCGCTCTCCTGAAATTTCGGCCTCTTGAAATTTCGCTCTCCTGAAATTTCGGCCTCCTAAAATTTTGCTCTCCTGAAATTTTGAACTCTTGAAATTTTGCTCTCCTGAAATTTCAGCCCCTTGAAATTTCGTTCTCTTAAAATTACAACCTCCTGAAATTTCTCTCTCTTGGAATTTTGGACTTGTGGAGAGAGAGAGGCCCAGAAATCCATACGCAATTAATCAGGAGGGAGAGAGAGAGAGAAGTGTGAATGATCCAAAAATGGATCCTGGATAAACATCTAAGTCTAAAAGACTTCATATAAGAGGTAAAAGGTGCCAAATGGCAGAAATCCTTCTTAAATGAGAGGAAAATGAAAGTCACTAGCTGCTATCAGAAATAGTCTCATTGCAGAGATCCCCTCATTCTGAATCCAACGCAACTTGAATGGGCGAAAACAGACTTCAAATGGGAAAGTTATCAAAAAATGAAGCAACCCCTTTTTCAAAGGAAAAAGAGGCAAAAATCCCTTGATAGTGGGTCCTAAAAACCCTCTAATTCTTCCAAATCTCCCAAAAAGGGAAAAACCATCGCAAAAGGAGGACCTCTTAACAATTCGGATTACACTATCAAGCCTTAAAAACATGAAGAAAACCATGAAATCGAGGCAATCAGAGGCTTAAACCAAAACTGCACAGGAGCCGTCGGATATGGCCGATCAACGGTCCAGATCCGTGTGGCAATCGCAATCGGCGGTGGCTGTCAAAAGGTATCGGAGGCAGACACGTGATAGAACTAGGCCAATGTGATACTGCGATCGCTGATATTAGCGGATTAGAATCAACAAACAAAATGGAGTGGGGCCTTATATATATCTATATATATATATATATATATATATATATATATATATATATATATATATATATATATATATATATATATATATATATATATATATATATATATATATATATATATATATATATAGAGTGATGTGCCGATCGCCGATATCGGCGAATCGCAGTCAGTATTGGAATTGGTCACGCCATATGGCTTCCCTTGGGTTCTCCCCGATATGTGACAACGATATTATGGACCCGATGGAAATTTAAACATTGTTGCATAAGATTTGAGATCCGCCAAATGCCATTTTCAATATATTTGTGCATCTTTCGATACAAAGGAACAAGGCCATTTGCGATATGCGATAGTGAATTCAGGCGGACCCTATAGGGATATAAAGTGGGGTTATGAATGTTTCAAGTCCGAATGAACAATGTTTTGCAAATTTTTCCATGTTCCGCAGCGCTTTCTTGTGTTAACAGAAAACGGCTGTTTTAAAGGATTGCAAGCGCCGATTTCCCCTTCCGGTATAGGTGGCATCCATCCTTGAGAGCATTTAACAATGATTGATAATGCTGAGATAAGGGATTTGAGCAGACCAAAGCGGGAAGACAGAGAGCTCGAGAGGGACAATGAACATGCAGCGCCGATTTGGCTTAAATAGCCACAGAACAATAGAACAAGGGGACTATTGGTTGCTGTTGGGTTGTTGGTCATTATGGGAGCTATTGCTGAACCCGAGCACAAGCAGGCATCACTGAGACAGCAGTGCAGAAGCAAAAGAGTAGCCTACAAGGTCACTTGAAGCTAAGTGAAAAGTCAAGAGGACTGTTTTTCTGATAGAAGACAGAAAGAAGCCAAAGTAAGAGCCAAGAGCCAGAACCAAGAGCCAAGAGCCAGAGCTTCAAGAGCTAAGGGATAAAATGGTGTCTGAACCCACTGCTTATGTGTAGAACAGCAGGAGTTGAGCCAAAGAGCTTGTAAAAAGACTTACACCATAATCCTAGAGAGCCTAGTTGAGTTGACTAGAGTTCATGGAGATGTAACCCAAGAGTTGTGGGTGAAATCCTAATTAAACTGCTGTCTTATGTGTTTGTTTTAATGCTATTTTATTTACTGTTATATGTATTTATACATCAGTTTCACCACACTAATTTGTAGCACAACAACAGAAATTAAAGCAAGTAATCAGTTGAAAACAAATACAACCATACACCCATATTTTCAAGCATTTCTTAATTTTGCATTGGTTAATCATTAAGACTTGGGAAAATTTAAAGCTTTGGAAGTGGGAGAGGTTCTTGTAAGTTAGACAAGAAGCCTAAGTGCCCCATTTTCAAATCAGATGGTATCAAAGCTTAAGTTTTATTAAGCCCACGTTCAAAGAATGTTATATCAGAATGCTTGATTGACAAAGCAAAGACTGCTTATCTGAAAGGTGTTTGAATAGCAAGAGGCTGATTGTATGCTTGTTTTGCAGACTGACTATTTTCTGAGTTTGAAGAGGTAAAGGGAAAGCTGTTGATAGCTCAGTCCAGGAAGGACAAATAGGAAGAAGGGTTGAAGGCATTCTCCTATCCCAAAGAACCTCAAAGCAATCCCTGAAGCACAAGAGGTTTGTTGCAAAAGATTGTCGAATAAGCTCTTTATTTATCTTGTTGAAGTTTTTTTTTGTTCATTGGCATAATGACAACTTCTACAAGTGGGTCCTCAATTTCTGCATTCTTCACAAGATTCCTTGATGAAGACATGAAGCAAGAATTGTCCACCATGATGGATATGGTGAGATAAATGTATAAGGATGGAAGGAAGAGTAGCATGCTTAAAAAGCAGTTGAATTCCATGAAGGAAGAGAAGTAGTTGCTTGCTGACAAATTGCAGGAAATGGAGAGGCAGCTTCATATTGCAAATATGAATTTGAAAAGGATGCTTGAGTTGGAAACACAACTCTTTGTTGCCCAAGAAGCCTTAGTCAAGTATCAACTTGAAGAAGAGGTAAACCATTCCAGTTTGTCTTTAAATTCCTCTGAGAATGCTTATATTGGTTCTTTTGAAAAACATACTAAAGGCATAGGTTCCAAGCTAATGTCCAAGATGGGCTATGAAGGAAAGGGCTTGGGAAAGCATGCACAAGGTATTGTTGAACCAATAATGGTTGAGGAAAGGCATAAGTATTTGGGTCTTGGCTATGGACAGTCTTATGGATAGAGTTCCAAAGTTGCCATGAAGGCCATTGAAACAGTCCCAAGAAGGAGTTTCATTTCATGTCCTCTACCTCAGAAGTGTGAAGGTTGTATTCAAGAGGAATGCAATAGCTTGAAACATCAATTGCAGGATGCAGGTGTTCAGAGGCACACACTTGAACCAGAGAGTTGGGGAGACTCTAACAACCTTGAAGAGATTGATGGTGTTCCAAAGGGAGCCACTTCTTCATTTTCTTCACCTCCTCATGAAGGAAATAAAGGTGAAAGAGGCGGGTATAAATCTGGTTCTAAACATTTTCCTTTTGATTATGCAAAGCATAATAAATTTCCACATAAGTATGAGGAAATAATTGCATGTTCCTTTTGTGGTTTGGATAACCATGATGTTTCTAGATGTTGGAAGAGAATGGCCACATACAAGAAGCAAAAGAAGGAAAATAAGCAAGAAGCCAAAGGTCCATTGGACAAGGCAAATCATGCTACCAAGAGGATGCACATGCAGTGCACTTACTGCCATAAGCAAGGACATCTTGCTGCAAAATGTTGGACACTGAATCTAGCAATGCTTCCACAAAAGCTGAAGAAAGTGGAAAGAGAAGATGGCAGAAAGGGAAGTGAATATTCCATGACGGATGTGTCTTAGAATGAATCACATGATGATGCTGATGTGCAGACAAAGGTAATACCTTTGAAAGGGATTGGTAAGGAATGGTTAGAGTTCTTATTCGATTGAGATTGCATGTCTATTGATGCATCTACATTATATTTCATTTCAGCTTCGAAAGTATAGTGTGCTTAAGTGAAAGTTGAAGGATGAAATGCATGCATGAGCATGAGATGCATGAACACAGGAATGTTGATGATTTCCTTGTTTTTTAACATGTATGTGTAATTAACTTGCAGGGTTAGTTTCTTTGACATGCATGTGATGCCATGTTGACTTGAAAGAATTTAACTTGGTCTCCAAATGGAGATAATGATGAAAGTTTCATCTTTTGGAAAAAGATTCCTAATGGTATTTTTCTGCATGCTTAACTTGAAGGGTCATTTGTTTAAAGGCATGTTTTGTGGGCTTGTTGTCTAGTCCATCATTTGTATGCAGATGTAAGACATGGAGGTGTTCACAAGATGTGAAATCTGTTTCTTTGTTGGAGCAGGAGTTATTCCATCCAGTTGTTGTATGTATGCCTGTTGTTGTTAACAATTGTTGTTGACAGCTTTTCAAATAGGTACAAATGAAAGTTTTGTGGAGCAGATGCACTTCACATTTGTTTGAGCCACCTTGGATCAGTGGTCAAGGTAAAGAAGTTCAAACCACCTTCTATGACCAGTTCGGCAGAAGTTCCGCAGGAAGGAGGGAGATAGTTCTTCCCAAGAAGACAAGCCCATCCAAGAATGGAAGTGGTCAAAAACTATTGGTTTAGAGGCACTATGCAAAGGTAAGTGTAGGGAGGCTGAAAGAAGAGGGTGGGTCACTCTCATTTACTGTTCAGATCAATATATCAGTCTTTTTGAGACCAAAAGTTCTTTTAGTGGGAAGGCGTGATCCAAAAATGGATCTTGGATAAACCTTTAAGTCTAAAAGACTTCATATAAGAGGTAAAAGGTGCCAAATGGCATAAATCCTTCATAAATCAAAGGAAAATGAAAGTCATTGGCTACTGTCAGAAATAGTTTCATTGCAGAGATCTCCTCATTCTAAATCCAATGCAAGTTGAATGGGCGAAAACAGACTTCAGATAGGAAAGTTATCAAAAAATGAAGCAGCCCCTTTTTAAAGGAAAAAGAGGCAAAAATCCCTTGATAATGGGTCCTAAAAACCCTCTAAGTCTTCCAAATCTCCCAAAAGGGGAAAAACATAGCAAAAGGAGGACCTTTTAACAATTCGGATTACACTATCAGGCCTTAAAAACATGAAGAAAACCATGAAATCGAGGCAATCAGAGGCTTAAACTAAAACTACACAAGAGCCGTCAGATCTGGCCGTTCAACGGTCCAAATCCGATCGGCAATCGCAATCGGTGGTGGCTGTCAGAAGGTATCGAAGGTAGACCCGATGGAAATATAAACATTGTTGCATAAGATTTGAGATCCTTCAAATGCCATTTTCAATGTATTTTTGCATGTTTCGTTATTTAATTAAATACAAAGAAACAAGGTCATTTGCGATATGCGATAACGAATTCAGGTGGACCCGATAGGGATATAAAACAGGGTTATGAATGTTTCAAGTCCGGATGAACAATTTTCTATGGATTTTTCCATGTTCTGCAGTGTTTTCCTATGTCAATAGAAAACGACTGTTTCAAAGGATTGCAAGCATCGATTTCCCCTTCTGTTATAGTATAGGTGGCATCCATCCATGAGAGCATTTAGCAATGATTACTAATTCTCAGAGAAGGGATTTGAGTAGACCAAAGTGGGAAGAGAGAGAGCCCGAGAGGGATAATGAACAGGTAGCGCTTATTTGGCTTAAAAAGCCATAGAACAACAGAATGAGGGGACTGTTGGTTGCTGCTGGGTTGTTAGTCATTGTGGGAGCTGTTGCTGAAGCCGAGCACAAGTAGGTAGTGCTGAGACAGCAGTGTAGAAGCAAAAGAGCAGCCTAGAGGGTCACTTGAAGCCAAGTGAAAAGTCAAGAGGACGTTTTTTCTAATAGAAGACAGAAAGAAGCCAGAGTCAGAGCCAAGAGCCAGAATAAAGAGCCAGAACCAAGAGCCAAGAGCCAGAGCTTCAAGAGCCAAGGGATAAAATGGTGTCTGAACCCATTGTTTATGTGTAGAACAACAGGAGTTGAGCCAAAGAGCTTGTAAAAAGACTTACACCATAATCCTAGAGAGCCTAGTTGAGTTGACTAGAGCTCATGGAGATGTAGCCCAAGAGTTGTGGGTGAACTCCTAATTAAACTGTTGTCTTATGTGTTTGTTTTACTATTGTTTTATTTACTGTTATATGTATTTATACATCAGTGTCAGCACACTAATTTACAACACAACAACAAAAATTAAAGCAAGTAATCAATTGAAAACAAATACAAGCATACACCAATATTTTCAAGCATTTCTTAATTCCGCATTGGTTAATCATTAAGACTTGGGAAAATTTAAAGCTTTGGAAGTGGGAGAGGTCCTTGTAAGTTAGACAAGAAGCCTAAGTGCCCCATTTTCAGATCAATGGAGATGAGTGTCTCCAAATGAGGCTAAGGAATCATGTATTTATAGCAAACGTTGAGGATGAATAGACGTGACAGTTGGGATTCTGAGCCTACTTAAGTTTGTTAGCTGACCATGACAATTTGTCCATAATAAAAATAAATTCATAACTTCATTTGTACATGTCAGAATTAGATGATCTTTAGATCAATCCTATAGCTCTCGAAGAGAGGAATGCAAGAAAAATATCAGTTGTCATAAATAAGATTACCCATGTGGAGTTTGACCCTAATTACCAATTTTAACACTCCCTCTCAACTAGGGAGAACTCCATCTGCTAATTCATCTGCCAATCTGTACTATCTCTACCATCAGTGCACTTTTATGCTCTGCTATGCTCAACTTTGAAGAAGAAGAAGAAGTTATCGAGAATGTATCATACCATTCTCTATTGACCCAAAGTCAGCCCCAAATAAAAGAGAGCGTCTCATACCACTCTTACTGACCTGAAGTCAGTTCCAATCAAAAGAGAGTGTCTCATACCACTCTTATTGACCCGAAGTAAGTTCCCATTGATCCCAGATCAATATCGGTCATCCTAGCATAGGGAGTATGGTATTACACGATGTGTCCATCGGTATTACTATGGTCCCTATCCTCATTTCTCTACTCATTGGCCAGATGAGAGATAGTTCCCATGAGTCCTAGATTGCATGGGTGGGATGTCTCAACAGGAAAAGGATGAACCACTCATCCTGCTCACATGTTGTAAAGGGGTATCATAGGGGAAGGATGAACCACTCATCCTATGCACAAGAAACCACTAAGGGAAGGTTGGACCACTCACCCTATGGTTTCTCATTGCTCCAAGAAGTACCCCAAGCCCCCCAGAGTTCCCAGAGCTCAATGTCCATCTCATACAGGTCCCTCCTAAGAGGGTCTCTCCACGACTCCAAGTTGTTCTTGGAAGGCCAAGAACTTGACCTTCCCCAGGGGCTTTGTCAAAATATTAACGAATTGCTCATCAATTCCAATGTGATGGAGCCTTACTGCTCCTCGTTGTACCATATCCTAGATAAATTCGTACTTGATATCTATATGCTTGGAGTGATCATTAAACATGGTATTCTCTGATAATCGGATCCCACTTTGGTTGTCACAGAGGATCACGGTGGTATCCAACACATGTCCAAATAGCTCACTGAAGATCTTCCTCAAGCAGATAGCTTCATAGGAGGCCATACTAGCATCTATGTATTTGGCCTCGGCGGTGCTCAAGGCAACCGATTTTTGCTTCCTCCTCATCTAGGATATCGAAGAAGAACCCAAAGAAAAAGAACATACAAAAGTGCTCTTGCAATCCACCACACTGCCAACCCAATCAGTATCAAAATAACCATGCAACCTCACATCTCTGCCAGTGTATCTCATTCCATGAGTGATTGTGCCCCAAAGATATCTTAGAAGATTCTTGGCACCAATACAATCTATATGATAAGGCTCAACCATATATTGGCTCAATGTGTTAACTGCAAAACATATGTTCGGGCAAGAGTTCACCAAGAACATCAATGCTCCTATGAGTTGACAAGACTCAGAAGCATTTCTCAATTCAGGTCGAGTAGCATTACCACATAACTTCTTAAAGTTAAGTTCCATCGGAGCAGTCACAAGCTTGCAGTCCACCATCCCAAATCTTTCCAATATCTTCACAACATATTCTCCTTGACAGAGGAAACTTTCACCTGGATTTTTCCAGAACTCCAACCCTAGGAAGTAGTGCATCAGTCTGTTGTGCTGTACAACAAACCCCCCATTTCTATAAAATTTTACACAAAACTTTCAATAAGAAATGAGTCCATTTTTAAATAAATTTAGTTAGATTTGTGAGTTGATGAATAAAACTGGTATTGACCTCATTAAAAGAAGAATATTTATTAAAAGGCTCGATGTAAATAAATCATTTTATAAAGCCTTTTGATAAAAAACAAATTGTTTCTTTAAAATATTATAAACAATCCTACATTGCGATAAAGCGATCGGAGATCACATATCGCAATGATAAAGGGACATACACAAAACAAACCATCCTCAAATCCTCTGATCCGATCACAATCTACAATCGGCGATATCATATCACAAAAGTACTCACACAAGACCCCATCAAATATTCCGATTCGATAAAGGAAATCACAATCAACATTCGAAGATGTTCTTTAACAAAGGAATAAAAGCTCAAGCCAAAACTTGATTGCAATTGATCAATTGGGCACGCATCTCAAAGAAGGAAACATACATTAAAACAGTTTGCATGCATAATACTCCACTCCATTATAATATCGCTTTTCGGTAATTGAAGATATTCATTGTCAATGCTAAAACCACTCCCTTTGAAACTCCCGATTGCGATTTGGGATTTATCGCCGATCGAGGAAATCCAAAACACGCTTGAAATAATCATTCGGTATACGATCGAAGAGATGGGAATTTATGGTATTAATTCACCATGATTGGCAGTTCGAACGACTATTAAATTTGGCAGTTAAGAATAAGTCCAAAATATTTCATTCGTGGTAATTCTTAACTGCATTTGATTTATTGTATGTCAATCACCATAATTCTGTTCATTGTGATATTGGCTTTCAGCAACGAAATCTCTATGTTACGGTTTGCAGATGAAAGATTAATAGATTTGCTCTCTTAGCAAGAAAATGAAGAAGGAAAAGCTGCTAATCTACCGCAAATTCTGTAATCGCATAAAGAAATCCTGTTCGCTGAATGGTAATCTCAACTAAAGAAGGTAGAAATAACGACATCAAGGTGTAGATCGGCAACAAACGATCTGGTGGAATTGATTAATGATACTCTATAGTTGTCAAATTTAATTACAGAGTGTTCTCCAGGGAAACTTCCATCAATAAAAGCATTAGAACAGACATGGAAACATGAGCTGGAACAGAGGGAAAGATTGATTGCAGGTATTCAAACTTTAACATGGGAAACCTTTTGGTTTTTCCTTGTTAAACCATACAGTCAGTGAACAATGATGAAATGCCTCACTGATGCAATCGGTCATATGATTCCCAAATTTTCTGATGCCACATACACTGCTCAGTTACACTCACGAATGAGTCACCCACTAGAACTACAATCGATGCTTGCCATTTGTCAGCTCAAGTCACAAGATAAGCAGCCAATATAGTGAATCATCTTGACCGACTACAAACTTCCTATTTCAAGAACATCTTCACATATCCGTGATTTGGTTATACCAATAGATAGCATCTTTATTTCATAGTTTGTTAATTTAGATAGTATTTATAGACCCTTTCATATTTTTAGAAAGGGTTCTCAAATTTTTGTATTAAGACTTGGATAGGAAGTTTCACTAATGTACTTCCGATATATTCATTTTTATAAAAAATGGACCTAAATGATGAGTTTTGATGAAGAATACTTTTATGTTATATGCACTATTGCTTCCTGTAAAAGGATTTCCAAGTTGAAAGGCAAGATTTGAATGCAATTCATATTGGAGAAGACTCAAATACATATGGTACTACTATCTATGTTTTTGTTTCATTCTTTTATGTGAATTAGCATTTATTCATTTTGCTATTATTGACATATGTATATGTTTTCACTACAATTCCTTGGCTTATCACTATTGAATGTTTAAGAGTTGTATATTTCATACATATATATATCAATGATATATAAATATTAGTGTGATAATGTTTTAATTATTACTTTGTTCAACTACTTGAACAAAGTAATTATCATATGAATGAATATTTTTTTTTTATAAGTAGAGTCATCTATATGCCTACTTGTCAATAAGAACCATTAAAAATTGCACTAAGAGAAAGACTTCCCGGGATAGATTAGTTATTTATATTGTTGCATATTAGAATAAATCATCCATCATTCCCATTAGATATTAGAAAATCAATCACTTATCCATCCCATTTATAAATCATTGGGAAACTGGTCCCATTATATCCATTCGGAGCCACCACACCAAATGGAAAAGGCGCTGCTTTTAAGGTCCGGACCGGGTGGTTTTCCCTGATGTTGATGCAGTGATTTTCGAGGCATCAACATTTTTTGCGCTAGAAGGAGGGCATGAACTATGAATGGTGAGCAAATCCAAATCTATAATCCATTATGAGAGTAAATCTCCCTCCACCTCACCTCCGACTTCTCCCTTGCATGCTAAAACTCCAGTGTTCAAGTGAGAAGTTGAGGAAACAACAACCACTGCTCAACCCCAAAACATCTCAGATAAATAAACCTTAGAATCTCCTAAAGTAAAGTCTCTAATCCATAAACTTCAAGGATTCTCCATATCACCACAGAAATCTAAGTCATCTCAAGGTAGTGTGACTTCGCAATTCGTTCCTTCTCACCCCCCACTAGACTTTAGAGCGAAAATCTTGGTATTGAACCTACTGAGTTACCTTTGCCTAAAAGGAAAATAGCAAGGAATACTACTGAAGGATTTGATAACGAAACTTTCTCATCATCATCATCCATTTCATCTTCTCCATTGCAAAGTCAACCATCCACTCCTCCACTCCAGATTGTCATTGAATAGGGGACTGCAACTTCAACATCTGTTTCCCAGCCATCTCAAACTTCAACATCTGTTTCCCAACCATCTGGAACTTCATCTACACTATCATCTATTAGTAGCTTGACAATGGCACAAAATACATGGAGTAGTCTTGGTGCAGTCGCCATGTCTGCACCTTTAAACCCATTGCCAGCTCATCCTGAAAAATGGTTGCCAAAATTCAATCGAGATGCAGGCATACAGGCAGATGAACACATAAGCAACTTCATGTTTTCAGTCAACTTAAAAGGAGTTACTGAGGAAGATGTTGTTGTCAGAATTTTCTCTTATACCCTACAAGGATCAGCTGGGTCTTGGTACTTTTTTCTTACCATCAGGATCCATTACTAGTTGGAATATTTTTCAAGAACAGTTCTTGACTAAATACGGTGATGACAGATATGTAGCAACGTTAATCAATGATCTTTCAAATCTTAAAACAGAATCTAGAGAACCTATTAAAGAGTTTAATTCACGATTTAATAAACTGTTAAATAAGATTCCTACTGCCTCTAAACCTACTGAACAAGTTAGAAGTGAATGGTATATAACAACTTTACCTTCAAACATAACTATCTTTGTAGATAAAGCTGGAAAATCTACCCTAGCAGAAAATATGAAAGAGGAAATTGCTGTGGAAAAACGTATCATCGCCTTAGAAAATAAAGTTGCTCTTGAAGATAGAAAATCTAAAAAAGTCTCATTCAATGATGATTCAAAGAAGAAAATGGCTAATGATCCATACGATATGGAAGGTCTCCAAAAAGTTCTAAATACTATGTTAAATGAAATGATAGAAATCAAGAAACAAGTAGCTGAGACTTCAATTAAAAATCCATTTAGAAACTTTAAGAAGCCAGAATCAAAACCCCCTAATGTTATATCCAATGCAGAGTCAGATCCTGAGGACGATGAAGAAGAATATATAGTCTTATCATCTGAAGAGACTGAAGATGAGGTAGCTGTAGAATGTCATGGGATGTGGGACTTCATTTTGCCCGATTTCGATATTGAAAATGAACATGAAGCTTTCCAAATAAGTACTAGGAGTAAAGGCACTCCAGAACTTACTCAAGCAACTCAGAAGAAAAGAACATGGGTACTACTACTAAAGAAAAGGTTCCCAATTTTTTTTTTACAGTGAAACCTACTCAAAATCAGCCATCAGCTTCCAATCCACCTTCAACATCTAAAACATTAGTAGTTGTAGACTCTATGGATTACAACATCATTGAAGACATGAAGAAAACGAAAGCAAATATCACTATGTTTGAGCTGAGTAAACTCAAACATGAACAAAAATTGTTGTTCAAGGAATTAGATGTAGTACCTTATTCTCCACTTCCAAATGTTGTATTATTCAAAGCTGCTAATAAGGCAGGTAAACCACCACCTGGAGATAGATCAAATTCCCATACTCCTCCTTTTCTTTTGACCTATGAGATTTATAATAGAAATCTGCACAATTGCTTAATAGACTCAGGGGCCTCTTCGAATATAATGCCGGCCTTGGTTTGTTCTAAACTGAATATTGAACCCCAAAAGTCTGCAGTGCATATTGTCCAGTTGGATAGAACTAAGGTCCAAGTATTAGGAGAAATCAACTTGGTTACCATCAGATTATCAGCTGATCCAAGGGTGGTTCAAAGAATTGACATATTAATTGTTGATATTCCTGAGTTCTATGGTTTTATTTTAAGTAGAGACTGGTCAGATCATTACAAGAGTATGATTTGGACATTAGACCAACAAATATTTTCAAAGGCCAAGGTTTTTGCAGGTTGTTAGCAGGAGCTTCTAACATTCAGGAACATGAAGGTACAGACAATATTGAAGAAATCAATGAGATAAGTACCATTAATCCTGAATCCCAATATGCAGATTTGATATTTTATTTGAAAAATGGATATGCTCCTTCTAATATTTCCTATAAAAATAAACGTGCCATAAGACTAAAGGCAAAAAAATTCATGATTGTTGATGATGTGTTGTTTAGACGGAATTATGATTCAATTTTGTTAAGATGCTTAGAAAAACTTGAACTGCAAAAGGTCTTACAGGAACTACATGATGGTCCAACAGGAGGTCATTTTGAAGTTGATACAAAAGCCCACAAAATTATTCATGTTGGGTATTACTGGCCCACCTTATTTAGAGATACTCATGAGTATGTAAAGAAATGCAGAACATGTCAAACTGCCAGTGGAAGGCAAAGGAAGCCAGCTTTTCCTTTGCAACAAGTCAACATTGAACAACCCTTTGAACAATGGGGATTGGATATCATTGGAGAAATTATTCCACATTCATCCAAACAGCACAGGTATATCCTTACAATGACTGATTACTTTACTAAGTGGGTAGAAGCAATTCCTTTGAAGACATCAAACTCTGAAGTGATCATTAAATTCATAGACCAGTTCATCATTACCAGGTTTAGTGTTCCAAACACTCATTTTTGACAATGCATCTTATTTTTCTGGTAGTTTTATACTTGAATTTGCTATCAAAAGAGGATTCAAATTGAAATATTCTGCAAACTACTACCCTCAGGGTAATGGTTTAGCAGAATCCACCAATAAAAATCTTATCAAAATCATTAAGAGAACTATTGATCAGAACCATAAGAATTGGCACAAGTCTTTGATATAAGAATTGTGGGTAGATCGTATAACACAGAAGGCTTCAATAGGTACTTATCCATTTAATCTAGTGTATGGAAAGGAGGCTGTCATACCAACAAACTTATTACTTCCATCACTAGCCTTAGTTCATTTTATTGAAGAAAATCCCTGCTCTTCTATTCAATTGAGACATGATCAGATCCTGAAACTAGAGGAAGAAAGGGAGAAAGCCTGAATTACACATGTGAAGCATCATCAAATTATTAAGTCTTCTTTTGATACAACTTCAACCGGATCAAAACATTTACAAGTTGGTGATCTTGTTTTGAAATGGGACAAAGCCCACGAGGATAAAGGAAAACACACTAAATTTCAGAAAATGTGGCTCAGACCATTTCAAATTAGCGAGAATATAGGCCCATCAACATTCATATTGCAAGATCTATCAGGAAAGATAGATTCTCTTCCTGTCAATGGGCTTATTTTGAAAAACTTCTTCAATTGAGGAGGTAACCCCTTCTCACTTTGTAAATATTCAATTTTCAGCTATATTTGTGTGAATAATTAGTTTATTTTCTTTCTTAGGAAATACAGTTGTAAATAGCCTTCTATTGGTCATTACTATTTTGAAAAGGTTACTCAAAAGAAAATAGTTTTAATATTTACTTTTGATAGATGAACGCCTTGAAGGAAAAAGAAAAGTTCTGCGAAATTAGGTATAATTAAACTCTAAAAACCCTTTTTATTTTTGTGAAATTTTCTCAAAACTTGAAAACATTGTAAATCATTTTAAGTTTTAGAAACCTAAAAAAAGTTATCAATAGAAAGCAAACACTGATCCAATCTTAGCATCTTCAACTCTAAAAAATGTCATCCATGTTCTCTTAAGGAGAAAATTATTCATCCCATCCATCAAAGTTTATAATTTCTCAAAGTGTAATTCTAAAATATATTTGATATAAAAGATAAGAGGTCTTATCAGAAGCTTTCTTACCATGATCATAGGGGACTAGTTCAACTGACATTACCAACACTGCATACCAAAACAGGGTAATAGCTTATAATTATAAGACAAGGGGTCTCATCACGAGCCAACTTGTTTAGTTAGATTACAGCTAGTGAATGACATTTTTAATAGTTGGCCACCAAACCAGAACAATGGATTTTTATCTTAAAAATAAAGAAATAAGGAAAAAAGAAAATGCAATACAAAAAATGTGGAAACATATCTTTTGGATTTATTCTTTTAAATTATACTCTGAAATTGATGGGACAATGAATGATCAAATGGTTAAAAGGTAACCCTGTCGAGACTATGAACGTTTGCTGGCAGTAGTGGCTCTGCCTGTGACAAAGGAGTAATTATAAAAGCTAAGTTGGAAAAGTCTCTCGTTTTATCATTATCAACCAATTAAGGTTTACTTAAACTTAGAATGTATTTAATTTTGAAATGAGAAAGAGATAACAAAGATAGTTTTTACTATATTGAGAGTTTATGATTCCCTAGTTATATTAGATTTTCTCTATCCATTAAGATTTTCATATTGAGAAGGCTAAAATATTATATTATTTTCTTAGAGATAACTTTTTCTCCCAGTGAATCGCCAATTGTTGTGTTGTACAACAACCCCCCCATTTCTATAAAATTTTACACAAAACTTTCAATAAAAAATGGGTCCCTTTTTAAATAAACTTAGTTAGATTTGTGAGTTGATGAATAAAACTGGTCTTGACCTCATTAAAAGAAAAATATTTATTAAAAGGCTCGATGTAAATAAATCATTTTATAAAGCCTTTTGATAAAAAACAAAGTGTTCCTTTAAAATATTATAAACAATCCTACATTGCGATAAAGCGATCAGAGATCGCATATCGCAATGATAAAGGGACATACACAAAACAAACCATCCTCAAATCCTCTGATCTGATCGTAATCGGTAATTGGCGATATCATATCACAGAGGTACTCACACAAGGCCCCATCAAATGCTCCGATCCGATAAAGGAAATCACAATCGGCATTTGGAGATGTTCGTTAACAAAGGAATAAAAGCTCAAGCCAAACCCCGATTGCAATCGATCAATTGGGCGCGCATCTCAAAGAGGGAAACATACGTTAAAATAGTTTGCATGCATAATACTCCGCTCCATTATAATATTGCTTTTCAGCAATTGGAGATATTCATTGCCAATGCTAAAACCTCTCCCTTTGAAACTCCCGATTGCGATTTGCAATTTATCACTGATCGTTGATCGAGGAAATCCAAAACACGCTTGAAATAATCATTCGATATACGATCGACGAGATGGGTATTTATGGTATTAATTCACCACGATTGGCTGTTTGAACGGCTATTAAATTTGACAGTTAAGAATAAATCCTTCAAAAGATTTCATTCGTGGTAATTATTAACTGCATTTGATTTATCGTATGTCAATCACCATAATTCTATTCATTGTGATATTGGCTTTCAGTGGCGAAATATCTTTGTTACGGTTTGCAATTGTCTGTGCAGAGTCTCTCTGAATCCAAGAAGCCAGAGAAAATGGGGAAGAAATCAAAGAAGCCCACAACAAATCCTGCAACCAAGGAACCAGGACCAAGCAAGAAAGGATTAATCTCAGACACAACATGTCTCGGCCTGTGAAATGCGAGCTGGGAGAGCATTTATATTTTGATGGAAGCAGAGGAGCCCGAAGAATTATCAGAGGAAGCCATGACCGATTCAACCAAAAAGTCAGAAGGAACTCTCAAAGAATTGGCTTGTTCTTATCTTCATAGGATAGCAGCGCCGACCAAAATTTTACCATACACTGATGTGGTTAGATGGGTGGTTGAGAAAATCCCAACTTCAGATAGAACATTTTCCACAGCAGATGGAAGGATATTCGGGTCATTCAAACCTGAAGATCTCAGGCAAATGTACCATCTACCGGAGCCAGAGAAGCGCTACAACAAGGCATTCTTGGAAGCATTTGAAAAGGAAAACGACTTGGGTAAGTGCTTTTTCGACTCATTAGCTTCTCCTTACTGCTATGCTGGAGCTATGATGTGTAGATTGTGGGGACAACATGATTCTACCAAATTCACTATAGAGATGGTCCCGTTAATGGAAGCAACAATTAATGGTTATGTTATGGATTGGGAAAATATTTTGTCTGATAGACTAGCCATAGAGATATTAGCATATAGAAGGAATGCATATACAACTTCTCGGACCATTCCTCATTTCTACTACAATGCATATATTTTGGATATTATTTGTTTTAATTCTGAATACTCGGTGCTCAGATGGAAGTGGACTTCCCAAGATCCGAACCCGATTCATATTTATCATAAGCAGTTGTGGAAGACACACTATAAAAATCACATGTACAGAATTTACAATGGTTTTGTTTTACCTGTATATTATTTTATTTTCAATAAGCCTGCTCCAGGATATCCCACGAAGCAGAAATTGACCTGACAATAGTAGGAAGTTGGTTCGAAGAGGAGAAATTTACCTATGTGAGTCTTTTTGGCAGTCTCACTAAACCCCATGTTCTCCCTCTATATGTGCTTGATGTGGCCTATATTCCACCTATGATGTGACATTTTCACCTTACATGACTACAAGCATGCAGAAAAGATTCAGATGTTGAATCTTGCCACCATTCCTAACAGACAATATGACCCAAACAAGGTTGATCATAATGTCACCGCTCAAGCTAAACTTGCCAAATTTGATCATGAAGCAGATGAATTTAATGATTTTTTTGCTTCGGCCAATACATTTTTTCAGGTTAAAGGATTGGCTAGAATACGGTATGAAGAAGAAGGGTTAGAAACGTTCAATAGGCTCAGAGCCCAGAGGTTGCAAACTCTGCCTTTGGACCTATTAGCTACAACCCCTACAGTTCAGCCATCAAGTCAAACTTAACAGAAAGCAGCCGAAAAAAATCCTATAGTGGGGAAGATCCCCGAAAAAGAAAATTTGCTAGAACAGGAGCAAGGACAAGGAAAAAGAAGTGAACTCATTGATTCAAACATTTATGTTGATCCCAAACTGCTCAAAGAATGGCAACAATTTGACTTTATCATCTGCAATACTGAAAGTCTACAAGGATTCAACACACCTGAGGTGACAATTGGTCAGAAATCAACAATCAATACAGTTCCGACTGAGGGAACTAGCGACCCACCCATAACTCAAAAGGATGTAGAAATAATCCCCAAGAATCCATCCGATGAAATTGTGTTACATGTAGAAGAAATACCACCCTTGGATGTCTTCTACAGCCCTAAGCATAGGGCTGTAATCAAGAGACAAAGGAAAAAGAGGAAAATTGATCAATCTCCTCTTTTAACTTCACAAATGGAGATAACAAATGTGGTATGGAGAGAGGAAGTCAACCCTTCTGAAGATCTCACTAAACTCTCTCAGTATGCTGGAGCATACACAATAGCTTCCATGGACAGAGCATCAGAGGTAAGTAACTTGCTCAAGGAAAGGGACCAAGCAATCATTTTACTGGAAGCATAGGTACAAGAGAAGTAACAGACAATAGAGCAGTGAAATGATCAATTGCTCAAAGAAGAGCAAAGAATTTCAACATGCAATTCAGAAGAAACAAGAGCTATCCCAAGCATTGAGCAAGCTACAATCATTAAATGAACAGTTGATCAAATCAGAAGAAGAACAGATCGCTCAACTATCACTGCAAATAGAAAGATTCAAAGGATATCCCAAAGTGGGAGAATTTAGATCAGAGGCTCTACAAATTACCAAGGCATTGTCTAAATAGTTGAGCCTATTGTGTCATAATATTTCACTCGCTCTTCCCCTATGTGAAATTTCTTCATCTATGATTGATAAATCAATTGAGGTGAGACTAAACTTGGAGCAAACAGATGAAAGATTAACAGATTTTCTCTCATGGCAAGAAACTGAAGAAGGAAAAGCTGCTAATCTACCGCAAATTCTGTAATCACATAAAGAAATCCTGTTCGTTGAATGGAAATCTCAACTAATGAAGGCAGAAAGAGCGACATCAAGGTGCAGATCGGCAAAAAACAATCTGGTGGAATTGATTAATGATACTCTTTATTTGTCAAATTTAATTACAGAGTGTTCTCTATGGAAACTTCCATCAATAAAAGCATTATAACAGACATGGAGACAAGAGCTGGAATAGAGGGAAAGATTGATTGCAGGTATTTAAACTTTAACATGGGAAACCTTTTGGTTTTTCCTTATTAAACCATATAGTCAGCGAACAACGATGAAATGCCTCACTGATGCAATTGGTCATATGATTCCCGAAATTTCTGATGCCACATACACTACTCAGTTACACTCACGAATGAGTCACCGACCAGAACTAGAACTGATACTTTCCATTTGTCAGCTCAAGTCACAAGATAAGTAGCCAATACAGTGAATCATATTGACTGACTACAGCCTGACTATTTCAAGAAGATCTTCACATATATGTGATTTGGTTATACCAGCACATAGCATCTTTATTTCATAGTTTGTTAATTTAGATAGTATTTATAGACCCTTTCATATTTCTAAAAAGGTTTCTGAAATTTTTATATTAAGACTTGGATCGGGAGTTGCACTACTGTACTTCCGATATATTTATTTTTATAAAAACTGGACCTGAATTCTGAGTTTTGATGAAGAATACTTTTATGTGATATGCACTATTGCTTCCTATAAAAGGATTTCCAAGTTGAAAGGCGGGATTTGAATGCAATTCATATTGGAGAAGACTCAAATACATATGGTACTACTATCTATGTTTTTGTTTCATGCTTTTATGTGAATTAGCATTTATTCATTTTGCTATTATTGATATATGTATATGTTTTCACAACAATTCCTTGGCTTATCACTATTGAATGTTTAAGAGTTGTTATTTTTCATACATATATATGTCAATGATATATAAATAGTAGTGTGATAATGTTTTAATTATTACTTTGTTCAACTATTTGAACAAAGTAATTATCATATGAATGAAAATTTTGGTTTATAAGTAGAGTCATCTATATGCCTACTTGTCAATAAGAACCATTAAAAATTGCACTAAAAGAAAGACTTCCAAGGATAGATTAGTTATTTTTATTGTTGCATATTAGAATAAATAATCCATCATTCCCATTAGATATTAGAAAATCAATCACTTATCCATCCCATTTATAAATCATTGGGAAACTGGTCCCATTATATCCAGTCGGAGCCACCACACCAAACGGAAAAGGAGCTGCTTTTAAGGTCTGGATCAGGTGATTTTCCCAAATGTTGATGCAACAATTTTCGAGGCACCAACATGGTCCTAGGTCCTTCATCTCAAATTCATAAGCCAACTTCCTCTTACATTTGTGAAAGAGAGGGTCTGCACTTCCATCAGCTCCATGATTGATTTTGTAGAGCCACTTATAGGTGACAACCGATTTGTCCTGGGGTCTAGGGACCACATCCCAGACATCATTCTTCATAATTTACTCATACTTTTCATTCATAGCATCCTTACATGCCTGTTGCTTCACGACTTCTTCGAATGATGAAGGCTCATTTTGAATGATAGTGCTCATGACGGTCAAGTATCCTTGATATTTGTTCGGCTTCTTTCTTTCATGGAAAGTCCCCCTTGGTGCAATATGTCTCTCGACTTATTTGAGAGTCTCCCTAAGCCATGAGGGTCTCTTCTTGGAGGAGGAAGGCTCATGAGGAGGAGGATCTATAAGATCCATAGGTTCATCAACATTAGACATCGTTTCGTCCTCTTTTTCACCTTGATTTCTGGTGTCAACTTCTTTGTCTTTCCTTAGGATAGGAAGGTTGTTGATCTTCATGAGGGCCATATCTTCATCGAAGGTGACATCATGACTTATCTCAAATTCCTTTTGACCAACCACATAAATTCTATATCCCTTAGAATTTTCACTATAGCCTACAAAGATTACTTTCTTCCGAAATTCACCCAATTTGCTTCTTTTCTCTTTCAACACATGAAAATATAACAGAATTCCAAAAATTCTAAAATGAGATACATCGGGTTTCTTACCAATGAAAATTTCTTCGGGAGTCTTGGAGTCCAATACTTGATGAGGGTATCAGTTTTGAACATACACGACGGTATTTGCAGCTTCAACCCATAGGAACTTCAAAAGGCCCTGATCCTAAAGCATGGCACGAACCGCTTCTACAATAGAGTGATTCTTCCTTTCAGCCATACCATTTTGCTCAAGAGTGTATGGCATTGTAATCTCCCTCTTAATGTCAGCGTATCTGCAATCATCTTGGAATTCATTTGATTCGTACTTGGTCCCATTATCAGTCCTCAATATCTTGATTTTCTTCTTGGATTGGTTTTCGATCAAGGCTTTGAAGTGTTAGAACCAGGTGAACACTTCATCCTTCTTCTTCAAGAAGTAAATCCAAGTCTTGCGAGAATAATCATCTGTAAAGGTGAGGTAATATAAGTACCCTCCCAAAGAGTTTATGGGAATCATACCAGATATGTCGGAGTGGATCAATTGTAATATATCTATGGTCTTGCTATTACTTGAGGGGAATGGTCCCCTTGTAATTTTTCCTTCAACACGCCCCGAACATATAACTTCATGCTCTACTTTTAACTTAGGCATACCTGTCACCATCCGTCTCACATTAGGTAGGCCTTATAATGAAGATGGGAAAACCTCTGGTGCCATAGTTCAAATTGCAGAGATGTGTCGAAAGACATGGCTCGAAATGGACTTCCTTTAACTTGATACAAAGTTTCAACCCTAAACCCAAGAGTAAAAGCATCTTTAAAATTTATTTTCCAAACACGTACCTTTCCATCGATGAATTCCACCTTGCATCCTTTGTCCTCCATGGCTGAAATGGACACCGAGTTCTTCTTGAGATCAGGTACATATAGTACTTCTTGCGAATGAATAATGTTACCTTGATTCAATTGAAGGGTAACATTCCCTACCCCCTTCATGGGATAGGTGGCATCGTCTCCAAGGATGATCTCCAAGTTTGTCTCCTTTTCTATCAGATTAGAGAGGGCTTCCTTGTATCCGGTGAAGTGCCTTGAGGCATCACTATCAATCAACCAATTTCCCAAAGTGTTTGGAGGAGAGGCAGTCGAGAGGGCAGATATAAGATAATACTCTTTTTTCTTATTGTTAACAACAATTGATTCTTCATACCCAGATTTCCTTGATTTCTTGGAGGGTCGACCATTTCCTTGATGTCCCTCATTCTTTTTTCCTTTGCCATTGGACCTGCCATTCCTTTGATCATTGTTGTTGAAGTTTCCCTTGAAATTATTATGATCATCATCATGGGATGTGTCCCTTCTATTTGGACACTCCCTTGCATAGTGGCCAAACTTATTACAAACAAAGCACCTATCCTTCCTTCCTCCCTTATGTTAGTGTCAGTATTTGAAGCCTTCCACGAACGATCAAACATGCTCTTACAAAGTGGTCTTAGAGTGTCAAAGTCAAATTTTGTCATTTCACTGAGTCTTCAAGTAAAATTTGGTCATTGGGTATTAGGTCTAGGATTTGTTTTCACTCTTTCCAAAGTCTTCCAGGTATTGGTCCATGTCACCATTCGGCTGAGCGTACCATCATTCAAAATGTTTTCATCATCATTTCAGGTTCCAATGGGTCATTTTACACCTTGTTCGTGCTTCAGTTGTACTTGGGTAAGGCTCATTTCCCTCTTGTATGGTTTGGAAGGTAATTTTTTTTGGTTGGTCAAATCATCAACAAAACTTGTATCTTTATGCTCATACACCTTCCCCTATCCTTAGTATACCTTCTTAACCACTTCCCATCACTGATATCCCTCAAATTCATCATTTTCCCACAAACCCTAGCTTATTGCTACAATTTGACAATTTTCTAGACTAGGTCAGTGTTTTTCCCTTTTGGACCCCTTCCCCTCACTCAATATTTGAAATTATACTTTTCCTTGCTTCCTAACATCCCTCTCTATTTTCCAAATTTTTCTCGAGAATTTAGAAGCCCCTTATCCCCTTCATTTCCATTCATTTCTACAAATCTCTTGTTCCACATATCGGGATAGGTTTTATTCAAATGATGTTTCTGAGAAATGGAAGATGAATTTGACAAAATTGAGAGGTTTTTTTGTCCATAATTGACCCAAGAAGAAAAACCTCTTTCAGTTTTTACATAGGTTTCATGGTTTGGGAGAAATGTCGAAGACATCATTTGCCTCAAGAGGGTTCTTGCACCTCTGGAGTGACCTTGGTAAAATCAATTTTTCTCCTAGATTGGATGACCAAATGACTTTCTTGATGGGTCAAATGATAAGAATACAAAAATATATTTCCAATGAGCTATCATGAGCTCAATTTGGAGTTGAGGAAGACCTTTAAAAGTTGATTGCAACATCGCTATGCATTTTGGGAGCCTCATTCTTCACATTTTGAAAAGTCTTGGGATATTAAGCCTTTTATAGGGAAAATTAGCTCCAAATTGAAAAGTTCAAGACCTTCTGGAAATTAGACTCGATAAGCTTTTCAACGAGCTATCCTGCGCCCAATTTGGATGCCGAAAAGGCCTTCAAAAGTGTACTGCAAAAAGGCACTACGCACCTGGCAGACTTCCTCAGTGCAAAATTGAATGGGCGCTATGCACCTAGGTGAGGCACTGTGCACCTGGCAGCCAAGCCCCAAATCGTTTCAAATCACTCCAAATTGCTAAATCTATTCACGTTTCTTCCTCTAACAAGTAATTACACTCATCACACTCATCTTGTCTCTTGAGAAAGGGTTTGTTTGCTAAGTTGGATGTTTTGGACTCCTAAAACTGAAACCCTAGCTTTCATTCGCTAAGTGGCTACATACCCTATCTACCCTATCCACTAAATTCCATTCCTATTTATATACTTCCTAAACCCCATTCCCTTCATACTTTCTCCACAATCTCATTCATACTCTTCCCAAACCCTACAAACCATATTCCCCTCACCAAAAACCCTACACATTCTTCCTAAACTCTATTCATTTCTAAAATCTCTTCATACTCATCTTCGTTCCACTTCATTCCATTTCTCCACCTTGTTTTCACTACATTCTTCACTATTTGTCCACATACAACCACAAGTGTTTAAAGCCACCAAAATTAATGGAAAGAGACAGTGAGTATGAAATTAATGAATATACCCTTAGTGACAGTTCCAGGGAGAAAAATATACAGCACAGGAAGCCTCATAAAGGAGGAAGGGTTATCAGAGAGAAGCCTATTAGTTTGAGAGAGTTGCAAGCATGCCCACTTGCCATTTCTTGTTTTAAACACCAGTCATGCTTTGGTTTTTTTGAAATGGTAGAAAGGGTTAAATTTCATCATGAGTTGGAAAGATTGTTTGTGACACATTTGGACAACAATGAAGTAAACCTTGCTGGAATCACATTCACTTTATCACCAGTTGTCATCTCAGAGGCTACAGGTATTCCAAATGTGGGTGAAAAATGGAACAAAGGTCAGGATATTGATAGGGAGTACTATGAGCCCTACATCAAGGCTAGATATAAAGACAAACTCAAGAGAGTATTCCCCTTCAAGTTCTTGGAAGACTGGTTTGCTCCATTGATGAAGATCATTATCAAGTACTTCACTTGTGAAGGTAGTTTCTCTCGGTTTCATGCCTACCACATTATACTGCCGATGCATTTCACTAGAGTAAGAATGATGAATATCCCTTACTTCATGTTCAGAAACATTGATAAGATGGCACTTATTTTAAAGAACAATCCATACCCCTAGCAGTTAAATATCATTTTCCTCTACTCTTTGATTAAAATCGTTGTTCTACATCAGCTGAACCTTCTTAACATGCCATGGGAGAATTTCATTTCTCATGAGATGTTCAAAGGCCCATAAATCTTTTCATCAGTGCATCATGAAGAAGGTGGACCTTCAGGACATGAAAAGGTCAAAGAGACTGAAACTATTGGAGTTCCAATGTTTGTGACATATAAAAGGGGCACTAGGAAACTTTTGGAGCTGCTAGGCGAGTATTATATCCACAAGGGGCGGAAGGGGTCTTGCCTTCATCATCAGGCTACAGTAAAATGCTATCTCCACAAGGAGTGGAAGGGGCTTTGCCTTCTTCTTCAGCTTAACAGGTACAACTTGAGTAGCAAAGCAAGGGCAAAGGTAAAGGCAAGAAAAAGGTGCATAAGAAGGATCTTAGTGATGGGCAGGGAAGAGATTTCACTCTTATTGATCATGAGGAGTCACAACAACATTTCATTCATCATGGAGTTGACATTATTGATTTGGAAACTCAGGATCCGAAGACTGTCAAAGACAGGATCATAAAGGAAAAAGAGGCTGAGATACAAGCCTTGTTAGACAACTTAGAGAGGGCTAAGTGGGTCATCAAATATCTAGAGCAAGAAAACAAACAATTGAGTGACAAGCAAGTCCTCATGGAGCTACAAATGATCAAAGAAGACAGGCAAAAGGTCAAGGAGGCCAATGTTCCATTGACCCCTATTGAACAAGAGATTGAGAATGACAGGGAAACATGGCTAGAGAGGGTTAATATTGTTATAGCTCCAAATCTCACTCTTATGGTTTGTGATGCTGTACTCATGGCCTAGGGCAACCCCTCCTTCCAGACCTGGTCCTAAAATTTAAAAAACAATGTTTTATCCCTTATACGCGACATTGCCCTGAGTTAAACGAGTGTATACGTGGGTTTGTGTATATCCAACCCGCGTGTATGTATTAAAACACTTAAAAAAAAATATAAAATTCCTTCTTTTCGGGCGGAGATCGCGGGGTCTACCTGCTGATCACCTGTTAGTTCCCGTGGCCCAACTGTTCCCAACCAACTCCTAACTAAAAAAACTACTTTGGAGATGGTATAAAAAGACCTCAAAGGGAAGGCCTAAGGGAAGAGAGAGGAGAGAATAGAGAGAAAGGTTATTATGCTGAGATTTTCCCCTTGACCAGGTCTGAAGTCCCTTGTGCCTTCTGCACTTCCCCCATTCTGTATAGGAAACCTTTGTTTCCTTGGGTGTTGATGTTCATCCACCATTTATGACATCATGGAGAGAGTCATGGAAGGAGTTTTGTTAGAGGCTTGAGGCTGGAACATATCCGGAAGGAAGCTTTGCTTGGAGCCTGCTGAAGGTGACTCAGGTGAACATATTCCTTTTTATGTACTTTATTTGTCTATAATAAAAGAAACACATGTCTTGGTTCCCGAAATGAATCTTCTTTATGTTAATGATATTCATGTTTTGAATTCATGTGTAAATGGTTGTTTGGATTTCATAACTAACTACCTTTCTTTGTAACATAAAGATGGTTTCTTTATAAGTTTTTGTCCATGTATTGCTGTGTTCTTTGAATTGTTTGTTTTGCAGGACAAAAGAGAAGAAGGGAACTCTAAGAAGGGTTTGGAACCTAAAGGCCTTCTCAAACGTAGGACCAAAGGTACGCACCCTTATCATAGAATTTTCTTATAATAGCATAATGGCTGTATGAATGCATGTTTCTTTGAATAGACAACTTTCAGTCTGCTAGGGTTTCACCCAAAAAGCCCTAGGGGAGTAATTCCCTCTACCAAATATACACCTTGAGGGGCTGATTGAGAAGGCCAACAGAGACAAGAAGATGCTTCTCCACATGGCCTACCACTACATGACTCGCAACAAGATCTGTAACATAAGAAAGAGGAAGCTTAAAGCTAGGTTGAGGAAGGCCTTAAGGAGCAAAAAGGAGCAAGATAAATTGAAAATCTTGGCTAAATCCTCACTAGCCCATCAAAGCAACTAATGATGGTGCCTTGTGCCAAATCTAGGCAAGTTTTGATAAATTTTGGTCATTTTCAATTTTTGAAATTTTGAAACACAGAAAATTTCCCTAGGTGCGTAGCGCCATTGACGCTACGGTTTTCACTGGAGGACTTTTTGAAGAAATGGCTTACATATCGGGATTCAACATGATGAGAACATTAAAACCAGAAAATCTCAGCAATTTTGGAGCAAAAATTGGTCACCAAAAGGTCAAAAAACTATCAAAAAATGACCTCTCTGCCCCCTTTTGGACACACAAAAGCAGCCTTGGGAGATTTCACTTTTGAGGGGGTAGATGACATCCAAATGAAAAAATTAAAGATGTTCCAAACATTAGACAGGGAGGCCTTTCATATGAACTATGTTGAGCTCAATTTGGTTAATGGGAAGGCCTCCAAAAGTGGCTTTGAAGCGGCGCTACACACCTGGCCAGTGGCGCTACACATAGAGCTAGTTTGCCCAAAAATCCAGTTTTCGCCTAGTTTCTCTGCAAATTGACTTTTTATGTCTTCATGGATGAATTTATGATTGTAATTAATGTTATTCTATGTAAATGTAATTGTGAAATTATCTTAGAGGGTAGATTCATCATTTTGAGGTGGTTTGGGGGTGAATGAATCAGTTTCCATGCTTTTAGAGGAAAGTTGTTCCACTGCCTATATTTCTGTTCCTTGTTTGGAAAGGGTTGTAACAGTTCCTTATCTCTTGGATTCGACCCCTGATGGCTAGAATAGGTGGTTTGATGTCTATATTATGTATTTTTTCAGTCATTAGCAAAGGTTGGACTCTCTTGGATGCTCTAAGCTACATTGTACACATTTATCAGCAGTTTGGCAAGGAAATAAACTAGGATTTAGAACTATTTTTATGGGATACTTGTGGTAAAGTGTTTTTGCATAGTTTCTTCTTTTGTCATTAGTTTTTCTCATGTTTTATGTGTGCCAAAATCTAATTCATTCTTCTAACTAAATGAAATCAAGATATATAGGTAGAATACATTGGTTACAGTGCTCTGCCTTGGGAATCCATTTAGTTTTGATGGTTTCTACTGTTTGAAGAGGACTCATGATCTTTGCATGCCCTCCTCATCTCCTCACCAGTCTTAGACCTACCATATCAGTCAATTTCAAGTGCTAAAACACCTTCTTACCTCGCCCCATAGAATACCCTGCATTCCTGACTTGATTTCCCAGACCCAAAGTTGCTTGCTCCATTTGATCCAGCAACAAAACCATCAAAATCAAACAAAAAACCCTAGAGCTACTATACGTAGCCTAAAATCCATATCTGATCCAGTCATCTTGACTGAGATTCACAAGGAGAGATCCCTCTCTTGACCTGGTAGGGCTAGCTACTAGATTAAGATTGGTTTGTGGTTATCCTAGGATTGCCTCCATTCAGCCTGAGGTCAATCTAGGCTCTAACATAGTGGCGACCATACTGAGGAATGTAGTTTTATGTTCCTCAGCAAATGTATCAAGTTCAAATCTAATTGTTGATGGTGGACAACGATGAGACACCGGAAGGCTGAAATCATTCACCTGGCGACTCTAAATCAGTTTCAAGATTAGATCCAAGGACTCCACTGGAGGATGAACCTGACCAGCAAAAACATGAAAGGACAATATGGAAAGATCAGGTATTCAAATTTGAATTTCATCCAAGACATTATCTTCTCTGTTATAAATTATTTCCTCTCTTTTCCCAAGAATGTCAAGAAGGCTTTACGAAGTATACTGTATTTGAGAAAAGATCCTAGTCCTACATTTGATTCTTTCCCTTTGAAAATTTCCAATACCAAAAATTCACATGCCCTTGATCTTGATCAAGACCCTTCTTCCGAGTTTTATGATGACCGTCTTCAAACTAATGAGCCTCAAGAGACAAGGACTAATTCTACACCTTCTGTACATTTTCCTATACCTTGTAAAATTCCAGATCGATACAAACCTCTGATTTTACCTCCTATATCCCATGCTTTCCCTAAAAATGATCACCTATATCTACCAAGATTTGACGGTGAATGTGACAACATCACTGCTGAGAGACATGTTGGTAGAGGGAATTACTCCCCTAGGGCTTTTTGGGTGAAACCCTGGCAGACTGAAAGTTGTCTATTCAAAGAAACATGCATTCATACAACCATTATGCTATTATAAGCAAATTCTATGATAAGGGTACGTACCTTCGGTCCTACGTTTGAGAAGGCCTTTAGGGTCCAAACCCTTCTTGGATTTCCCTTCTTCTCTTTTGTCTTGCAAAACAAACAATTCAAAGAACACAGCAGTACATGGACAAAAACTTATAAAGAAACCATCTTTATGTTACAAAGAAAGGTAGTTAGTTATGAAATCCAAACAACCATTTACACATGAATTCAAAACATGAATATCATTAACATAAAGAAGATTCATTTCGGGAACCAAGACATGTGTTTCTTTTTTTATAGACAAATAAAGTACATAAAAAGGAATATGTTCACCTGAGTCACCTTCAGCAGGCTCCAAGCAAAGCTTCCTTCCGGATCTATTCCAGCCTCAAGCCTCTAACAAAACTCCTTCCATGACTCTCTCCATGATGTCATAAATGGTGGATGAACATCAACACACAAGGAAACAAAGGTTTCCTGTACAAAATGGGGGAAGTGCAGAAGGCATAAGGGACTTCAGACCTGGTCAAGGGGAAAATCTCAGCATAATGACCTTTCTCTCTATTCTCTCCTCTCTCTTCCCTTAGGCCTTCCCTTTGAGGTCTTTTTATACCATCTCCAAAGTAGTTTTTTAGTTAGGAGTTGGTTGGGAACAGTTGGGCCACGGGCACTAACAGGTGATCAGCAGGTAGAACCCGCGATCTCCGCCCGAAAAGAAGGAATTTTATATTTTTTTTTAAGTGTTTTAATACATACACGCGGGTTGGATATACACAGACCCGCGTATACACGCGTTTAACTTGGGGCAATGTCGCGTATAAGGGATAAAACACTGTTTTTTAAATTTTAGGACCAGGTCTGGAAGGAGGGGTTGCCCTAGGCCATGAGTACAACATCACAAACCATAAGAGTGAGATTTGGAGCTATAACAGATGCCCCCTAATATATGAGGTCAGAAGGGGTACATGATGGCCGAAATATATTATGCGAGTACATGGAAAGGAAGTCTGTCAAAAACCGAGGAGGACTTCACCAGAATTCAGCCTGCCAAGCCACCAAAGGAGATTAGAAAGAAACACTGTCTGAGGCGGGCATACACATGCTCAGAAAAAGTAAAGCATGACCGCATATCAAGTACAAGCGGATCCACTAAGTATACAAGTATAAATGACTGAAAGATACATAATGGATCATCTGATCAAAATGAACAAGTACATGTCTGAATATCACATATAAGACTGTCAATGATGCTGAAAGATGCAACAGATCACTGATATCAAAGACTGATCCCCAAAAGGTACCAACTGAACATGATGGAATAGGGTGGTACTACACTGCAAACTCAGGTGCCAGCATATAGAATGTCGCCATGACTGACTGCAACATATAAAGTGGAGTGGTATCAACTAGCAACAACAGGAGCAACTGTCAAGTGAAGCAACGAATGCTGATAAAACCTGAGGTCTTCACTGACCGCCGTGGTACATTTCTACACCATGGGAATAAATGATCTGAAGTCGACCATGTGAGAAATCGTTTGATTACCGGTCATTGATGTATACTGTTAACAAACGCGAGACTACTCACCGATAATGATAATGAGCGTCAAGGTACCCAGTACAATCTAACGAGTGTGAATAGATGAGCTGGAGTCGAACACCTGTAAGAATCTATCGATCAAGAGACAATGATGGTTTCCCACTGTCGATAGCGAAGGATCTGCCACTAATGACTACAAACCCCAAGGTACTGCCAAATGGACTCTAGATCTTTGCCCCAGAGCAATGAGTCGAAGTCGATAGGGAAAGATCCGCTAGAAGGAAGGCATTAAGGCATCCTCCATCAATCTAGCGCGAGTGTAACCCGTAGGCCAATAATGTGGAAGGAATCGGACGAAAAAGATGTAGTAACCCAACCGAAGTACGTTTCCGGCGTACACAAGATGTGGCTAGCGCATGGCAGAAACCCTCTGAACCAACCAATAATGAAAGCTGACACAGAGGCGAGGTATCCACCAATAGGGTCAAATGGAAACCAAGGTACTACACGAATCCCAATGTGTGATAATGTAAGCTGATGTCAAACACAAGGGAAACCACTCAGTCAAAGACCCATGATACTGATCGATGCTGAGCACAAGGTGACCTATCAATAATGAAAATAGGGCCAGGGTGCGGCTCTAGGCCTGTTCTCAGAGCAAGGTGTCGTCGTCGATAAGGACAAGACCCGCTAGCAAGAAGTCAATGGGGACCTTCTCAAACCGGCACGAGTAAAGGACCAATATAACTGATGTGATGATAGACATGACACTAACAACCAGGGATGGCCGACTAAAAAATGAGTCAAGAGACACTGCAGAGAGGCTGACTCAGGGTAACTTCCCTTGAACAAAAGCACGACTGTGTGGCAGCATATGATGACTTTGTATAAGTTCGCCATGCAGGAGGCACGAACGAACCCTCCATATGATTGGAAGAGATAACCAATCGGGGGAGCACTGACTCAATAACTAGGTTATGGCGTACCTAAGTCAAACTAAATCCCACCCATGCGGAGGAGACTTTGTTTTGAGTGCTTTGTTCAAGGGCGACATGACTGACTCTAGCTACCAACAATAAATGGAAATAATATCCCGTTCCCGCTCTTTATGGAATATTTAATTTTTTTGTCTTTTTATGTTAAGTCGGAAAAAGAATAAAAGAATGCTATGGTACAGTGGAAAGAACGAGTGTCGGTGAAACAGATGATCTAGTTCCCGGGACAGGAACGTTCCTATGCTCAATGCAGGGAGGTGAAAACTGGTCAATGACACTCAAAGGTATGCTCCTTCCACGGGTCAAGGTGTGTCAAGCTGTAGAAGTCAAAGGTATACAAGGTTGATTTTGCAGATGTCATGGTCAAAAGTTGGCTTAAACACGAGTCCAAGTGAAGCCGACTCTAGGCCAAAAGGTGCAAGTGGTCAACATGCAATGCAGTAGTACAACTCAACACAAAGGAGCCTCTAGGGTATATGGCCAGAACAAATTAGAGAAGCTAAGAGGAATGAGTCTTCAACGCATAAGTCATGGCGGGACTACAGAGGACTCTCGAACCTAGGGACAAAAAATCAGCATGAGTGCCAAGTGACAACAAGGTACTAACTAGGGCACCCATGATAAGGTAGGCTCTACCACACAAGTCATGATACTTCTAAGCAATGAGAAGGTTCTGCACCATAACTTGGTGGGGTCGATCCTAAGGCCAAATGGGAAAGGAAACTGATAAGTGCACAATGCAGGCGAAAAAACCCAACCTATATGCCAGTTTCGAGAACCAATACTTGTCAGAACGGACCAAGGACTCCTTTGGTGGTCATAACTCATGGCTTCAAAGAGTTCCTCTTGTGAAGGCAAAACAAGATCTGAGAAATCATGAGAACTACAAGGATTAAAAGAGGGAATTAAGGGGTCCCATGTCCCTATAGGAAGAATCTCTCGGTCAACTATCGGGACCAAGTCCCAAGAAGGAGAATAATAGGTCAAAGGATCCTTCTTAGAAGCGATTGAAAATTGAGGATTCAATGCCACATAATTGACCCGTGGCGGGGTAGAGTCTACTTGAACACTTGGAACAAACCAAGGGGCATTCTGCAGTAAAGTCAAATTAGGGTGGTGATTATCAGATGCAAGCTGATCAATAGTGACAATATTCCCGTTATGAGGAAAGCACATTACTCGAAAGAGTGACGACACCACAGCATTCATAGCATAGACATAATCACACCCAAGTAGCATATTAAAGTCTAAAGGGCTATCAACCACCATCATATCAATTAAGACAGTCTTCCCACCTAAAGTGATAGGCAATTGAGGAAGAACACCCATAGATTCACCAGGTCTTCTATCATAGGCTAACAACTGACTCTGAGCTATCAACAACTTTGGGGAACCCAAAGCTTTCCAAGTCAAAGAGGATATAATACTTGTAGAGGATCCTTCATCCACCATACATCGATAGACATTTGTGGAATTAACCCTGACCTTTATTTGGAAAGGTGCAGCAGAAGGAAGACGAGGCTCAACAAGACTATCCCAATTAAAGGAAACACTCTTAGAACTTGGAGGGGGAGCATTCGAAGTAACCGGAATGCCCCCTATACTAGAAGACTCTGTACTAGAGATCAAACAGACTCTTTTGTTAGGCACTTCACCCCCCAAAAGAGGAGTGTAATCGGCCAGCGATTGCACTGG
The DNA here is from genome assembly GCA_031772625.1 of Pinus tabuliformis. Taxonomy (NCBI): domain Eukaryota; kingdom Viridiplantae; phylum Streptophyta; class Pinopsida; order Pinales; family Pinaceae; genus Pinus; species Pinus tabuliformis. The sequence goes on from CM062818.1 coordinate 3,758,219, forward strand.
CTCTACCACATTATCAACCAATGGTTGATGGGATCGATGAGAAACCATATCAGGTCTAGGAGTAGAAGTACTTTCAGACTCAGACCATATCCTTTGAACCTCTAGAATACCAGGGCATAAATGAGTAAGATGGTCTCCCTTGCATATCTTACAAGGGAACTTAGGTTTAAAACTTCTACGTCCAGGTTTCTTATCAACCTCCATTCCGCCAACATGACTAGCAGTGGTTCGCGGAGAGTCCTGAACATGACTTGCAGAGGTCGATGACTCTTTGCTAGTATGACTCATAGTGACTAGACCTGTGCCCTCAGCAGGACTTGCAGCGGCTGAAGGCTCATCTCCAACATGACTAGCAGAGGTTGAAGATGAAGTGCTAGTGTGACTCGCAGTGACTAGACTTGTGCCCCCAGCATGACTAGCAGTGGTTGAAGGCTCATCTCCAACATGACTCGCAGAGGTTGAAGATGAAGTGCTAGTGTGACTCACAGTGACTAGACTTGTGCCCCCAGCATGACTAGCAGTGGCTGAAGGCTCATCTCCAACATGACTCGCAGAGGTTGAAGATGAAAGAATAGAATTATTCTTCTTTGACTTCCTCTTTCTCCTCTTTTTAGATTTCTTGTTAGAAGAAGGAATCCCAGATTTCTCTTTGAAAGAAGATGAACAATTAGCACCCATGTAATGCCCTTGAAATAAAGCATTCAACTTAGAAGCTTCAAGAGAATTTGGAATATTCGGAGTGGACCACAGCCAAACGGGTAGTCCAACATTCAACCCAGGAATATTTAAAGTGGCCATCAAGGGAGTACCAACGTTTCCAAAGAAAGGAAAAGCACAAGGATCCCCTTTTGGGAGGGCACCTTGGTTGGTTTCCACAGGAATATTGGCCATATCTAACTGTTCCAAAGACCCTTCCCCTACGGGAATATAGAAATAACTTTTCAAGGAATATGGATAAGCAATCAAAACCTTTGCCCTTGAAGAGGCAACTCCACAACTTCTGAAAGAACGACCAAAAACCTTTCAAGATTGGTAGAGTGGTAAGCCAGTCACTCAGAACACAAAGTCCAAATGTGACTAGACAAAAATACCTAAAGCCAACTATATACAAGGAACAAAGAGCACACACTATAAAGTCCCTAAAGATATCAGCCAATCAAACAACTTCCAAGTATTTCCGCTCCGGGTGATGAGGACCAGACACCAAAATACAAGAAAGTGGAGTCAGGGGCCTTCCGAAGATAGTCTGGGATAATGACGGCCCAGTCCTATCAGCGAAGGTAATAGAGGAAGTTACGCTGACCTCCTAACAACAGCCTGCGCCGGTGCAAGCCCCCAAGCTTCGCAAGGGTGCCCTCCAGTAGTACCGTTGAGAGTGATGCAACGTCAACCTCAGGTGCCACGAGATTCCCCTCCGCAGCCACCTGTGTAGTTCCCTAGGAGTAGCAACTATGGATACCAACTTGTCGTAGAAGCCAGGCGGAACAGTCGTGAGGTAAGTTCGGACAAGTAGGAGAGGGGGTATCTCTCGTCCCTGTCTTCACAAACCCTCGTGCTTAACTCCCAGATCCGGAGCTTTCCTGGTCTTCCTAACGTTATTGGATTTTCTCTCGTTATTCAGACTCCTACGTTTGACATTTATATGGCCTTGGAGAGTTAACTCTCCACTCGCCTAATCCAAGGCCCTAAAATCCTAATCTTGTTGGTGTAACTGACTAAAACAAAAAGTTCTAGTGAATTTTAGTTAGCGCTTGATTTTATTAGGCTGTTCTTTAATTCACAAGGTAACGGAAGTGAAACTAGTGGTTTTTTTTGACGCAAAAGAAATTAATAAAACTTAACTTCATGCGCATGCACTTTTTCGTTTTTCAATGAAGAGCAATTTCTATAGGGTTCAGAGGTACTTGTAATAAAACAAATTTTTCTTTTCTTTTCGTTAATGCACACTTCACACTCACAAAAGCTAACAAAGCTATGTATGCCTAAAAGGGGATGCAAATCTATCCTAATGCAACAAATATATGCTGATGCAACAAAAAATGAAAGTTGCTTGCTTATCAAACTTTATCTTGCCACTTAAGATGCCTAGATGGAATATGAGATGTTTCCATTCACTTCGTCTAAACACTAAAAACAAGTTCTAAGACAAACATAAAGCACTTTCACTTCTCTAAAAGGAAACCAAATGAAAAGCAAGTTCAAGAAAGCAAAACTAAGATTTTCAAAAGATTTTCTTCAAAGCAACAAACAAAAAGTTTTTTCAAAAAATGCTCTCAACAACACTGAAACTTGTGATTGAAGAATAGGCAATTAAAGACTTTTGCGAATCAACACCACTTAATGGATGAAAACCCAACAAAAATAAATGTGTTTAAAATCGCTCTTAACAATCAAAAGCAGCAATGAAAGCCTTGGTAATGAAAACCAAAAAGATCAAAAAGAGAAATTCCAAGAAAGTGTCAAACAACAACTTTCATGAAATAAAGAAGTAGATGGTCACAAAAAATGATTTTGTCAAGCAAACACAAAGTCACCAAAAGCAAGATTAACACAAAGATTGAATTCAATCTTCCTACCCTGATGAAACAGAGCAGCCAAGATTCCTAACAAGAAATCTTGCGTGCTTTAGCCAAAAACGATGACGCTTGCAATCAACGAAACACAAGACCAACACTCCTTATAACCAGAGAGAATTCAGAACGAGATGCTCGCTGTAAAAAAAATAACTGATACTGGAAAATGATTGTTGCAGACTGACTCAAACCACCAGACAAACCTTCAGAGGCCAAAAAGATTTACAAATATTGAAAATTGGAATATATACGCGACTGTACTGTAGTACAGATTGCGTGTATACGCGACTGTACTGTAGTACAGATTGCGTGTATATGCGACTATGTTTGAGGAAACCTGCGTATACGCGAGTTCACTCAAAGAAACAAGCGTATATGCGCCTCTGTATCTAAGAAAAACAGCGTATATGAAAAGCTTCAATAAAAATAAAAAAGACAAACTGAAGAAACTGGCAAAGCTTAAAGTTCAAGAACAGACCAGACAGTAACAGCAAGCAGACTGGGCAGCTGAACCCTGATTGGCTTGAAAAACACCCAAACTAGGAACAACAAGAGTGTTGTCCCCAGTGGAGTCGCCAATTCTGGTAGAGGGAATTACTCCCCTAGGGATTTTTGGGTGAAACCCTAGCAGACTGAAAGCTGTCTATTCAAAGAAACATGCATTCATACAGCCATTATGCTATTGTAAGAAAATTCTATGATAAGGGTACGTACCTTCGGTCCTACGTTTGAGAAGGCCTTTAGGGTCCAAACCCTTCTTGGAGTTCCCTTCTTCTCTTTTGTCCTGCAAAACAAACAATTCAAAGAACACAACAGTACATGGACAAAAACTTATAAAGAAACCATCTTTATGTTACAAAGAAAGGTAGTTAGTTATGAAATCCAAACAACCATTTACACATGAATTCAAAACATGAATATCATTAACATAAAGAAGATTCATTTCGGGAACCAAGACATGTGTTTCTTTTATTATAGACAAATAAAGTACATAAAAAGGAATATGTTCACCTGAGTCACCTTCAGCAGGCTCCAAGCAAAGCTTCCTTCCGGATCCGTTCCAGCCTCAAGCCTCTAACAAAACTCCTTCCAAGACTCTCTCCATGATGTCATAAATGGTGGATGAACATCAACACACAAGGAAACAAAGGTTTCCTGTACAAAATGGGGGAAGTGCAGAAGGCACAAGGGACTTCAGACCTGGTCAAGGGGAAAATCTCAGCATAATAACCTTTCTCTCTATTCTCTCCTCTCTCTTCCCTTAGGCCTTCCCTTTGAGGTCTTTTTATACCATCTCCAAAGTAGTTTTTTAGTTAGGAGTTGGTTGGGAACAGTTGGGCCATGGGCACTAACAGGTGATCAGCAGGTAAAACCCGCGATCTCCACCCGAAAAGAAGGAATTTTATATATTTTTTTAAGTGTTTTAATACATACACGCGGGTTGGATATACACAGACCCGTGTATACACGCGTTTAACTCAGGGCAATGTCGCGTATAAGGGATAAAACACTGTTTTTTAAATTTTAGGACCAGGTCTGGAAGGAGGGGTTTCCCTAGGCCATGAGTACAGCATCACAAACCATAAGAGTGAGATTTGGAGCTATAACACATGTATTGAATTTTGAGTATTTTCTTGACCTTTTTGAAGTTGATGAAGAGGATGTCAGTATTAGGTTTTTTGCTCTTTCTTTGCAAGGCAAAGTCAAGAGTTGGTTCAAAACCCTGCCTGATGTGAGCTTCTTAGATTTCCAGCAGTTCGTCAAAATTTTCCTCGACAAGGGGGGTGGTCAGACAAAACCCTTTCTGGCTTCTAAAAGAATATAACTAGCTGAAAAGACTTCCAGGGGAGACAGTGCAACAGTTTTCTGCCAGGTTTAGCCAAGTCTATTTTTTGATGCCGGTTAATATGAGACCTCCTCCTAGATCCGCTCTCTTGCACTACCTAGATGCCTTTGATCCAGAAATGGAGTTTCAACTGAGGGAAAGGAACCTTCCAACACTTGAAGAGATGTAGAACAGTGCAGTAGATGTAGAGGCTAATTTGCTGATCAAAAGGGAAAAGTTGAAGGAAGAAGAGATGAAGAACATAGATCCAGAGGAATCGACATCTTTAGAGGTAAAGCTCGACATTTTGGTAAGTGCAGTGGAAGAGATGATGAAAAATATCACCACAAGGAATGAGTATGATGTTCAAGACCATGGCTCGCTGATTGAAGAAGAAGAAGTGGCTAATCCAAAATATTTTCTTTCTTATCCCAGTTGTCATAGATCTGATAATGATTGTTTTATAGATCATCTTGGAGAAGAGAGATCTGTTGATATAACATGTATGATTGATGGTGTGTTTTATACTGATGATTTACCTAAGTTTGATCAGTATGATGATGATTATGTTCTCCAAACAGAAGCTAGTCTTGCAGATAAATCAGCAACTGGTTTGTGGAAGGGGGAAGTTCACTTTCAGCAAATGTTGAAGTAAGTGAAGGATATTTGCCTTTTTGTTTTACTTCGTCTTAGTTCATCAGAGACAAATTTCTTACAATCAAGAATCAACCATCGATAAGTTTTGATCTGGACCATCTAGAGGGCAATGAAATCCTTGTTCAAGACTTCTCATATCTAGATTTGCAGCCAGCGAATGCCATTGATTGTCAAGTTGCAGATGAAGACTTGGAAGTTGGAACATGTGATTAAATGATGCAAGATGATTCCGTACAATTCTGTTTTGAATCATTTCAGTTTTTGAAGGGAAATTTGCATAGTATATCTTCAAATGAGCAACCTGTAGAAAATCATGCAATCCCATTGGAACCAATAGAACATGGGTTGCAACAATCTTTTCAAGTCTTTTCAAGTTTTTCACGATCCAATAGCTGATGTTTTGGATGATGTCTGTAGTCATAGTCCTTCTCTGTTAGCTAACTGTGAGCTTGAAACAAGTATTGATACAAATTTGATTCGACAACCAGTTTCTTTGTCATTTTCAGCAGGAGTCTCATCACAAAGCTTAAATGAATGTTTGCCTTTGTGGTATGAGGAGAAGCAAAGTAATCCATTGGATGAGCTAAATCTCGACGCAAATGAATTTCAAGATCCTTATGCAGTATTTTTGGAGTCGGATAGAGAATCCATATTATTCAGCGGATCTATTTACAAGTTTTCATGGGAGTTGTTTTTCAGTAGTTCTTTCTTCTTGCTTGTAGACAAGCCCTTGAGGAGAATTCAAACAACAACCAGAATGTTTACTTCGTTGCATTGGTTGTTTCATTTCACCTGATTAGGTGATGAATGGAATAGTTAGAGTAGGTTTTGTTGAATAAACTCCATTTTGAGCATATTTTCCAGTTTGTCAGTTGTATTTTAGTATCGAGTCAGTTTTTGGTTGCGTAAAAGTTAGTTTGTGTCATCAAGTCGTCAGTTTTCAATCATGTAATTTTAGTCTGAGTTTTTGACTCCATGCCCAATGGATAAGGCTACTAGGTCTACGGTGTTCTTGGCACCTCCAAGGAGCTACCATCCCCAATGGAGCCAATGTTAGTGTCAGTCTTTGAAGCCTTCCACCAGCAATCAACCATGCTCTTACAAAGTGGTCTTAGGGTGTCAATGTCAAATTTTGTCATTTCAGTGAGTCTTCAAGTAAAATTTGGTCACTGGGTATTAGGTCTAGGATTTGTTTTCACTCCTTCCAAAGTCTTCCAAGTAATGGTCCATGTCACCATTCAACTGAGTGTACCATCATTCAAAAGGTTGTCATCATCATTTCAGGTTCCAATGGGTCATTTTACACCTTGTTTGTGCTTCAGTTGTACTTGGGTAAGGCTCATTTCCCTCTCCTAGGGTTTTGAAGGTAATTTTTTTTTGATGGTCAAATCATCAACAAAAATTATATCCTTATGCTCATACACTTTCCCTTATCCTTAAAATACCTTCTTAAGCACTTCCCATCACTGATATCCCTCAAATTCATCATTTTCCCACAAACCCTAGCTTATTGCTACAATTTGACAATTTTCTAGGCTAGGCCTGTGTTTTTCCCTTTGGGACCCCTTCCCCTCACTCAATATTTTAAATTCCACTTTCCCCTGCTTCCTAACATCCCTCTCTATTTCCCAAAATTTTCTCAAGAATTTAGAAGCCCCTTAACCCCTTCATTTCCCTTCATTTCTACAAATCCCCTATTCCACATATCGAGATGCGTTTTATTCAAATGATGTTTCTAAGAAATGGAAGATGAATTTGACAAAAGTGAGAGAGGTTTTTGTCCATCATTGACCCAAGAAGAAAAATGTCTTTCCGTTTTTACACAGGTTTCATTGTTTGGGAGAAATGTCAAAAACATCATTTGCCTTAGGAGGGTTGCTGCACCTCTGGAGTGACCTTGGTAAAATCAATTTGTCTCCTAGATGTAATGACCAAATGACTTGATTCATGGGTCAAATGATACATAGACAAAAATATATTTCCAATGAGATATCATGAGCTCAATTTGGAGTTGAGGAAGACCTTCAAAAGTTGACTGCAACATCACTATGCATTTTGGTAGTCTCATTTTGCACATTTTGACCAGTCTTGGGAGATTGAGCTTTTGATAGGGAAAATGAGCTCCAAATTTAAAAATTCAAGATTTTCAAGGAACAAGAGGCTGAGATACAAGCCTTGTAAGACAACTTAGAGAGGGCTAAGTGGGTAATCAAATATCTAGAGCAAGAAAACAAACAATTGAGCGACAAGCAAGTCCTCGTGGAGCTACAAATGATCAAAGAAGACAGGCAAAAGGTCAAGGAGGCCAATGTTCCATTGACCCCTATTGAACAAGAGATTGAGAATGATAGGAAAACATGGCTAAAGAGGGTTAATATACACCTTGAGGCGTTGATTGAGAAGGCCAACAAAGATAAGAAGTGTTGCACTAAAAATTGTCACCTTGACATTTTGCTATCTGTGTGAGTTCATTACCTCTCATACTTTTCTCCTTTGCAAGTCTGAAGCATGAGTTCCTCAAATCAAGTCTTGAAAATAAGAGAAAAGCCCTCAAAGTCTCTAAAACTCTGGTTCTGCACTTTTTCTTTGTCTTACCTGCGGTCCTGCACCTAATGGTCATGTCTCCTGCGCACCTGACCGCGCTGTCTCTGTGTTAAAAGTTCCGACCCCTGTAAAAGTTAAAAAGGCGCGAGTATACTCTAAAAAACTCACTTTCAGTCATTTCTAGAAGCTTCTGGAAGGAATCTTGAAGTGGCAAGTTCGCTCTTTTCAGGTTGATGCACCCCATACCTTAAGGAGCTAACCGCTTGATGTGAGGAGGTTATCCCTTTGAAGGAGGATTCTATCCCTTCATAGGTGGTCCTGTAACCTCCTCCTTTGCACTATAAAAATAAGGATTGGGCTGGTTACTGGAGAGGTTAGAAGCTTAATATTTTTTGAGGTAAAATGCTGTTGGAACTTAGTCTTCTTTAGTTCAGATTTTATGAGAAGAGATTACATACCTCTAAGATCTCATTTGGAAGAGTGAAAGACTTGTCAAAGTAAAGGAAATTCCTGTTTCAGACCCCAGGAAGAGCTTGTTCAACATCAAGGCTGAAAAGGTTGTAAGGTTCTTCTACTATTCAAAGTTAATACAAATATATTTGTTTTTCTCAATAAGCTGTTAATTGATGGTTTATTTTATGGATTCCTTGATCACCATAATAGACATGATTTATAATATCTACTATGCAGGTGCTATTTAATGTTTGCTTGTTTGTGATTGCAGGTCCTCAAAAGTAACTCTTTCGAACAACTAGGGGATGACTACTATGAACAAGAATTGGATCTAAAGTAGGGTCTTAACACCTTTGTAGTATTTATTTAGAAATTGCATATGTCTAGAGAAAGATAGGTTTGTTTGTCCATTTGTTGCTAGACTATCTTCTGATACTAGGGAGATCGGCCTTGTCTGCAAGATCGATTTATTCGGCCAACAAATTGGCGACTCCTTTGTTTTGACTTGAGAAAATTGTTTTGTTTTCTGGTTTTTGATTGATGTATACTGGCTTGGGTAGTTTTTAAAATCTGGAAGTATTTTTTGTTTTTTTCGAAGTCTTCAGGGGACCGCACTTTCTCTTTATAGACATTGTGGGCATTTCTGCACTTTTCCTTTAGTAAATAGAGCAGAACCACACCTGTTACTTTTGGAGCCTGCAAAACCTGTAATTTTTTTTGAAAAAGCTAAGATATCTTCTTCCAGTTAAGTTTAGGTTTGATTTAGGATTTTTAGTGTCTACCCAGATCTGTATTTTTCCTGTCAAAAATCTCTTGTGAGTGAGTTTCGATAGTATTTTTGTTTTAGATGATTTTCTAGAAGTTTTGCATGCTTGGAGTGGTTTTCACTTTGACTTTGTAGCGACTCAAAGATCAGAAGCTTGAGAAACCTTAGATCACCCTGGTGTCTTTTAATCTTCTTGATGAGTCTGACCTGGTTGTGAGATCTATCCTTTGTGAGAAATAGATTTAGTTTTCTCATTGGAAATATTTGAACAAACTTTGTTATAAGTTTTGAATTTCATTTTTACAAAAGAAAACATATCTGGATGTTTTTTGATTGATTTGTTATTTTGAACAAATGAATCCTTAGTTTACTGAACAACTACGTAAAACATCCTCAAAAATAATTAAAGCTTCTATTCAATTATATTTTTAAAATTTTTAGATCTCAAAATTATTTTTTGTAGTTTTGAGTATTTTTCTAGAACTTGTAGATCTCTTTTGAAGCAAATTGTTTTTTTTGGTAGTTTCGAGTTTTGAAAAGAGAAAGGGACTTATTGTGAGCATTAATTATTTTTATCGTTTTGAGTTCTTATTGAAAAGACAAAAAAAAAATTCTTTCCATTTCCATGTTGAAAGAAAGAATTGATTCTTAAAGAATTACATTCTCGAACTCTTTCTTTTAGCTAGAATTTCATTGAAATAAAAACGAATTGCTTATCATTTTAGGTGCATTTTTTTTAGTGTTTTTGGAGTCGAGTCTTCACACCATCAAAGTTTCATTTCCATACCTATTGACTTAAATAACAACTCATAAAAGCAATTCTTAATTAAAATTGATCTAGTAATCTTTTCTATTTCTAGGGCTCTTATCACCAATATAGCTTAGGCTAGTATTTTGGAGTAGGGAGTAATTAACTCTCCAAGATAGTTAAAACAGACAAGTAGATACATCTTGCGGTAGGAAATAAATCCAATTGTAATTGATACATTCTAGGAAGATTCTCTTAAATGAGTCAATCACGAGATCATGTCCAAACCTTTGAGACAATCAATTCTGTTTCATTGGGAAAGATAGAAGATTTGCGCGTATTATAAAGGGTAAACCTCAGATTAACGATTGTCGAGGAGCCCGGGGTCAGTTGGTGGTAAACCTCGGATTGACCATGTCGAGGAGCATTCAAGGGGATTGAGCTTTGTTACTATGCCCTTACGCGTAGATCGGATCATAGACTAATGCCCCTGTTGTATTTTTTGTTGTTGGTAACCTTAGTGTCCATAAAATTAAGATTATTTCCTAAGGTGATGGTGAAGGAAGGATCTCACTGTACCTGGAGCAGTCGTCGACTAGACTCACTTGGACTCTCTGGGGGGTTCTCTTCACTTGAGATGGTTATGTGAAGAAACTTGTGCCAGTCAGTTTCATTAAGCAGGTTGTCGGGGTAACTGTTCCAACCTTCCTTTCCGTATTAAACTTCTACTAAGTTGGATTTCATCACCAACTAGTGTTTTTAGTACGAGAAGTTACTGTTTGTGTGTGGTTTGAACTCTTATATTTTTTAGGTGCGTGATTCAGTTGTTTGTTTCTTTAGATACTTTAGGTGTTTTTATTGAAATTTTCTTTGTTTGCGTGTGATTAATTAATATTTATTTGTGGCCAAATTACCGAGACAATCTCGTAGACTTTAGGGGAAACCTCCTGAGTATACACCAATACAAGTTGAAGGGCTACAAGCTCTTGTATCACCTAGTGATAGTAGAGTTGGATCACCAGAAGCCGAAGAGTCATCTTTAATTATTCATCCTGATTATCAAATACAAAGAACATAGTATATTCAAGAGCCAATTTCATTTTTTGAAGTTACTGGTAGTATTTCTCCTTCTAATGAATTAGCTGAAGAACCTGAAATTTCTGAGCCTGACACTAAACCTGCTGTTACTCCAACTTCAGGATTTGCTTCTCCAACTTCTAGTGGTCCTAGTTCACCTAGTGTTACTGGGAAATCTAATGCCTATTCAGAGTTGCTAGTGCCACTAAGACAGGTAGCTATCTTAGAAACAAATAGATTAAAGTTATTTGTTTTTCCTTTATGAGAGAGAGATGGGAAAGAAGCAGAGAGTACCAACCTCAGTCTTCCACTTGGCTCCTTGCTTGTTTCCTTTACCCTTTGATAGAATCTCATCACTGCTTCCTTACTTGTCTCGCTTCAAAGAGCACCTGTAGATTCACAACAACATAATACCATCAAAGCATAGAGATCTTTCACTGTAAACAATATAGGATCAGATATGTATTGACCATACAAATGCATATACCAACACAATATTCAGAGATACACAAGAATATGGAGGAAACTCAAATAGCTTTATTAGTAAAAGTAGTAGAAGAGAGGATTACAGCCACTTGGTTTGACCCAGTGCCATCCTCCTAGCTTGAAAGCCCTCTTCACCTCACACAAAGCAAGATCACCCAACAATGTATTCAAAGAGAAACCAGCAACACCTCTTTGCAAATTACCAAATTCCAACCTCTGGATCTCTGGAATGAGGGATCCATTTATAGATATTTGCGGGGGGTAAGTCAGCTTCTAGGATTTTGATTAGTGTCATCTCTCTGATAGTTCTTGATTCCACATGGATATTTTAGATCTCTTACTCATCCCTAGGTGAACTCAGAGAGGCAAGTGTCAAATGAGCAATTTCTAGAAGATTCTCTGGGTTTCCACCTAACAAAATATTTGTACCATTTGTCTGCTCTCGCTCATTGCACCCTATAGAAGGGATTTCCAGTATGCATCGCACTTTTTGCATGTGGCAGGTGAGATCCATCGCACCTTTAGCACTGGGAAGTCTGTATGGTCCTTCTTTGACCAGTTCTGAGTAGTTTTTCATGTAAAACTTGTGGGAGATGATGTAATAAACTGACCTTGCTCCTTTAGGGTATGAAACAACACTTTTAGGGACTTAGAAGTCCTTGGTTTATGGACATATGTTATTGGGGTTGCAGTGTCCAAATATGTCTATAACACCTAGGGTAAGAAATATTATTACTCAAAATCTTCCTTCTGGCTTCATTTCTATTGAAGAACTTGTTATTCCAGAAGAAGATGTAACTCTTCCCGAAAACCAACAGACTTTAAATCTTAGGGAGCATGAATCAATATTCTACAGTCCTTTTAGGAGTGATGCTTGGTATTTATCATTGACAATTTTTTGAGAAAACCCGGGTCTTAGTTTTTCACCACCCCGAATTCCTTTTCATCCTACACCAAGAGGTTATTATCCTTCATCGATCATGTTAAGATAGTCATCTATGTTTTCCCAATCACCGGAAACATTTTCATCCGGTGTCCCTTCTATTCCTTCGGGGTACCAGTCACTCTTTGGTACTTTTTCAGGAGCGACTCCTCGACCGATTGAACAAGTGTTATCATCTGGTAGGAATGGAACTCAAACGTTGAACACAGAACAAGTCCTTATAACATCTGGTAGTACTCCAAATCCTCAACCTCAAGGTAGTAAGTTACCGCCTGGGGGGCAACCCCAAGGTAGTCAGTTACCGCCTGAGGGGCAACTCCAAGGTAGTCAATTTCTGGCTGAGGGGCAACCCCAAGGTAGTCAGTTACCGCGTGGGGGGCAACCTCAAGGTAGTCATTTACCTCCTGGAGGTCTACCTCAAGGTTTTCAACCTTCAGGAGAGTACATACCCCAAGGTCAACCCCAGACTCAGTACATACCTCAAGGTCAACCCCGGTTTCAGTACATACCTCAAGGTCAACCCCAGTTTCAGTATGTGCCTCAGGGTTATCAACCTCAAGGTCAGTACCCAACTCAAGGTTTCCAACCGCCTTCTGGTCAATCATGTTTTCAAGGAGCTAGAAATGTACCGTTTAATTATCAGCCCTACGTTCAACCAGGTTATGGTCCTCCATATGCACAACCTTTTATGGGTCCATACTTCGGAATGAACATGGTGTGGGATCCGTCTCAAACCCAACAGACTTTGAAAAGTAATGTGCAGTTACTTAATCAACCTAGACAACCTTTGGTTTCTGGTTCCACACAACAACTTGTCAAACCTACTGTTCAAATCCCTGCATCTGGTACAATTCAACAGCTTGGGCCTAGCTCACCCGTACTCCATGTCAAACTGCTGCAACTAATGCAACTTCTGTTCAACCTACAACATCTGTTTCTGGAGTATCTGCAACTCTGGTTTCTACTACCTCTACATCAGTGAAAATTCCTCAAGTCTCTATGCCACAGTCAGTACCTACAGTTCAGACTTTGGTACAGATGCCTGCAGGAGAGGCTAGGACAAGTACGATTGCCACAAGTCAACCACGATTCAAATATCAACCGTACCAGGGACAATATCAATTCGGGCCTACTGTACAAAACCTAGTTTATCAGTATCAACCATATCCTAGCTATACTTATCAACAGCCTCAACAACCCCAGTTTGGTCCGGTTAATCCTGGTTTTCCAGGAGGTTATAACATTCATAATGAAAATCTGATTCCAGGTTATCCTGGATATCCTCCTCCTAGAATTGGTCTCATTACTCAAGGTTTTCGCGACCCTAATCGACAGTTACCATTTATTGCAACTTTGGATTTACTTGATTTGTCGTGCCTTATGAATGATCCGATTTACTATCTTCCGTATTGGCCGCCAATGCCTAGTAAGTTGCCTAGTGATATCCCGAAATTTGAGGGTAAGTTAGGAGAGGATCCGTCAAATCACATTATGACTTATCACCTATGGTGTGCATATAATTTGATCATTGATGATTCAATTCGATTGCATGTTTTTCAACAAACTCTTATTGGTCTTGCCGCCAAATGGTACATTGAGTTACCATGAGCCTCTTTTAATAATTTCAATCAGTTAGCACTACTTTCTTAACTCATTTTCAATTGCTTGTCAGATATGACAATGGCACGGAATTGTTAACTTCAATGAAACAATCCACGTCCACATATATTTCTGATCATATTCATGAATGGCGACGTAGAAGGCGTTTAGTGAAAGTTTTCATTCCGGATCAAATTTTAGCGGAATGGTTCATTAAATCATTGAAGATGTAGCTAAGGTAGGAGTTGTTACTAAAGAGAAAGTCATTTCTTAGGTTCAGTACCTTGACCTCGTCTATACGCAGTCAGGTACTTTACATGAAAAAATCCCTGATCTTCCAAAACACGGTCAAATAACTGTAGCTCCTTCAGGGTCTCATGCTATTGATGGTATGATTGGTTCAGTTAGTACTAAAAGTAAGAAGAAATCTTCAAAGAATACTTCTCCTATAATAACTTTACCTGATTCCAAGATAGGAGATTCTTTCACTGAAATTTCTGCTGATTTCCATGTCGTAGAATCATCTACGACTAAAACAAAACCCGATAGTAAAAAGAAGGGGAAGAAGAAAAACAAACAAAATTCAAAAGATAAAACAAATAAAAATGAATCTACTGACGAAAAACAGAAACCTCGCTATCCTTGTTTCATTTATGACAAGGATCATTTTACCAAAGAATGCCCACATCGAGTGGAGGTTTCAAAATTCGTTAAAGGTTCTCAAACGCCTACTGTCTTGAAGGATCATTTTCCTACTCAAGATAGTAAGATGATTGGTTCTTCCTCGAATGCCTCAGAAGAACCCATTATGATGATGTCTCATGTCAGGATTGCGACGCGATCACAAGATTATGGTAGTAAAAATCCTGTTGGTGGTAAAGAAGCAGAATATTCTAATTCAAACACATCAACTACACCTCCTCTTGGTTCCGGTCCACTATAGATCAAGAAACCCAACCCTGACTTAGTAATCAAACCGCCTGCAATCATGCCCAGCACAACGTAAATTACTATTGTCTGCTATAGGAGCTGTTGATATTCAGGATTCGAACCTAATAATCTTCGATTTAGAGAATAGTACACCCCACCTACCTCATCAAATGGCTTTCCAGATTCCAGTTTTAGTAAAAAACAAACCTTTCTTTCAGACTGTGATTGATGAAGGGGCTTCTACGTGTATTATGTCGATCCAGTGTTGGAAATCGCTTGGTTCTCCCACACTCAATCAGTCTCTGACAATTCTAAAGGCTTTTGATGGTCGAGGGTTCCATCCTTTTGGTATTTTACAGGATTTACCTATAGGGGTCGAAGGTAAAACCATAAATCTAGATGTGGAAGTGGTTGATGCCCCTCTAGATTACAACCTTCTCCTCGGTCGCAGTTGGTCTTATGTTATGACTGTTATTGTTTCATCAATTTTTCGACTTATCAAGTTTACTCATAATGGAAATATTGTTACGATAGACCAATTGACTTATTTTTTATCCGACCCAGCCTCTACAGATAGTATCCAGCACATCGGTAAAACGACTATCCCTTACAAGGATGTTGGCATAGGTTTGATTAAAGATTCTGGTTTACTGGGAACTTTTTCCTTCCCTCCTCCTAACGTATCGCCTTCTATTGCAACTATTCATATTATTTCATCAAATACTGTTACTTTTGATGATCCTTGGATCATACCTTCCGATTCTGAGGTGGATTCATTTGATGGCACGATGCCTTTGAGTCCCTTTGAAATTGCATACCAGGTTGTATAGTCATTTTCTGATTCTTGTTCAACCGAACCTCTTCACCCTATAATTGTTGTCGGTCCCTTCGCAAAGTGGGGTATTGACTTTATTACATGTAACCCTCACTCGGCTGGGCGGCATGCGTATATTATCCTAGCGGTAGATTATTTTACTAAGTGGGCCGAGGCGATGCCTACATTTTCGGAAAACGGAAAGACTACTATAACTTTCGTATTCAATCATATAATTGCTAGATTCGGTGTTCCTCAAGTGATTATTACTGATCATGGAAGTCACTTTCGAAATATCATGATGACTGAACTGGTAGATCAACTTGGCCTACGCCACGATAGTTCTACTCTGTATTACCCGCGGGCTAATGGTCTGGTTGAAGCTATCAATAAAGTTTTAGTCACTATGATCAAATGAATCATTGGTATTCATAAGTCGAATTGGCATACCATGCTATTTTCAACACTTTGAGCATATCGGACCTCAGTAAAAACATCGACTGGTTTCACTCCTTTTCAACTGGTCTACGGTTTGGAAGCATTGTTACCTATTGAATGCAAAATTCCGTCATTACAATTAGCCATAGAATTACTCCCAACTACTTCTGAAGAAGAGAAACTTTTTTTGTACTTAGCTCAGCTGGATGAGAATTGACGCATTGCTGCAATAGCAAACGAGACTCGTGCAAAATGAGTGAAAGCTTAGTACGACAGAAATGTTGCACCTCGTAATTTTTTAGGAGACTTAGTTTTACTATATGATCAAGCGAACGATAAGCTAGGGGCTGGAAAATTTGTACCTATGTGGCATGGTCCTTACATTGTTAAGCGAAATCTGGCAAAAGGGGCTTATGAATTGATATATTTTGACGGTGTCTCTTTGGGTAAACCCAGAAATGGAATTTATCTGAAGAGATATTATGCTTAAATTCTGTGTAGAGATTTTTTGTTAGATTAGTTTCTTTACAGCTGGTGTGTTTTAGATTAGAAAAGTGTGCCTAGTTTAGAGAGTGTTCTTATCATTATTCCTGCTTATCTTGATTTTGCTCTTGATATTGCAGATGTCGACATCTCTTCAAACATACATTGGTTTTGTTGATGGTGCTTGTCGTAGTACGCGGAACATTTCTTCCGCAGCTTGAGTTATCTATTCACCCTCTGATAAGTTAGTGTCCATGCATGGGGTAACCCTTGGTCAAACAACGAATAACATTGCAGAGTATAGTGTAGTGATTGAGTTATTATCTAAATCCATCTCATTTGGGATTCAGAGTTTGATTGTTAGGTTGGATTCTGAACTCCTTGTATTACAACTTAACAGAGTTTATGCCATTAGAAATCCAGTGTTATTAAGGTTATTTTTGAGAGTTCATCTCTTGGAACGTGAATTTGATTACATTGAATATCAGCATATTCCAAGACATTTAAATACATTAGTAGGTTCAGTTGCTTCTAGTATGATAAATAGAAATTTGCAATAATCAAAATAGTAAATTTAATAACATTCAATAACATGTTACACGAGATATCCGGTAATAATTATATATCATAGCATAGAAGTGTGTTTCAAAATATACATTGTCTTCGATCATAGGTTGAAAAACACCTTATGATCGGAAATAATGATAATACAAAAAGACAAAAATGTCGTGAGTCTACAAATAAATCATCCTATCCCTAGCGATGATCACGATAAGAAACTATTGCTCGGGCCACCCTACATAGGAACCTGCTAAAAGGTCCTGGGACCCGAATCACATATCTTTGTAACCTAGGTGCAATAACATCTATATCAGTCTCTGGAATATCTAGTGTCAAGTGCTCTAGATGATGCTCCAAGTCGGTTAGGATATCTGCTGGTTGGTCCTGTGGGGCTGGTGTTGCTGTAGCAGGGTGTCTCCTCTCGAAAGGCTGGAGAGTGGCTGGTTGTCATGGACCCATATTTGCATTTAAACTTTTGATTATCAGTTTTGGACGGTTTAAAACTTAAAAAAAAATTAAAGCTTAGAAAGTGTTGAAAATTATTTTACCTGAATCATCCCATTGCTCTCCTGGTGGAAGAATCATGTCTGGGTCACCACGATAATCTATCCCGGCATATGGAAAGTCCTGAATCACAAAAACTTGGTTGTTCAACCAACGGAAATATTCAAGCGGAAATCGAACAACCTCTGTGCCCTCCTCAGGGTGATGGGCCATCAAAGCAACCCAGCGAACCATTCTAGGCTCTTGAGGAAGACCAACATCAACAGGAATATGCTACAGGGCTAACATGGGGATCCTCTCTAGAGCAAAGCTGACTATGATGAATGCATATCCAATGTTTTTTAGTTGTCCATTCTTTGCTCTCGTTAGTTGGCCTTTCACATTTGCCAACACAATCTCGCACCAGTTGAATATGGTGCCTTGAAAACAGTCTACAGCCATCTGCTTCTGGGATTTAGTAGCCACACGCAATGCTGAACTCCCGCATAGTTTGGTAACAGTGAACGTAATAACCTTAAGTTCAGGACGACTGATAGTTTTAATATCAATCTATTTATCTTTTGATTGATCATCACAAAAATCCCATCGGAGACTAGCGATGGACTGGCCACCTTCCCTAGTCCCAAAAAGAGATAATTGTTCACCCCTCTTGGATAAACCAATCAAAAAGTATATGTCCTCCAGCTCGATTTCGAGCTGCTGGCCACCAATCACGAAGCACTGGTCCTGTGTGTTCCATCTGTCTACCATCCATTGCAAGAGGTCTACTTGGGCCATCATGACCTATACACCCCAGAACTTAAGCAATCCACATGCTCTCAATGCCTGCAATGTGGGCATATGATTTAGTGTGGAAAAATCTACATCCTCGTGCTCGCGTTCTTGCCAAATAAGAATTTTGAATGTCCTACAATGCATAAAAAGACATATTAGAACAAGCTAGTTCGAAAAATTTTGGGCAAATTTGGAGAAAATTAAGTTTTAAAATTCATTGCGCAGGGTCCGCACCCACTGCTTACAAACAATGCGTAGGTCTGCATGGCTTGTGAGCAATAGGTGCAGACCCATGAATTTTTCCTTTATATAAAAAAGTCGAGGTCTGCAAGGGCCGCGTGTTGCACCTGCGGACCCCCGCAAGCGACTTTCTAAACCTATTTTTCCTTTAAAAATCAAATTTAAAGCCTAAAAACAAAATGTAAATGGATGAAATGAAAGTTAAGGAGGACGTGGATTACCTGGAGCTGACGGTTTTCGATTCCGATGGACGGATTTTCCAGAATCTTCACAGGAACTTTCTTACCCAAAAGCTCTCACTTCTCACTCTAAACTCAAATGGTAAAAATGAAGTTAGAAAAGCCCTTTTTATAAGTTTTTTTTGAATAAATGAATTTTTAATTTTTTAATTTTTCACTTTAAAAGGGTAAATTTTTAAATCATTTTTATTTATCTTAAACATGTATGTGTAATGTTTTGAGTTTTTGTGCAGAATATTGGATTTTTGGGGGAAATTGATTATTTTTCAACAAAGAGCATACTTTTATCACTTTTTCGGACTCTTTCAAAAATTTACGAAAAAACGAAACATTGGAGTCCTCTTTAAGTTCTTTTCAAACTCTTGAAAATTGAAAAGATTGCCAATCACTTGACTGTTCGAACTCGTTAAAATAAATGAATAATCGTCCCTTCAGTATAAGTTTACCCCTTTTATGGATTGAAATGGACTATTTACGAAAAAGGAATACATTTTTATAGTCAATAGAGTCCTCTTTAAACCCTTTTTAGACTCGTTAAATATGAAAAGATTGTCGAGCGCTTGTCTTTTCCAGCTCGTTAAAGTATTGGAAATGTCATCCCTCCTGTATTATTTTATCCTTTTTTAGGCCCGAGGGGTTATTTTACGAAAAGGTACCCCCATGGAGTTTTCTTAAGCTTTTCTTCTGACTCCCTAAAATTGAAAAACACCGAGTTTTTCCTATACTGGACTCGTTAAAATTTAACAGTAAAGGACCTGTCCAATTTTAAACAGGAATGAACCACTCCTTATTAGGGTTTGAATTTTAAACTAAGTTGGACTCATCTAAAGGATGAGCTTCTAAACAAGAAAATGTTATCCTCCTCAAGCTTGTCAAAAATAAAGAGGTACTTGCCAGAAATGGTGGGGGAAAAGAGAGAAAAATGAACCTGTTTGTTACACTTTTCTTTTTAGAAAACCCGTTAACCACTATTGAACACGACACGTTTTGTTCACCTAGGTTGGGAAAATCCTTTTCCTAACAGTTAATCAAACCACATTGAAAGTCTTCAGCCGGTTTCTGGGTATTAGCTTTGGGTCAATTGTCACCAAGTCATCTACAATGTCGTGATGTGTTCAAGAGAACACTTCAAATAAACCATTCATCTGCGAAATATCTATCATCCATTTTGACCATCTCTAATTCAGTCCTTGCCAATATATTTCTTCAAAACTTGATCTATGATTTCGTGTTGTGGGCTTGCCTACAACGGATCGCTTTCTATCGACTTCAACTCATTATCTAGGAAGTTGATCTAGAAATCATCAGTACCTTGAAAACTGCATGCCCTAATGGTAGTTTTCTTGCCTTCGATGATAGGTTGCATCTTGACCTTCGATTGAATGATTCTATGACATGTTCGACTTCAGTTCATTTATTCACATTTCATGGATTGTACTGGGTACTTTGAGAGCCATTGACATTATTGGTGGTTTCTCTGACACTTGTTAACAATCCCCATCATTGACTGGTAATCAAGTGGTTTATACCATGTTCGACTTTGACACATTCATTCATGTGGATAGAATCGTACTAGTTCAAGAAGCAGAAATCAAGACCCTAGATCTAGTTTCTACCATCCAGGCTGCGAGGAATTTTGTTATTCATTATACAGTGGACTATTCATAAACAGATGGCTACATCCATACTGTGTCTACATATGTCTATACTCTTGATGTATTACAAAATCATTCATGTATCAGAACAATTTAGTCAGTTTTCTAGTTAGTTTTGATCTGAGTATGGGAATGCCTACCTCAGTGATGATATGTGTACATATATATATGTTGCATTGAATGTTTTTACAAGTTTCGACTGGTGTGTTCACAAGATGATCCTTGAAATGATAAAGTACTTCACTCTTCATAAATGACAGACTCTATCTTCATCTAATATAGATTTCACACTTTAGGGGGCAATCTGTTGCACTAAAAATTGTCACCTTGAAATTCTACTATCTGTGTGAGTTCATTACCACTAATACTTTCCTCCTTTGCAAGTCTGAAGCATCAGTTCCTCATATCAAGTCTTGAAAATAAGAGAAAATCCCTCAAATTCTTTAAAACTCTGGTTCCACACTTTCTCTTTGTCTTACCTGCGGTCTCGCACCTAATGGTCATGTCTCCTGCGCACCTGACTGCACTGTCTCTGTGTTAAAAGTGTGGACTCTTGTAAAAGTTAAAAAGGTATGAGTATACTCTGAAAAACTCACTTTCAGTCATTTCTAGAAGCTTCTGGAGGGAATCTTGAGGTGGCAAGTTCACTCTTTTTAGGTTGATGCACCCCATACCTTAAGGAGCTAACCCCCTGATGTGAGGAGCTTATCCCTTTGAAGGAGGATTCTATCCCTTCATAGGTGGACCTATAACCTCCTCCTCTGCACTATAAAAAGAAGCATTGGGCTGGTTACTGGAGAGGTTAAAAGCTTAATATTTTTTGAGGTAAAATGCTGCTGGAACTTAGTCTTCTTTAGTTGAGTTTCTATGAAGAGAGATTACATACCTCTAAGATCTGATTTGGAAGAGTGCAAGACTTGTCAAAGTAAGGGAAATTCCTATTTTGGACCCCAGGAAGAGCTTGTTCAACATCAAGGCTGAAAAGTTTGTAAGGTTCTTCTACTATTCAAAGTTAATACAAATATATTTGTTTTTCTCAATAAGCTATTAATTGATGGTTTATTTTATGGATTCCTTGATCACCATAATAGACATGATTTATAATATTTGCTATGCATGTGCTATTTAATGTTTGCTTGTTTGTGATTGCAGGTCCTCAAAAGTAACTCTTTCGAACAACTAGGGGATGACTACTACGAAAAAGCATTGGATCTAATGTAGGATATTAACACCTTTGTAGTATTTATTTATAAATCGCATATGTCTAGAGAAAGATAGGTTTGTTTGTCCATTTGTTGCTAGAATATATTCTGATACTAGGGATATCGGCCTTGTCCGAAAGATCAATTTATCCCGCCAACAAGAAGATGCTTCGCCACATGGCCTACCACTACATGACTCGCAACAAGATCTGTAACATAAGAATGAGGAAGCTTAAAGCTAGGTTGAGGAAGGCCTTAAGGAGCAAAAAGGAGCAAGATAAATTGAAAATCTTGGCTGAAGCCTCACTAGCTCATCAAAGAAACTAATGACGGTGCCTTGTGCCAAATCTGGGAAATTTTTGACAAATTTTGGTCATTTTAAATTTTTGAAATTTTGAAACACAGAAAATTGCCTTAGGTGTGTAGCGCCATCGGCGCTACGCTTTTCACTAGAGGACTTTTTGAGGAAATGGCTTACATATTTGGATTCAACATGATGAGAACATCAAACCCAAAAAATATCTGCAATTTTGGAGCAAAACTTGGTCACCAAAAGGTCAAAAAACTATCAAAAAATGACCTCTCTGTCTCTTTTTGGACACATAGAAGCAGCCTTGCGATATTTCACTTTTGAGGGGGCAGATGACATCCAAATGCAAACATTCAAGATGTTCCAAAAACTAGATAGGAATACCTTTCCAATGAATTATCTTCGGATCAATGTGGTTAAGGGAAAGGCCTCCAAAAGTGGCTGTGAAGCGACGCTACGCACCTGGCTAGAGGCGCTACGCATAGAGCCACTTTGCCCAAAAATCTAGTTTTCGCCTAGTTTCTCTGCAAATTGACTTTTTCTCTCTTCATGGATGAATTTATGATTGTAATTAATGTTATTCTATGTAAATGTAATTGTGAAATGATATTAGAGGGTATATTCATCATTTTGAGGTGGTTTGGGGGTCAATGAATCAGTTTCCATGCTTTTAGAGGCAAGCTATTCCACAGCGTATATTTTTGTTCCTTTTTTGGAAATGGTTGTAACAGTTCCTTATCTCTTGGATTCGACCCCTGATGGCTAGCATAGGTGATTTGATGTCTATATTATGTATTTTTTCAGTCATTAGCAAAGGTTGGACTCTCTTGGATGCTCTATGCCACATTGTACACATTTATCAACAGTTTGGCAAGGAAATAAACCAGGATTTGCAACTATTTTTATGGGATACCCTTGGTAAAGTGTTTTTGCATAGTTTCTTCTTCTGTCATTAGTTTTTCTCATGTGTTATGTGTGCCAAAATCTAATTCATTCTTATAACTAAATGAAATCAAGATAGATAGGTAGAAAACATTGGTTACAGTGCTCTGCCTTGGGAATCCATTTAGTTTTGATGTTTTCTATTGTTTGAAGAGGACTCATGATCTTTGCATGCCCTCCTCAGCTCCTCACCAGTCTTAGATCTACCATCTCACTCAATTTCAAGTGCTAAAACACCTACCTACCTCGCTCCACAGAACACCCTACATTCCTGACTTGATTTCCTAGACCCAAAGCTACCTGCTCCATTTGAGCCAACAACAAAACAATCAAAATCAACCAAAAAACCCTAGAGCTACTACACCTAGCCTAAAATCCATATCTGATCCAGTCATCTTGACTGAGATTCACAAGGAGAGAGCCCTCTTCCGACTTGGTAGGGCTAGCTACCAGGTTAAGCTTGGTTTGTGGTTATCCTAGGATTGCCCCCATTCAGCCTGAGGTCAATCTAGGCTCTAACACCTTAGATCTATGCTTTCCATGGAAATTACCTTTAGACCTTGCATTGTTTCTCCTTTTTGCATAAGCGGAGAATGTAGAGGGGTTTCTTCTATTAGAAGGCATTTCTTGATCCACCTTTCTTGTTTCTTCTTCAATGCATCTCGACATCAAGTTTTCTACCCCTGGAATTTGATCATTGTTGAGTATAATGGTTCTAAATACATACCACTCAGGTGGGAGTCCTCAAAGGGTGGTGAGAGTAAGTTCCCTCTCAGGAATGACTTCTCCAATCGAGAGTAGATCATTCTTGATCTCAATAATCCTCAAGAAATAGGATTGAATGTCCTCATCCTTTGCCCTTCTTAATATCCTTCAACTTATTCTTGAGAAATAAAATTTGATTAGCATTACTAACCCCATACTCGAACACAATCTCTGCAACCAAACTGCTTCCTTACTTGCATGAGTGGCTGCCATGTATTCTGCCTCTGTAGTTGATAGTGCCACTACAGATTGTTTCTTACTCATCCAACTGACTGCACCTCCAAATAGGTTAAACACATACCCACTTGTAGATCTTCTCTGATCCAGATCTCCAGCCCAGTTTGCATCAACAAAGCCACGAATATCCAACACTCTGTCCAATCCCGGTCTTCCTCGGTAGCACAAACCATAATCACTAGTGCCACGCAAATACCTGAAAACCAGCTTCACTGCTGTCCAGTGCTCCTTCCCTGGTTTTGACATAAACCTGCTCAATACTCCCACTACATGTGCAATGTTTGGTCGAGTACAGACCATTGCATACATCAGGCTACCAAACACACTCGCATACGGAACAAGGCACATGTCCTCTTCCTCTTCTTGTGTCTTGGGACAATGTTCAGCAGATAACCTCACACCAACAGGAATAGTAACCTTCACCAGTTTACTATCCTGCATATTAAACCTCTGCAGTATTGTCTCGACATACTTCCTCTGGTTTAACCAAAGCTTCCTCTTTGCCCGATCTCTTTTAACTTCCATGCCCAAAATATAGTTTGCAACACCAAGATCTTTCATGTAAAATTTGGAGGACAATTGGGTCTTCAAATCATGGATAATTTCTTTGTCATTTCCAATCAGCAACATGTCATCCACATACAAGACCAGATAAATAACACGGTCACCAATTAATTTAAAATACACACAGTGATCTAATTTGCTTCTGGTGAAGCCAAGTCCCCGTATAAATGTATCAAATTTCTGATA
Source organism: Pinus tabuliformis (assembly GCA_031772625.1). NCBI lineage: Eukaryota > Viridiplantae > Streptophyta > Pinopsida > Pinales > Pinaceae > Pinus > Pinus tabuliformis. Next base: position 3,782,734 of record CM062818.1, read on the forward strand.
CCACATTCTTGGTGACTGTTTTAACCCATACAGAGACTTCTTTAACTTGCATACCAGTTCTTTCTTACCCTTCACCACAAAGCCTTCAGGTTGCTTCATGTAGATTTCCTCTTCCAAATCCCCGTGAAGAAATGCTGTCTTCACATCCATCTGTTCTTCCTCAAAATCAAAAGCAGCAGCAACAGATAAAAGTAACCTAATAGAAGTTACCTTGGCAACAGGAGAAAAAATATCACCAAAATCAATTCCCAACACCTGGGAATAACCTTTTTCTACCAACCGAGCTTTGTATTTCTCCACCTTCCCTTCTGCATTTGTCTTCTTTTTGAACACCCATTTGCTGCCAATGGGTTTCCTTCCAGCCGGCAACTCCACCAAATCCCAAGCCTCATTTTTGTGCAAAGATCCCATTTCATCAACCATGGCCTCTTTCCAGAGTTTTCCATCCTCTGAATCCACTGCTTCCTTCACAGCTCTGAGATCATCATCAGTAACAAACAAAGAAAAATTTGAACAGAAAGCAGAAGAACTATACCTTTCTGGTTGCCTTCTTTCTCGAACTGATCTTCTCACAGCCGAAGTTTGTGGCCCTTCATCTTCTGATTCCTCCTTTGTTGCAGAGTCTGATTCTTCCTCCTTTAGCTCAAACTCTATCTTCTCAGGTTTCTTTGGTTGGACTTCATGTTTAATAACATCTTTTACCTCTTTGAACACCACATCTCAGTTGTACACAACCTTCCGTGTGACTGGGTTCCAAAGCTTATAACCCTTTAAACCATCCTTATACCCGATAAAGATGCACTTTTCAGATTTACTATCCAACTTGGTTCGTTTCTCCTTTGGAACATGTACATATGCATCACATCCAAATACCCTCAGATGTGAAAGAGAGGGTTTCTTACCAGTCCATACTTCTTGTGGAGTCTTATCCTCCAACGCTGATGAAGGTGACCTGTTGACCAAGTAACATGCAGTATCCACCGCCTCTGCCCAGAATTCCTATCCTAACCTGGCACTACTGAGCATGCTTCTTGCCCTTTCCATCAACGTCTTGTTCATTCTTTCTGCGACTCCATTTTGCTGAGGTGTATATGGAGTAGTCTTCTGCCATGCTATACCACACTTCTTACAGAATTCTTCAAATTCCTTGCTGCAAAACTCTCCACCATTATCTGTCCTCAACACCTTTATCTTCTTCTCTGTCTGATTTTCCACCAGAGCCTTAAATTCTTTAAACCTGTCAAAGACTTCAGATTTCTTCTTAAGGAAATATATCCACGTATACTTTGAGAAGTCATCTATAAATGATACATAGTACACAGACTTACCTAGTGATGGAACTTTCACAGGTCCAAACACATCACTGTGCACAAGCTCTAATATCTATTTCGCCCTCTTAGCACTAGAGGGGAAACTCACCCGATTCTGCTTCCCATATACACAATTTTCACAGAAATCAAAATCCAGAGAGCTATTACTCATACCTTCTACCATACCTTTACCATGAAGTATTCGAAGGCCCTTCTCTCCAATATGTCCAAGCCTTTGATGCCACAACATGGTCTTCTCTCCAGAGACCACTAGATTTTTAGCTCCACTTTCAGGAACCACAGAACTGTTGCACCCATCAACAACAGTGCTACCTTGCAGCTTGTACAGAGTTCCAGTCCGAACTCCCCGCATCAATACCAGTGCTCCCCGAACCATCTTGCAGGTATCCTTCTCGAACACTGTTTTTTACACCTGCATCATCCACTAGCTTACAGAAATCAGATTTATGGCCAATGCAGGAATATGTAGAACACCCGGAAGTGTTCTAACCCTTCCACCTTGCAACTTCAACTTTACTTTTCCGCGACCAATGATTCTAACCTTCCTATCATCTCCTAAGAAGACATCACCACCATCATATTTCTCATACTCGTAGAACCACTCTCTATGGGGAGTGAAGTGAAAGGATGTGCCTGAGTCAATCAACCATGCCTCATGATCTACATGTGTACTTGAAGAAGCCAAGTACACATCCCCACCTTCATCTGAGGTGGTTTTCGCCTCTGTAGAAGGAGCATCATCAGATCCCTTTCCTTTATCAGGAGCTTTAGATTTAAAATCCCTTTTGAAGTGCCCTTCCTTTCTGCATTTCCAGCACACCACCTTTATAGGTTTTCCTGGAGATTTAGATCTCCCTCTAGATTTAGATCTCCTACTCGATGACTTATTTTTGTTTCTATTATGGGACCGTCCTCGTACAGACAAGGCATCACCATTCTGGCTCTCCATATTTTTCCGTCTCATCTCCTCCGTCAGCAAGGCTGAGACTTTTTCATCAAATTGCAAAGCAGTTGCATTGCTACCTATTGCAATAACCAGACTATCCCACGAATCTGGTAGAGAACACAACAAACTGATGCACTTATCTTCATTTGAAATTTTAACATCAATAGACGCTAACTAACTTACCACAGTATTAAATGTGTTCAGATGCTCTGTCACCGAGTCTCCATCTTTCATCCTCAGGTTATACAACTTTTTCTGTAGGAACAGTTTATTCACCAGAGACTTAGATTGGTACAAAGTTCCTAACTTGTCCCACAAAGCCTTCACCGTAGCTTCCCCTGATACATTGAGCAATACTGAATCTGATACACACAATCGTATTGTGCTCTTTGCCTTCCGATCCAACTTCTTCCATTCTTCATCGGTCACTCTCGTTGGTTTAGTACCTGGATCTACTGCGATCCACTGATCTTTATCCACCAACAGATCCTCCATCTTGAGTTTCCACAACTCAAAACTCTGACCATTGAACTTCTCGATCTCTATCTTTCCGCTGCTCGCCATCTTCTTTCACCACCAGAATCGATCTCGTAGATCTCCCACTAAACAGGGCCTACCACAGGCTCGAGCGAAACCCCTCAGCAACAAAGGTGTCCCCTTGAAGCCAAAACAGCTCTGATACCAAATGTAAGTTTTAACCCCGTACAGAAATTACTTGCATACGAATTCTAAATCACAGAAAAATAAACAATGCGAGAGCATAACACATAAAACACATATACACAGAGATTTTCCCCTGGATCCCAAAACTGGGACTACCAGCTTGATTTTTCATTATATTCCTTTCAATGTTACAATACATATTTATACATGCCGAAGCATCCAATACCATGGACCAAAAAACCATAGGTAGGTTCGCCTAGCCTAATATAGGGTCCAAAATTATTTTTCTCGGGGCGCTGCCCCGGACCCCGTAGAGGGGGGCTACCCGCCCCCTCTCTAACTCCCTGGTTCACTACGTGGGTTAGTCGTGGAAAGAATATAACAGAACCCAACATTACTAACCTTGAACATGTCGAACAACTTGTCATAGATCTCCTTGGAGGTCTTAAATTCGTAGATGTAGACCATCAGATATTTGTTAATGGAATCCCTGATAATATTCTTTTCTTCGACTTCAACCCTATTGTACTTGGTATTTGTAGCAACTGGTGCATTTGAAGGAGTTTCAAGTATTTTACTCTGCACATAGTTCATCAGTTCTTTTTCTTCCAAGGTCAAATCAAGAGACATCTTCCATCCATGACAGTCAAATTTATCATGGAGTTTGTCTTCGGCCGGGAAGTAGGATGAGGAATCCATTGAGCCTTTTTTCCTTGTCCAACTGTCTTTGGTGATTGCTCTTTCACTCTTGCTTGGGCTTTGTCTTCATATAAACTCTGATACCATGTTAATTTTAGGCAACAATGGTATGTTCTATGCTTTAGAGAAATCTTACTTCAATATCTTTATTAGCCTAGTATCAATATTCAAATTAGCAATCATATCAACACGATAGTAAAATGCAGATAGAACCTAAATATAAACAATAGAAGACAAGCCAAGACAAGAGGACACAAGATGTGGCACCAGCCAAGGACAAACCCCAATGTGGGGAAACCCTTCATCAAATATTCTTTTAGTCTTCAATAGTTCAACAGAGAGAGATAATACAATTTACAAATCTGATAATTTATAACAACAGTAAAAGAACCCTAACTAGAAAAGTCAATGCTGGTCAACAGGGAAGATTTGACCCTCTACAAATCGGTCAACTTTAGTCAACTTCGGCCTCCAAACAACAATATAAAAAATCCCTCAAAATAGTCAAATTCAGCCCAGTCAAACAACCCACCTGCGGTTAGCCCTAGCTGCAGTCAATGCTGGTCAACAATTTGGTCAAACTGTATAGGATTTTGGCCTCCTAAAATTTCACTCTCTTGAACTTTCGGCCTCCTCAAATTTCGGTCTCCTGAAATTTCCCTCTCTTGAAATTTCGCTCTCCTAAAATTTTGGCCTCCTGAAATTTCGCTCTTCTGAAATTTTGGACGTGTGGAGAGAGAGAGGCCCAGAAATCCATACCCAATCAATCATGAGTGAGAGAGAGAAGTGTGAGACATGATTGTTGGGCCTCTAAGCCTACATAAGATTGCTGGCCGACCTTGACAATTTGTCCATAGTCAAAATAAATTCATAACTTCATTTGTATATGTCGGAATTGGACGACCTTTAGATCAATCTTACACGTCTTGGAGAGAGGAATCCAAGAAAAATATGAGTTGTCATAAATATAATAACCCATGTGGAGTTTGGCCCTATTTTCCAATTTTAACAATAAGAGTCTTCCAGAGGCCATTCAAATTAATGCATTTGATTTTATGTGCACAAGCCAGAATAAGGTTATCCACAAAAACCTTAACAATTAATAAGAGAAAACTCCATACAAGACAGAAAGATGAGCATGATCCTTACGATGTTTCCTTTGTAACATGTGGTGCAAATACTAGTTATATATATTAATAAGATACTTTCATTACGCCATAAGGCATTGATAAAAATACCTCTCTTCCTAGGACACCTGTAACTTCGTGAGCCGTTGATTTGGATGTTAGACGATTAAAATAGTCTAGACCATTAGATTGATTTTCGATCGGTATTAGTCGGTTATGATGATGCTCAGACTCTAACTGTTCCATTCTGCCTTTTACATTCTGCTTAAAAATAGGTTTTCTGCAACCGTGCTGAAACCAATCCTCTTGAGTTCACAATTAATATTAGGGCCCTACTCCCAAATAGTCTCTATAAAATTGTGACATGTCCCAGTCTTCTCATTGGGGAGCAAGAAGTTTCCCCACATAATTCGATAGGACACACCTACAACTTGGTGCGGTGTTGGAGTGCTCTATCCAGAGAAGAGTGGGAGGCGTACCTACAGTTTGCATTGTCCCAAATATATTACAATTGCATTGTTGGAGCTCTTGGATCAAAATTCGGATCTGTGAACTGCTACCTGCGTTCCGAGGTTTATCCATTTTTCAATCCTTCGATTATCTCACCGTCGCCCTCGCCGACAGAAACCCCTCGAGTAACAGGTATCTTCTTTCACATAGTTTCACATGGTTTATAATTATCAGAAATATCATGGGGTGTAAGGATTTTATTTTGGTGATTTCTTAGCTTCCTTGTGAAAATCATCTGAGATTTCTTGGATAAATTAGCTTGTTGGCAACTGTAGTGAATTTGAAAATTATTTTCAAAAACCAGAATTTGAGAGGATCCACGTCTAATTTTCAGGAACAAAGAAATCTTGGCGAAGGAGGTTTTAGATTTGTCTTTAAAGTGAGTGTTTGGTGCTACATCAAGTTTAATTTATTTTAATGTAGATACCATTGTTAATGGTTAAACCATAGAAATATTTTAACTGTGCATGATGCTTCTTGATGGGAAGGGGGATCTACCTAATGGCAGGGAGGTTCGATATCCATCCACTCAATTTATCACGCAAGTATGTCCACCCACTCTAACCTTCCTTTATTCTATAAGCTGATCCTCATTCTTGACCAAGAGCAAGGAATTTCCATAAATTGTAAGAAGAGCCCCAAGTTTTAGACAAACCCCAAATAGGAACATACAATCCTTGAACTAAGAGCTTGATGTTCATGATTGTTTGCATGTTCTTTATGTAAACTTGCTTGACTTAGATTTTGTAAATTTGCAGGTTGGAAACATAAATTTCTCAACTCCTTGAAGCCCTTTAACTTTGACACATCAAAAGGAAGCTGGGAAATATGCGCACTAAAAAAAAACAGCTTTTCAAATATTCTCTTACATTTTCCCTCTACATCTGTCAAGGGTCCAAGTGTAAGAACTCTTAAATATTTACACATCAAATCGAGTTTTGATGCGGGTATATAGAATGGATCTATTTTTAATCAACCATAAGCCTTTGATAACATGCAGTGACAAGCAACCTTAGGTTTTTTGGAATCCCCATATTCTGAGGTAGAAGCTGTTGGAGTGACAAAACTGTACATGGAATATATTCGTGAGTTGACACATAACTTTTTGCTCCCATCACTGTTCTATAAGATTTTTCTACATTTGATTTGGAACTTATGGATCCTATTGCCACAATCAAAAGCTTTGGAATTCCTCCACATGCCTTGACTATCTCATTCATTTGGTTGGAATACAATTGCTTCTCCGTTTCTGCTTGAAAAGATCCATTGCCTTTTTATGTAGGAGCATTCAGCTCAACATTATCATTGTATTTTAGTAGACATAAGGGGTCTTGTGTTTCAGGGATGTTGGTGTTGGGCCTCAAAATAGTCCCTATTTTCACTCCATTATTCACCAATATCTTCACATTTTACCTTCATGTCACCTCCATTCCACCTCCATATCATTACATTTACCTCATTATTGGGTTCTAACAATGCTTTTCCAAAGTTTATTAATTCTTAACATTTTTAAGTGAATTTATGGCTAAACTTTAGAAAATAAGATGCTTATACTTATACCTAACAATTAGAATGAGTTTGTTGACATGTGTAGGCACAAAGGAAGCTTCCAGGGCATCTTTATGTGGCCTTGAATGATCAAATTCGAATTTGATAAGATAAGCCTCATGGAAAAGATCATGGACCTCATGGAGGAGATCATGGAGGATAGGGTTATGTGTCTAGATGGTTGAGAAATGTATGGAACTAAAGAGAGATTAGTGGATCATCATTATGAGTTTGTTATCTCCTCTCATTGTATAAATAGGAGTACCTCCTCCATTCCAAGGGGAGGACTCTTAGAGCATTGTATCCAACTTATGATGGAATAGAATAAAGCTCCATTTTACATACATTTCCATTATGTAGTTTTATTTCCATTATGTAGTTTTTAGATATAAGTTTCCTTAATGTAGTATATGGAATAATTTGTCTTGTTCTTAAGAGAATTGAGCTCACTCTAAAAGGATGAGAGAAACATGTTATTTCATATTAGATCTTATTTCATTTAATTGCTTAGATGTTTGATGTTTGAGGATTTGTTTATGATTGATGAATGAGTTTTAAATTAGAGTCTTATCAACATATGGGAGGATAACCAAGGGTCTAAGTTAGACTCTCTCTCCATTTGATTTGCATGATAATTGAAATTCATTCTTTTGCTTTTATGTTTCAAGTATCATATGAGGAGATACCAAGAGTCTAAGTTAGGCTCTCTCTCCATTGATTTATATGGTAATTGAAATTCATTCTTTTCTGTTTATGTTTCAAGTTATTTCATTTCTTATGCTTGTGAATGAATCTTAGTTTAGTTTGGATTAGTACATGAGAAGACAATCAAGAGACTAAGTTAGTCTCTCTCTCTACTTGAATCTGAACAACAATTAAGTTCATTCTCTTGTCTTCATTTCAAGTTTCTAGTTTTATGTAATCAATGATTTCTCTATGATACTGTAGGGAAGGACAACCAGGACCTCCTTAGTTAGGAGCCTCTTCCCTTGCATATTATATTGAATCATAAATAATTTAGTTAGACATAGAGTTAGTTGCCTACTCCTGCATATATTTTGCTGGCATCATCACAAGCTTATGAGTTTCCCTGGTTGATAATTTAATGCAGCAATTTAAGCCCAATAAATTTCCCAGCAATTGGTTTCTTAAGTATTGAATTAATGTAATTATAAAGAGTTTTGAGTGATTTTAATGAGAGAAGCTAGAATAGAATTTAATTGAATATAGTGAGGCATATTTGTAAATATTCTCGAATATAGGAGAATATGAGAGATTTAAGATAGTTGAGAGAACTGAGGGATTTGAGAATTGATTGTAAAACTCAGATTAGGAGTTAGTTCATGATTTTGTGGATTTGAGAGAATCCCTAGGGACGAGGAAGAGATTTTAGGATTTTGTTGAGAAGCTTATGGATCTAAACTAGGAATTGGTTTTAGAATCCTTTTGTATAAGTCCAAGCCAAAAAGGCATAGACAGGGGAGAGGTTGGATTGATTAGCCAGTTAAAGTGTGATTGTAAGCCCACTAGTAGGTTGTAAATAGAGGCCATTGACATTAGAAGATTAGCCTGTGAGAGAGAAATTGTGTAAATGTTTGTTTCTATATACAAAGATTGATTCTAAAACTGTATAAGTGTGCAATTCAAGTATTGAAGGATAAATTATGTATGTATCAATGGTTCTATATAATATACGTATGTAGGCGGAGTTCGTCAGAATACACAAAGGGAAAGAATGATATGAAGGATTATAATGGATCGTTGGAATCCATTCAAAGAATCAAAGTAATGTTGTGGAGCAATCATGATTAAAGAACTCATAGAATTAAGCTTAGGAGGGAGTCGCGCAACAAAACAATGGAAGGACGAGAACCATTGAAATAACCGAAACCACAGTGAACCATTGAAGAATGGCGCATAACCCAAATAAAGAGATGAATGAAGAAATGAAGTGTTAGTGTACAATAGCCGTCAGATATGGAAGATGAATGGCCAGGATTAAGTCGCAAAGAAGGGAGGAAGTTGTGTCGCATCACAACATATTATAGTAGTGGGTAAACCCCAGCCGCAAGCGAATTGCAATTGTGAAATGCCATCTTATTGTTAATCGTTGGATCGAGTGCTCAGATCAACGGTGGAGGACTGCTATTAAATCCCGCATCGTAATATTCCAAAGGGAGGTCTTAACCTTGGGCCACAAGTCTTGCAACATGCGAAATGTGAAGGGCAATTGCGATTTCTGATGCGATCGGAGATTTGTTCGCATTGCAAGTATTCCATAATAGATGTTCCATGACCCTTAACCCTTGCGATATGCAACATTGCGATGAGCGGTATTAATCGGGCGAGAGGATTTGCGATATACGATATAGAGCGGACCTGAGAAGGTAATGGACTCGGGTTTATTGTAGTTTGGAATCCGATGTGTTATCGCATATCAGATGCGATGGAGGAAGTCATGTGTTAGTGTGGTCGTGGAGAATTTCGGTTGCAATTGTGAAAGGAAGCCTCGAGAAATGTTCTAAGTAATGAAGGAACATGAAAATGTGTGTTTACGCATGTTTTATGTGGATACTATTATAAGAGGTTTATAATAGTATTAAAGCTCCAATAGTTGATTTGTGGGTTAAGCCTGTGTATGACCCAAAGTTAATGAAGGTTTATGAGGATTAGATAAACAACGTCCGATAGTAAAAAATAATTAATGGAGAGACTGGGCTAGTGTAATGAATCATTCTATAGAGATTTAATAAAGGGTCCGGAAACCATTATGCATTAAGGAGTGAAGATTTGAATCGACAGAGAGTTAAAATTCCTGGGCAAAACAGATATGTGCATTTTACATGCATAATGTGGGTGAAAGCAGGGTTATCCTGCATCATTTTTGGTATCAGAGCAGAAGAAGATTCTGCGTGCAAAAGAAGGGATAGAGTATTGCTGACAGTTGGTGATTTCGACCAAGTTAAAGTTGGGAGATTGGTAAGAGGAATACTAATCTTGTAATTTCTGCATTTGATAGAATGTTCAGATTTTGAGAAAAGTAGAGCAAGTGATTTATGGCCAATGAACCCTATAATTGGAATTATGAAATGTTTTAAATTGAAATTGGAGAAGAATAGTTAAGTTCTGAGAGGTAGGTGAGTAAGAATTAAGAAGAGATTGCAAAAACATAAAGAATCCACAACGATGTTTTGAAGAATGGCGATTCACTCGAATGTGAAGAGAGGATGTAGAATGCTTGCGAAATCACGCAGGTATTGTTTTATTTAACTTTGATTTGAGTTTTGTTGGATAAAGAAATAGATTGAAGATTGATAGTTGTAGCTAATGAAGTATCTCAGCAAAAGAAGATCAAGCCTTAAGAAGCCGTAATGAAGGAAACTAGTAAGGATTTTTGAGTGGAAGAAAACTCAGCGAAGGAGGAATTGTTGCCGATAGTTAAGCTTTTCCAAGATAAAGCTGAAATATTGAAAGAAAGAACTAGATTCTAAATCTGATTGACAGTGGTTGAATTTTGAAAGTTTGCGCAGTGGAAGCATGAAGGCCTGCTGAAACAGATTTGCAAAAATGGTGAGATCCTAAAGATAGGTGAAGGTATGCAAATTTGTCTAATGATTAGCAGATATTGAATGAGTGAAATTTTAGAGCAGGATTATAGTAGTTAAACTGTAAGAGGGATGTTTGCAAGTTCTTGAAGTAACAGAGTTTGAAGATACAACTGAAGGCTAGTGAAAAGAACAATCCATTCAAAGTGTAGGTGAATGGAGGGGAAAGATCAGACAGATATCTTGAAGGCAATTCCACAGAGGATGTGGGTAGAATTGCTAATAGATAAAAGAAGCTGGTAAGAGTTTCTGAATGAAAGCAGAATGTGGCAGAACCTTGAAGAATTCCAACAGGGATTGGATAAAGAGGACAGTTGTGTTCTTAGAAGATGTAGATGATTTGAAGCCTAGAAGGAGCAAAGAGAAGTGCTCAAGGGAGGTTCCAGAGATAGAGAACCAAGTGCTTACCAAAAGACCAAGTACAGAGGAGAGCTTGGTGAGGTAAGTGGCAACAGGGAGGACTTGCTGTTGTAGAGGCTTTAGTGCAACTCATAGTGAGTAAGTGAGGAACTCATAGATATGGAGAGGATAATGACTAGTGACAGTCATAACGAAGGTTCTGAAAGAGATCATAGAAAAGGACAAAAGGAGAAGGATGCCAAGGCAAATGGAATGAGAATGAGTGATGAAGAATATGATAAAGAAATGGCTGAGATAGCAGTTCAACTTGAAGTGTTAATGAAGATGTTGCAGGGAAATGAAACGGACCAGAAATATGGTTATGTCATGAGAAAAAAAGTGAAGTGGCAGAGGCTACAAGAGAAGAGGAATCAACAGGTGAATATGCAGTTAATAAAGGAGTTGAGGGAACTTGAACAGATTTTAGATGCCAAATTGGAGACAGAGAATTTTGAGAGAGTTGAGCTATAGCAAAAGGGAGATACTGAAGATGATGTTGAAGTTTTGATATGTGAACCAGAACGTGGACCATTACTTTTTGAAAGTGATGAAGAGCCATAGGAGTTGGATCATATGAATGATTTAGAGCTGCTAGAAGACTTGATGACTGAAACATCAAATGAGGCCATAAGGACTTGTGATTTTGAAACTGATAATTTGTGTATGGTTGCAGGTTTGGAAGAAGATAGGTGTTGGCTTATATGGGCTTGACCCAGGTTTGGAAGAATTATTTAGCCAAACAAATCCTACAGCTACCGGCCCTTTCGGCAACAGCCTGGGAAGCGCGGATTGAGGTCTCACCCGAGGTAGTAGGGGAGGGTTCTGGAACCAGGTTTCCACACCCTGGGGATGTCTCGGATGTGGGTTGGGGTTCGCGTGTTGTTTTACAGCCTCGTGCTACGCCAGATCTGCACAAGTAAGAATACCCTTATTGCGCTTATTACATATTGAATCACTTATTACTGGTTTGATCTAGTTAAAACGGTCTTTAAGCAAACATTTATTACTTTTGGTTACTTCACACATCAATATTAACCCAGTTCACATGTATTCAATCATAGCAAATGCATAAATCATAATAGTATTCAAAAGAAACTTATCTTTATTATCAGTCTTCAACAATACATCCAGATCCTCCTTGCACACTCAGTTGCAGGGGTTCGTGCACACAGCTGTGGACTTTCCAGGCCTCTGTGCACATAGTTGTAGAGCCTCTACCTTCTACCCTACTCCCTTGACTCAAACTTACCACTGCTCGTAGACTATTCACCCATTACATCATAGAACCAAAAATCCCAAAACTGAACTGCCTTTCCCTCATAAAGCCTTGCTCTATTTATACTTTCCCTTGGCCTGCAATCCCACCGCGGGCCGACTCTATTGCTATTTCTTTACAATATTTTCGGGCGGACTACCCTTTCACTCGACCTCCTATAGCTCGTGCTCCACACTTTCCGCGGAGTCTTTTACCCTAATATTACCCAAAATTCTGGGCTTCGCACCCCATAATCATTCCGCGGGGCTTTCGCTACCCAACAATAGGCATTCTTTTAAATCTATCAAAAACATGAAAGAATACCTTCGAGAAAATGAAAGTGTTTTGAAACAGAATATGACAAGGAGACTGGAAAAGAAACAGTTTGCTACAGTGAACAAGTGCAAAGAGGCATCATTAAAACATATGGTGTTGGAACAAGACTTTCTGACAGTCTCACGAGTTCTTTGAGTTTGAATCAGCATACTAACGTGCTGACAGAGGATTTAAAGGAGAGATCAGAGCAACATACTGAAAGGTTGCCAGAAGAAGAAGAAGAGGTACAAAGGCCTTATATTTTTTATTTTGATGATTGTCTTATGAGCATAGATTTTGATGCAGAAACTAGAACATATTTGGCACAGGTGGATAGCCCAATGTAAGAAGAGGAGGAAGAACATCTATTGAAGGATGTTAAGAAAGATTTAGCAGAGGAGGAAGGACCATGTGATGATGGTCAATAACAAATGAACAAATGGGAGATTGTGTAAAATTTCCAAAGTTTACTCCAAGTAAAATCATTGAATTATATAGGGAGTTAGACTTTCAAAGGAGGAAGTTGGAAGAGCAGAGGATAAATGTTCAGGGTAAATTGTCGATGAAGGATGACAAAGAAGTTGTCATAAATGAAAGTCTGGAAGAAGTTGACAGGCACAAAAAACAGAAGCATAAAATTGTGCTGAAAGACAATATGGCAACAGCTAAAAAGGTGCAAGACAATAGTGAACAAGAGAGTAAGGATAAAAGAGTGGCAGTAGTAATGGAAATTCAACGATTAAGAGTTGAAGACAATCAACAGACAGAGGATATATTGGACAAAGAAATTGAGTTGATAAGAAGGTTAATGATGAAAGTGTCTCAGAAGAAGAAAATAGTAAGAAAGGAAAGGAGCGAAAACAAGATGAAGACAGAAACAGACTATGAAAGCATGACAAGTGAAGCATTACAACATAAGGTATGGAGACCTGGAGAAAAACAACAAACAACAGCATCAATAGAAAAAATGAAAAGCAAAGACAAATTACAAAATAAAGTCTGGGATCTAAGAGGAATCAATTATCTAGACTTATGACCAGGTGGTCATAAATTTTCTTACCTAAGGACTCTGATGCAGAAGCATTCAGCTCAACATTATCATTGTATTTTAGTAGATATAGGGGGTCTTGTGTTTCAGGGAAGTTGGTTTCCTAAGTATTGAATTAATGTAATTATAAAGAGTTTTGAGTGATTTTTATGAGAGAAGCTAGAATAGGATTTAATTGAATATAGTGAAGCATATTTGTAAATATTCTCGAATATAGGAGAATATGAGAGAATTAGGATAGTTGAGAGAACTAAGGGATTTGAGAATTGATTGTAAAACTCAGATTAGGAGTTAGTTCACGATTTTGTGGATTTGAGAGAATCCTTAGGGATGTGGAAGAGATTTTAGGATTTTGTTGAGAAGCTTATGGATCTAAACCAGGAATTGGTTTTAGAATCCTTTTGTATAAATGCAAGCCAAAAAGGAAAAAACAGGGGAGAGGTTGGATTGATTAGCCAGTTAGAGTGTGATTGTAAGCCTACAGGCAGGTTGTAAATAAAGGCCATTGACATTAGAAGATCAGGTCTGTGAGAAAGAAATTGTGTAAATGTTTGTTTATATATATACAGAGGTTGATTCTAAAACTGTCTAAGTGTGCAATTCGAATATTGAAGGATAAATTATGTATGTATCAGTGATTCTGTATAATATAGATATGTAGGCGGAATTCATCAGAATACATAGAGGGAAATAATGATATGAAGGATTATAATGGATCGTTGGAATCCATTCGAAGAATCAAAGTAATGTTGTGGAGAAATCGTGATTAAAGAACTCACATAAATAAGCTCAGGAGGGAGTCGTGCAGCGAAAGAGTGGAAGGACGAGAACCATTGAAATAACCGAAACCAAAGTGAACCATTGAAGAATGGCGCATAACCCAAACAAAGAGATGAATGAAGAAATGAAGTGTTAGTGTACAGTAGCCATCGGATCTGGAAGATTAATGGCCATGATTAAGTTGTAGCGAAGGGAGGAAACTGTGTTGCATCGCAACATATTATAGAAGTGGGTAAACCCCGGTCATAAGAGAGTTGCGATTGCAAAATGAAATCTTATTGTTAACTGTTGGATCAGGTGCTCAGATCAACAGTGGAGGAATGTTGTTAAATCTCGCATCACAATATTCCAAAGGGAGGACTTAACCTTGGGCCACAAGTCTTGCAACATGCGAAATGCGATGGGAGATTGCGATTTCCGATGCGATCGAAGATTTGATCGCATCACAAGTATTCCATAGTAGATGTGCCATGACCCTTAACCCTTGCGATATGCGACATTGCGATGAGCGGTATTGATCGAGCAAGAGGATTTGTGATATGCGATATAGAGCGGACCCGAGAAGGTAATGGACTCGGGTTTATTGTAGTTTGGAATCCGATGTGTTATTGCATATTGGATGCGATGGAGGAAGTCATGTGTTAGTGTGACCACAGAGAATTGCGATTGTGATTGTGATAAAGGAAGCCTCGAGAAATGTGTTAAGTAATGAAGGAACACGAAAAGGTGTGTTTACGCATGGTTTATGTGGATACTATTACAAAAGGTTTATAATAGTATAAAAGCGCTGATAGCTGATTTGTGGGTTAAGCCTATGTATGACCCAAAGTTAATGAAGGTTTATGAGGATTAGATAAACAACGCCTGATAGAAAGAATTAGTTAATGGAAAGTCTGGTCTAGTGTAATGAATAATTTTGCAGAGATTTAATAAAGGGGCATGAAACCATTATGCATTAAGGAGTGAAGATTTGACTCGGCAGAGAGATAAAATTCTTGGGCAAAACATATATGTGCATTTTACATGCATAATGTGGGTGAAATCATGGTTATCCTACGTCACCTTTTCATCGACAAGGCTTTCAATAGGATAGTTTTTTTTGTATTCCTTGCTCTTCACGCATTCTCATTGCATTACTATCATGTACAGTGATAAGAAACCTTAGTTTTTTTTGCAATCCCCATATTCTGAGGCAGAAGCTCTTGGAGTGCATCTCAGCCTTGTTCAACCTTTTCTCGGAGCAAAACATTGTCAATAAAAATGAAGGCCACCTCCAATTTTAACAAGAGGCCAATTTCTTGCTGCCCTTTCTCAAATGTTCTAATATTTGGCGTCTTCATCTTCCTTTCTTCCCGTCCTCAGATCTTTTATTATATCCTTTTGCAACTTCATTACATTTGGAGTCGTTGCTATGTCTTCAAAAAGTCTAACCATGGCGTATTTACATCCTTTTGTATTATTTTGATCGAACAGTGTTGCATACACAACATTGGCAAGGGTGGTCTTTCCCATTCCCCCGAACCCATGGATAACAACTGCTATTTCATTTTTCTCACTTCTCCAGTCCAAAAGTTCTATAACTTTGTTCAACGGGTCTTCAATTCCAACTGTTTTAACAATATTAAAACATGAAATATATCACACCACTCTCAGAAACAGTAAAACCATATTTCCATATAAACATACAAATAAATGTTAAACCATAATTCCATATAAACATACGAATAAATGTTAATCCCTGCTACAAGTTATCTGCATTCGTAGGATATTCTATCTGTACTGGTTTTTAACGATGTGGCCTATTCGCTCTAAAAAGACATAGGCAGATATTCTGTGTGTAAACTTATCTGCATTAGTAGGATATTCTATGTGTACCAATTTTTACCGACGTGGCCTATTGGCTCTAAAAGGACAGAGATGAATATTCTATGTGTACTAGTTTTTACCAACGTGGCCTATAGGCTCTAAAAAGACAAAGACTCATCATGTCGTCCATAACTCTATATAGTTTTCTTAACTCCTCCGGAGATGCAAGCAAGTAATTCAATATGACATTTTCTTTATAAAAATTTGATAAAATAATAAATTCACTTGTTTACACTGAAAATGGATTTTGAATAAAGTATAAACTAGCATTTGCACCAAATGTTGCAAAGAAAACGTCGTAAGTCAGTAGCACATATGGAAGAAGAGAATAGATGAATCAATAACACATATGGAAGAAGAGCATAGATGATCCAGATTTAAACAAGAACACAACAAATTACAAAGATAACCATATACACAGAGATGCAGTGGAAATAATACTTCATTTCATTAATGTAAAATACTAAAATATGCTTACAAACAGAAATGGAAATAAACCAGCTAGGGCGATGGTAGCTTATCTCTGAGAAGAGATGTGGTGGCTACATGCCTTTGAACTGTGTTACAATGAGGCTCGAAGGCCTATTTATTGTTGAGAAATAATGGAAAACCCTTAACATCCAAAAACCTAACCCTAGAAGATGAAACACCAAATTGTGGGCCCCATTTTGCGTAAGTTGGTACATCAACTTCCCGGGGTTGTAAGTTTGGCACCCGATCTTCTTTTGACGCGTACAATAGCTCGTTAGAAAGATCTATTTGAGCACTACAACTTTGGGATGAGCAACATCAATCCATGGACCCACGTTGCTCCCAGATTTCCCAAAAAATTTCGTTTAGGGATTCAAAACGACTCCGGAAGTTCAGGACCCGAAAAACTTCTAAAAATAGTAAATTGTGCTACAATTAAGGAAACTGAAAAACTGAAAGAGGCAGTTGCGGGGTCCAAGTGGGATAGGTGGGTGGCCACCAAAATCCACCTAGATCATTCCTCTCCCCTTAGGAAGCAATGGTCCCCATTGCGTTGAGTTCCTCCATCTGTTGAACTTGGTCCCTGGTGAGTTGTTCTACAATCTCTAGTGTGTCCAGTAATGGTGGGAAGCATGGTTGAGGGTGGTACACATTGATCACTTGGTGCAGGTGAAGGAATGATGTGCTTCAAAGCATTGTTTCCCACAACCTTTGTAATGTTGTAAGGACCATGTCGGAGTGGTCTGAGCTTCTAATGGGCTCTTGTAAGGCGTTCTTTCCGGATATGTAACCAAACATTGTTGCCCACCTGAAACTTTGTGTGGTGGCCCTGTGGGTGAGGAAAAGTTGTTCCTATGTTCTTTCATGATCGTATCCCTCTACTGCTGATGCTGCGAGGAGGAACCCTTCGTGGAGGTCATGGATGTGGCGACGATCTTCCCCTTACTCTGGGAGCGAACCAGACAAAAAATAAATTTCCTAGTCTGTGAGATGAGCTTGCTGCCTTTCTTAGCAGCGATCAAAGAGGTGGCAGTAGGTGGGGCTACCTCCGGTATCCTGTATAGTGAATTACCAAAGAAATAATAACAGCGCGAGGCCTTGACTCATACACAACATGTCGCTTCCACAAGTACGGCTAGCCTAATAATACATCACAAACATCTAGAGGTGTAACATCACACAATACCTCATCTGTGAAGGGCTTGATGCTGTAGGCAAGGTTGCACTGCTAGCAAACTCAAAGATCTCGTCCTTGGTGAAGCCACCCGATACTGTATGGCTGTGGGTGTGGTGTAGTTGGTAGGCCCAACCGCTTCACAACCTTTGCTGAAATGAGGTTCTTTTGGCTGGCATTATCGATAATGAATTGTAGCGGCAAACCCTTCACCCACATTTGTGAGTGGAAAAGATGCTCCCCCTCCTCTGGATCTTCGGGCTCATTCTTCTGGATCTTGGCGGTGGAAATGGTGGCGCTGGGCTCTACGTCAATGATCTTCTACCCTTTTCCATTCCCCTTTTCGGGTTCTGAATCAGGGTCGGAACATGCATCTGATTCAGAAGCCTTCAACTCGGCCACCAGCGTCTACTTGGTCCGAAGCTCACTTATGTTGTGAGTGGGGCTCTTATGGAAATCACACCACTTTACTTTGTCCTTCTTTGACTTCGTGGTGTTGTTCTTTTCTTGCGGCTTCGACGGGTTGTCTTGGGTCACCTCGCCTTGGCTTTATCCTTTGGTCTTCGGATTTGTAGATCCAAAGTCTCGCTTCTTTTGTTTAAAATTTTTCTTGATTTTGACAGCGTATCGGTATGCTGTGCCGAGTGAGGAGATGTTTAGGAACTCCATCTCTTCCTGGATGTACCTGTGTAGGCAACCACAATATTTGAGTACCAAATGCAGCTCAGAATCCTTGATACCGAACTGTGTGCAAAGGGTATGAAAAATGTATGTGAACTTTGGCACATCTTGGTCCCTTCCCTGCCACAGGTGGTCCACTTTATGTATTTGTCCTCATAGCTTTTGACAGGGTAGTACTACTCCTTGATGGCATCCTGGAAGGAATCCCAAGTGGGTGCGGCTGAAAATAGTGAGCCCGTACTTTCATCCTTTTGCTCGCAGTAAGTTTCCCACTAGTCCTTGACGTGGAGGGCTGCTTTGAGAAGAGAGAAAATAATATTTTCCCGACTGGAAAAATCATGAACAGAAAAATACCCTTCTAGCAGATTTAACCATTTATCAACAGCATCTGCGTCTATCTGACCCTCAAATATGGGCATTTCAAAATTAACTTGTACCTTAAACAGTGTGGTGTTTCTAGATTAGCTTTTGGAAGCCGATGTGTCGCCTCTGGGTAGCCGCTGAAGGATCTGTGCAAAGTTGTCCATCATCATGTTTCTTTGTTGCTAGAGGGCATCTTTGAGCAAGATTTTGATAGGATCTCCTGCCTCCTCTTCTTTATTTTCATCCGCCATGGGAGGCTGTTGGGACTTGCGAGGCTTGTCTTGCAAAGGTTCGACTAGTTCAAGCCCTAACTCCTTATATCCCGACCTCGTTGGGGACATGCAAAGAAAAACAGAGAAAAAGCAGACCGCTCTGATACCACTGATCCATATTTAAACAAGAATGCAACAAATTACAGAGATAACCATATACACAGAGATGCAACGGAAATAATACTTCATTTCATTAATGTAAAATACTGAAATATGCATACAAACAGAAATGGAAATAAACCATCTAGGGCGATGGTAGCTTATCTCTGAGAAGAGATGTGGCGGCTACATGCCTCTGAACTATGTTAAAATGAGGCTTGAAGGCCTATTTATTGTTCATAAACAATGAAAAACCCCTAACATCCCAAAACCTAACCCTAGAAGATGAAACGCCAAATTGTGGGCCCCATTTTGGGTAAGTTGGTACATCAACTTTCTAGGGTAGTAACTTTGGCACCCGATCTTTGCTTGACGTGTACAATAGCTCGTTAGAAAGATTTATCTGAGAACTACAAATTTAGGAAGAGCAACATCAGTCCAAGGACCCATTTTTCTCCCAGATTTGCCAAAATATGTTGTTTAGGGCCTCAAATGGCTCCGGAAGTTCAGGACCCGAAAAAGTTCTAAAAATAGTAAATTGTGCTACAATTAAGGAAACTGAAAAATTGAAAGAGACAATTATAGGGGTCCAAGTGGGATAGGTGTGTGGCCACCAACATCCACCTAGATCATTCCTCCCCCCTTACGAAGCAATGGTCCCCATTGCGTTGAGTTCCTCCATCTGTTGAACTTGGTCCCTGGTGAGTTGTTTTGCAATCTATGGTGTGTCCGGGAATGGTGGGAAGCATGGTCGAGGGCGGTACGCATTGATCACTTGGTGCAGGTGAAGGAATTATGTGCTTCAAAGCATTGTTTCCCACAAACTTGGTAATGTCGTAAGTACCATGTCGGAGTGGTCTGAGCTTCTGATGGGCTCTTGTAAGGCATTCTTACTACATATGTAACCAAACTTTTTCGTCCACCTGAAACTTGTGTGGTGGCCCTGTGGGTGAGGAGAAGTTGTTCATGTGTTCTTTCATGACCGTATCCCTCTGCTGCTGCTGCTACAAGGAGGAACCCTTCATGGGGGTCATGGATGTGGTGACGATCTTACCTTTACTTTGGGCATGAACCAGACATAAAATAAATTACCTAGTCTGTGAGATGAGCTTGCTGCCTTTCTTAGCAGCGATCAAAGAGGTGGCGGTAGGTGGGGCTACCTCCGGTATCTTGTATAATGAATTACCAAAAGAAATAATAACAACGCGAGGCCTTGACTCATACACAACATGTCACCTCCACAAGTATGGATCACCTAATAATACATCACAAACATCCAGAGGTGTAACATCACACAATACCTCATCTGTGAAGGGCTTGATGCTATATGGAAGGCGGCACTACTGGAGAACTCGAAGATCTCGTCCTTGGTGAAGCCACCCGATATTGTATGGCTGTGGGTGTGGTGTAGTCAGTAGGACCAAGCGCTTCATGACCTTTGTTGAAATGAGGTTCTTTTGGTTGCCACTGTCGACAATGAATTGTAGCGACAAACCCTTCACCCACATTTGTGAGTGGAAAAGACGCTCCCCCTCCTCTGAATCTTCGAGCTCATTCTTTTAGATCTTGGCGGTGGCGATAGTGGCACTGGTCTCTACGTCAATGATCTGCTTCCCGTTGCCATTCCCTTTGTTGGGTGTTGACTTAGGGTCAGAACATGCATCTGATTCGGAAGCCTTCAACTCAGCCACCAGTGTCTGATTGGTCCCACACTCACTCCTGTGTCATTCTTTGACTTCGTGGTGTTGTTCTTTTCCTGCGGCTTCAATGGGTTGTCTTGGATCACCTCACCTTGGCTTTGTCCTTTGGTCTTCAGATTTTCAGATCCAAAGTCTCGCTTCTTTTGTCTAAACTTCTACTTGATTTTGACAGCGTATCGGTACGCCATGTCGAGCAAAGAGATGTTCAGGAACTCCATCTCTTCCTAGATGTAACTGTGTAGGTAGCCGCGGTATTTGAGTACCAAATGCAACTCAAAATCCTTGATACCCAACTGTGTGCGAAGCATATGAAAATTTTTTGTGAACTCTGGCACATCTTGGTCCCTTCCCTTCTGTAGCATGGTCCACTTTATGTATTTGTCCTCATAGCTTTTGACAGGGTAGTACTGCTCCTTGGTGACATCCCGAAAGGAATCCCAAGTGGGTGCGGCTGAAAATAGTAAGCCCGTACTTTCATCCTTCTTCTCACAGTAGGTTTCGCACCAGTCCTTGATGTGGGGGGCTGCTTTGAGAAGAGCGAAAATAATCTTTTCTCGACTGGAAAAATCATGAACAGGAAAATACCCTTCTAGCAGATTTAACCATTTATCGATGGCATCTACGTCTATCTGACCCTCGAATATGGGGATTTCGAAATTAACTTGTACCTTAAGTGGTGTGGCATTTCCAGAGTAGCTATCGGAAGCCGATGTGTTGCCTTTGGGTAGCCGTTGAAGGATCTGCACAAAGTTGTCCATCATCGCGTTCCTTTGTCGCTCGAGGGTTTCTTCGAGAAATATTTTGATAGGATCTCTTGCCCCCTCGTCTTTCTTTTCATCTGCCATGGGAGGCCATTGGGATTTGCGACGCTAGTCTTGCAAAGGTTCGACCAGTTCAAGCCCTAACTCCTTATATCCTGACCTCAATGGGACATGAAAAGAAAAATTGAGAAAAAGCAGACTGCTTTGATACCACTTGTTTCGGGAATATTTAGTGTTTCTACAAATGCCTAACCCTCTAGATCTAGTAGTTGATTTAGAAACAACAGTCAAAGCAATCTTAAATTTTCCTATAAACAACAGATAAAATAAGGGACAAAGAACCTACTTGTAACTTCCGCTTGTTCCTTATCTCCCTTGACTAATTTTTCTGCTCCTTCCCATACTTAAATCGCTTGAGAAGTACTTGCACAAATTACAGAAACAAAAACCCATCAAAGAATAATGATCTATTGTTCATAAATAGCATAGAATCGACAACCTGATATACACATGAATGCATTTTACATAAAAACAAACATAAGGGAAAAATCTCGAAAGCTTTATTGATAAGAGGAAACATTACAACCAATGCGAGTTCGATCCAGCATCATCCTTCCAATTCAATCCTTCTTCACCTCATGAAAAGCATAACATTCCAACAATATCACAATGCTTGCACTCAATCCTAATCTCATACCACCAACATCTCCTTGCAACTCAGTATATTTCAGCCTCTAGATCTCTTAGATGAGTGAAGGAAGTTGTGTCATCAATGATGATGATGAATGCCTTTCTATTTTTGGAAATTAGTTCCATGAAAGAGGGGATAGGATGATGTTTCCCAATTCTCTTTTTCATCCAAGGGTAAACTCAGAGGGACAAATGGCACTTGTGAAACTTCTATAGGCTTCCATTGGATGAGGAATCTTCAAACCCTCATGGAAATTTGCCCAAGTTCGCTCATCGTAGGCTAAAGAGGGACTAAGTGCGCTGCATAACACTCAGTCAGTGTAGCTCCTGCAATGTATTGCAGCCTGATAGAAGGCTTCCTGTGCTAATATCTTTAGGGAGACTTTTTGGATGTTTTTTGTGATGGAACTTCTTTGGGAGCAAGGCATTTTGATGACTAATTTCTTTAGGGCATGTAACTACTATATTAGGGGTTGATGAGCCCTAATAACACTGACCTGTAAGTTGGGGTTGATATGCCCAAATGGATCTGTAAAAGTTGCCCCCTAAAGCATGAGGTCATAAATATCTATGCCAGGTGAAATGTTTTATCATGAGGATAGGAAGTTTCAAAACGGAAGGCGACCTGCATCAATTAGAATACAACACATCATGATAATTTGATTTTTTCTCATGAACTAGCTGAGGGAGGCATTCCCATGCTCATCTTATAAACTTTCATTACATGTACATAAATTAGATGGTCATCTACAGATATAGACGTGTGATCCATTATTAAGATGACTATCTGTGTAAGGCCTTTGTATATTTGATTTGGTACTCCTGAATATATCGCAGCCCGGATGGATGAAACTAGATCTGGCATCTTAAATCTCGTTCAATCTTCACTCAATGTACAAGTCTAAACATGTGAATAGATGTTTTGAGGTCGAACATGGAGAGACATCGTCTGATTACGAGCCAATGATGTAAGTTGTTAATAGACGCAAGAGGGATCACCGATAATAATGATGACCCTCAAGGTACTACAGTACATTTTGCATGGTGTGAATAAATGATTTGATGTTGAACACCATGCAAAATCTTTCGGTCGAAGGCCATTGATGTCAACCTGTCGCCGGAAGCGAGAAACCTGCTATTGATGTATGAAAGCTTCAAAGCACTGATAGGGTGTTTCTAAGTCAACTTCTTGGATGATGAGCTGATGTCGATAAGAAGCGACTCATCGTAGGAGGGCCTTGATGTATCCCACATATACGACATGAAACAAGGTAAATGATTTTTTTGGAGGTGACAATCGAGTGACGACACAAGGTTTAGGAATGGCGGTTATGAAAATGAAGGTTTATAGTATTGCAATGGATGAAGTTTTAACTGGATGAAGTTTTAACTGGATGACTTCTCTTGAACATATCGGCGACACTGAGATGAATTGGTAGCGTTAACCCAAAACAAAAGTGATGGATGGTGTGATAACCATCAAACTGAATGACCCAACCCAACTAGTCACGGAGATGAAGTGGAAGTGTCATGTTCAAGAGCGACTCGCTACCATAAAATTTTCTTGCTTTTTCCCATTTTCCCCGGTCATTGCTGACCAGTGCCTCTTTATTTTTATCAAGCTTGAGGAGGATAACATATGCTTGTTCTATAATTCATCCTTCGGGCAAACCCATCGCTATTTGATGTTTTAACGAGTCTAGTGATGGTGAAACTCAGTCTTGTCTAGATGGACAAGTTTGTCACTATTTAATTCTTTTAACGAGTTTAGCGACAAAGATAACTCGGTCCTTTTCACATTTAGAGAGTCTGAAAAGGGACTAAAAGGAAACTCCACAAGTTCTTTTTCATAAATTTGTCTCTCAATTCTGAAAAAGAATAAAATAATGCAAGAGAGAACCTATTGATCATGTTTGATCAACGAGTACCTTCTTTGTAGTTAATCTATCTCAGCCCAAATAAAGGGTAAAACTATACTGAGTAGATATCGATTCTATCCATTAACGAGCTAGAAATGACAAGCACTCGACAATCTTTTCATGTTTAGAGAGTCTGAAAAGAGATTAAAGAGGACTCCGTTTTGAGGAACGAGTGGTATCTAGGATAGCAACTGGTTCCGGTGATGTTGGAACTTCTCAAAACATGATGATTTCTGTGAAGAGGCTGGCTAATAAGACCACTCATTGCAATTGTTCTTCAAAAAGGTAAAACAACCAAGTGAAAGCATATGATCGGCCAAAGGGATGGTGGTGATGGGATGAAAAAAACCAAGGCTCATCTGATGAAAGAGGCTGATAGAATGGCAATCACGAGGGTTAAAAATGGAAATGGGTTCATTTTTACACAAGCTTGAACCATAGGGAACTATGCTTGGATTCAGTTTCATGTTTACACAATCTTGAAACGAAAAACCATGCTTGGATTTAGTTTCATTTTTACATAAGCTTAAAATGAAAAACTATGCTTGAAATTAGTTTACATGCCCCTAGCATGATGAAAAGGAGAGTCTTCTGTAACCAGATGGAAGTCACTGTGGTGAAGCAGGACGGTTATACAATACCTTTTGGCTTCGTCCAAATAGGGAAAAAGGTGAATGGGGTGATTCCCTTCACATAACCTAGAGGGAAACTTAACTTTACCACTAGGTGCATGCCCCCCAAGCTTCATTACATTCACCTAAGCAGACTACTCATGGTTATCAAGTGGATGGAATGAAGGTTCTTTTACGAGATGAAGTGAAAGACTCGATTGGGATTTTACGAGATCTATTCACAGTCTTGAATTGGAACTTTGCTCTAGGGGACCTTGTTTCATTATTTTAACGAGCTTGATGCAAGACAAGGAAATATGCTCATATCCTTGGTTTCATTTTTTAACGAGGTTGACACAAGACCAGGAACTATCCTCATTGGCCTGTTTCATTTTTTTAACGAGGTTGACATAGTAAAAGAACTATCCTCATATTCTTTGTTTCATTTTTTAATGACGTTGACACAAAACAAGGAACTATCCTCATGGGAGCTGTTTCATTTTTTAATGAGGTTGACATAGTAAAAGAAATATCCTCATATTCCTTATTTCATTTTTTAACGAGGTTGACACAAGACAACAGACTATCCTCAGATTCAATCACAACACATAATTGGTCATGAAGGAGAGATCTAGTTCCAATGCCCCCAGTACATGATGTACAACATCACTGAATTGATCGTGAGATGTAGGTATGGAACAGGTTGCCACATAATTAACCCGTGGTGGGGATGATACCATTGGTATAAATGGACCATTTAGGGAAGATGGTTAGCTGGAAGCCATATTTGGACCGGGAAATGAAAGCTAGTCAATGGTGACAATTTTTCCTTCATGTGGGAAAAAAATCACTCGAAAGAGTGTTGAAACAATAGCTCCCATGTCATAAACATAGTCGCACCCAAGAACTAAATTGTAATCTAGAGAGCTTGGGACTACCATCACATACAGATAAATGATTTTTCCTCCCAAAGTGATAGGTAACTGTGGAAGGATCCCTAATGGTTTACTGGTTCCTTTGTTAAAACTCAACAAATTTTGTGTAATAGGCACAAGTGGTGGTGAACCAAGCGCTTGCCAAGCAGTTGAGGAAAGGATACTCACTGATGCACCTTCATCTATAATAGTGCCAGATATAATCATATTACAAACCTGTACTATGATCTGGAAAGGCACATAAGAAGGAAGGTAGAATCCTGCCAGTCGATTCCAATCAAAGGAAGTGACTAGACTACTTGGAGGGGGTACCGTAGAAACGGGAGAATTAACCCCTTGAGTTATGAGAACTGGAGGATTTTCCTCCTGTCTTGATGGAACAGGAGGACTACCCCCAAGCTCATTAGAATCTGAAGAAATGAAAAGAACCTGAGTGGTATCATTTTCACTCTCTTCGGGAAAGGTACGATTAGCTGAAGGTGAAATTGGGTCAACTGTTACCTTGACCTGTTGATTTGGGTTGGGTATAGACCCATAGGATTCACTTTCAGAGAGAGTGGGTTTGACCGACGGTTGATTTGAGTTAGTCAATTCATCAACTAGTGAAGGATTTAGGGAGAGTTTCCTATAACCAGATGGAAATCGCTGCGGTGAAGCAGGACAATTATCCAACACCTTTTTGGCTTCATCCAGATAGGGACAAAGGTGAATGGGGTGATTCCCTTCACATAACCTACATGGAAACTTAACTTTTCCTTTCTTTCCATGAACTTTACTATCACTAGTGGATGGTGTGTCACCAGCATGATCTCCAGAAGTTGATGACACAAGATGATATGAACGGGAAGACCATTCTTCTAAGATCTGAGGAATATCAGGACAATTTTGAAGAAGATTGTCTCCCGCACAAAGTTGCATGGATATCAAACTTTGTGAGGCTTGATGGGTGGTTTCTCATCAGATGTTGCATTCAAAGCAATGGTTGCTTGGTTGCCCCTCTACTAAATTTGCTTCTTCTTCTTCTTCTTCCCTTTCTTATTCTTCTTAGCCACCTGGTTACTAGTACTAATACTTTCACTAGGTGAAGAGGAAGAAGGGGAGGAAGAAAAAACCGAGGAAGAAGGCAAAGGGTCAACTTTAGGATCAACTGGAGGTTGATTTTGTCTAGTTGGAGGTGTACTCAATTGCGGAGAAATCACGACATTTTGAACCAAGGAGGTTGAAAACAACCGTACTAGCAAGCCAATGGTAAATCCTGGAAGGGACAATGTAGCCATATATGGAGCACCAATATTTCCAAATGGAGGAAAATGACTAGGATTCCCATTGAAAGGAATTCCTTGATCAGTGGACTCTGAATTTGTCGCCATATGTTTCAACCTAAGATCAACTAAGGGGCGAGCGTGGAGGATGTTATCCGTGGTCAATTAATTTTTACGACACTGGAACACAAATTTACTTTTTCATTTTTAAAGAGTCAAGAAAAAATAAAAGATGACTCTAGTCGCTTTCAATGTTTAATGAGTCTAAAAGGACAAGTGCTCAGATGATCCATTTCCATTAGGGAGCCGAAAAGGAACGAAAGTGACTACTCTGGAGACTCTAGACAAGAGGGTTTACCAGACAAATCGCAAAACTGCAATATACACCTTGGTGATAAATGAAAGAGAAATTACCAAGGACTTTACGTACGGCAGTCAATCTTCCTGAATGCTGTGTTCAGTGCATTGCAATTGGTAAGGCAGCAGACTCGACTTCCTAGGGATAAAGGATTTCAACCTATTGGGGTCTCCCACTATATACGCGACGGTATAGGGAGCACAAGTTCGTACTAGCACTTATCGGATCAAAGAGGAGGAATCACCCAACCTTCAGTGAAAACGACAGCCACTAGGTTTAAAGACGTCGAAACATGTCTCTAGCCTAGACCTCTAGATGTTTTCATTAAGTTCCAATGCGTTATTAGATTAATTTATGTAAATTTTAGGTTGATCTTGCTTAAAATTTTCCTTTGAGGGTTGACCACGAGATGTTTTTCGAAATTCCTAAGAATGCAACTAGAATGAGAAGCACTCTTTCCATTTATTTCAGCAATGAAGTCCTAGCTATGAGGGATAAAGCATATAAGTAATTTTTGAACAAACAACAAAGAGCACAAACTAATGCAATTCCCTAAACCATTCCTTTCAAGCATTCACAAACTTTAATATGCACAATGCATGTTTTTCTTTTCATTTTCTCTTAATGTGAATAATGCAATAAGAAAAACTAATGCACAAACGATTCAGAACTCTTTTCATAAAAAATGACGATTTGCGACAATTTCTTTTAAAGGGAAAGGGAGACATCATTGATATTCAGCAAGAAATTCAATAAAAGATGAAAATTGACAAAAACTTCAGCTCCTAGATGGGAAAACTGATCCTCAAGAGATCAGCGCAGGCTGTGGTGATAGACAGTGCAATGCATAGCACTGTATCCATGCGGGAAGTGCAATGCATAGCAGGCATCAGTTAGAGACAGTGCGCTGATTACAGTGAGCGATTCTGAAGGTGTTTTTGGTTCAAATTTGATTCAATTTTCAGTGAATTTAGACTTAAATTCAATAAACGATAGTAAGTACAATGTATTGGAATGTTCTAAGAGGCTACTTAGCTACTAAAAATGGAAAACGCTCCCCAGCAGAGTCGCTAATTTGTTTCGGTAATATTTAGTGTTTCTACAAACGCCTAACCCTCTAGATCTAGTAGCTGATTTAGAAACAACAGTCAAAGCAATCTTAATTTTTCATATAAAAAATAAATAAAATAAGGGACAGATAACCTACTTGTAACTTCTGCTTGTTCCTTATGTCCCTTGATCAATTTCGCTGCTCCTTCCCGTACTTAAATCGCTTGAGAAGTACATGCACAACTTACAGAAACAAAAACCCGTCAAAGCATAATGATCTATTGTTCATAAATAGCATAGAATTGATAGACTGATATACACATGAATGCATTTTACATAAAAACAAACATAAGGGAAAAATCTCAAAAGCTTTATTGATAAGAGGAAACATTACAACCAATGCGAGTTCGATCCAGCGTCATCCTTCCAATTCAATCCTTCTTCACCTCATGAAAAGCATAACATTCCAACAATATCACAATACTTGCACTCAATCCTAATCTCATACCACCAACATCTCCTTGCAACTTAGTATATTTCAACCTCTAGATCTCTTAGATGAGTGAAGGGAGTTATGTCATCAATGATGATGATGGATGCCTTTCTATTTTTGGAAATTAGTTCCATGAAAGAGGGGATAGGATGATGTTTCCCAATTCTCTTTGTCATCCAAGGGCGAACTCAGAGAGACAAGTGGCACTTGAGAAACTTCTAGAGGCTTCCATTGGATGAGTAATCTTCAAACCCTCATGGAAATTTGCCCAATTTCACTCATCACAGGCTAAAGAGGGACTAAGTGCAATGCATAACAATTAGTCAGTGTAGCTCCTGCAGTGCATTGCAACCTGATAGAAGGCTTCCTGGGCTGATCTCTTTAGGGACACTTTTTGGATGTTTTCTGTGATGGAACTTCTTTGGGAGTAAGGCATTCTGATGACTAACTTCTTTAGGGCATGTAACAACTGTATTAGGGGTCGATGAGCCCTAATAACACTGGCCTATAAGTTGGGGTTGATATGCCCAAATGGATCTGTGACACCACTAATTTGGATTTAAATCAAATTACAGAAACAACCATATACACAGAGATGCAGCGGAAATAATACTTCATTTCATTAATGTAAAATACTGAAATATGCTTATAAACAGAAATGGAAATAAACTAGCTAGGGCGATGGTAGCTTATCCCTGAGAAGAGATACGGCAGCTACATGCCTCTGAACTGTGTTACAATGAGGCTTGAAGGCCTATTTATTGTTGAGAAACAATGGAAAACCCTTAACATCCCAAAACCTAACCCTAGAAGATGAAACGCCAAATTGTGGGCCCTGTTTTGGGTAAGTTGGTACATCAACTTCCTAGGGTCGTAACTTTGGCACCCGATCTTCGTTTGACGTGTACAATAGCTTATTAGAAAGATCTATCCGAGTACTACAACTTTGGGAAGAGAAACAATGGTCCAAGGACCGATGTTCCAAAAAACGTCGTTTAGGGCCTCAAAACGGCTCTGGAAGTTCAAGACTTGAAAAACTTCTAAAAATAGTAAATTGTGCTACAATTATGGAAATTGAAAAATTGAAAGAGACAGTTGTTGGGGTCCAAGTGGGATAGGTGGGTGGCGACCAACATCCACCTGGATCAATAGATGAAAAAAGATGTGATATGTTATGTGATCTAACTATAGCCCAATTTGAGTGAAGAAAATGTTAATGTTAAATGTAATACAATCAAACAATTTACTCAAAACATAGACATGTGCAACTTCCTTCCCAAGTGCTCAATCAAAGAGCTTATTTTCATTGACAATTGCATCACAAGTCGGACCTTTGTCTTTCATCACCTCAACCAAACAAAACCATTGACCCTCATATGGTAATGGTTCTAGATCAAATTTATCTATGAGTATTCTCCAGAGGCATTTCCATTTATAGTCCAACATTATTTTGTCAATATTCTACAACTCCATGATTTTCCTTCTTTTGTTTGTGGATTATTGATGGTAATCTGTCTTGTAGCACTTTGTTTCTTCCTCATATGGTGGATTTTCCATCCCAATAATGATGCAATGTGGCTATGGGGATTGTTAATTTTTTGTGAGATTTGGTTTTCTTTATCATGGGTTCTAGATCAACTCCCCAAGCTCTATCCTATAAATAGAATGACTAATTTGAATGTTCTCAAGGAGATACCTTTGGGGGATATATGATATTCTAGGGATTGACTGTTGATCCAGACAAGGAAACTCCTCTTGTTACTTCCAATACTATTCTTTCTATTCCTGTACCTAACTATCTTGTAGAGAAGCTCCCTTGCTAGACAAGGAAACTCCTCTTGTTACTTCCAATACTATTCTTTCTATTCCTATAGCTAACTATCTTATAGAGAAGCTCCCTTGCTACTTATCTGATGATGGTGGGTCTCTTATCACATTTGAAGCTCTTGCAAAAGAGCAAGATTTTCCAAAATCTGGGTACCTTTCTATAGAAAGCATAGCATAGAGACTCGCAATCGTGAGAGTTACTTAAACGCGACTTCACCAAAAACAAGGTGAAAGGGTAGGAGGGTGAAGAGAAAGTACAATGAGTTCATATGAGATATATCTAAAGTATATAGACCTAGATACATCTTAATGACTGAAAAGAGATTTGATCCCTCTTGATGCTTGGTAGATCAGGTTTTAATAAAATGAAAAGTGATAATACTTTTATATATAGACCTAGATCCATCTTAATGAGTGAAAAGAGATTTGATCCCTCTTGATGCTTGGTAGATCTTGAGGTAAGATGGATCTGCTAGTTACTATGAAAAGAGTTCGTAACATCCTACACAAAAAGCAAGCACATTTACAAATATATAAAAAACAATCAAAAGAAACAATAATGATTACTACCCTTAACTACAATGTATTCATGATCTAGTTAATCTAATTTTTGATTAAGGAAAATTGTCAATAATAAACCTAAATTACAATTAAATGTCTTTCTTCATTTGATTTTATTTACCCAATCAATTCCAAAAAACCTAAATTACAATTAAATGTCTTTCTAATTCCTTTAATTTAGAGTTCATAATATCCTACACAAAAAGCAAACACATTTACAAATATATAAAAAACAATTAAAAGAAACAATAATGATTACTATCCTTAACTAAAGTTTATTAATGATCTAGTTAATCTAAGTAAAATTGTCAATAATAAACCTAAATTACAATTAAATGTCTTTCTAATTCCTTTAATTTTATTTATCCAATCAATTCCAAAAAATATATTGTACAACACAATAAGTCAACAAAACTAAAAAAAATAATCATTTATATATAAATATTATTATTTTTATTTGAGATGCATAAATTGTCAATAATAAACCTAAATTACAATTAAATGTCTTTCTCATTCCTTTAATTTTATTTATCCAATCGTACCATTCAACAAAACTAATCGTACCATCTTAAAAGCACATGATATACCATCTTAAAAGAACACAACATGATATACCATCTTAAAAGAACACAACAATCCTTATTCCAGGCCTAGTTGTCACCATATTTTCTTCTTTTTAATCATGTTTTTAATCTTGTATTCTTCAATAGCTATAGTTCCCCTCCTCATACATCCCACTTTTTGAACACAAAACCCTAAAAGGGAGGATGGATATTACTCTCTTAGATATGCTTTTGCCCATTACCACCCATTTAGGGAACATCTAAATTATATAATTACAAGCAAATTAAAACATGATCATTAAAATATAAAATTTTATAAAAATAATAAAAATATATTTTTAGTAGAGTTTAGGCTTCTATGATCCATATCAAGTTTACAAAAAATATTTTTCGGCGAAGATCACATGAGACATCATTTGTCGACGCGTTTCGAACCAACCAGTGTGGTTCATCGTCAGGACAAGTTGAAGAAACCGATCTAGCTTAGCATGTTAAATAGACCGAGCAGAATAGACCGAGCAGAGCCTCCAACGGCTAATTTGAGCCTCCAACGGCTAATTTGACCAACCGCTAATATTGACTATTGGACCGGGATCAAAACTTTTTTAATAATAAAAAAAGAGATAAGTTATACAGGGGACCAATCCCTTAATAAATAAATAAAATAATTTAAATTAGTGATAATAGTTAGTTAAAAGTTATTAAAAAAAAATAATTAAAAATTATAGGTTAATTATTAATTAAAAGGAAATTAGTTGTAAAGGACCTCGCCTATGAATAAATTAATTGTGAATACAAGTTAATATCTATCTATATATATATATATATATATATATATATATATATATATATATATAAGTAAATAAATAAAAATAAAATAAAAAAAATAATAATAATAATAGTAAAAAAATAAAAAAATAAATAATAATAATAATAATAATAGAAATAACAATAAAATAAAATAAAATAAAATAAAATAAAATAAAATAAATAAATAAATAAATAAAATAAATAAATAAAAATAAAAATAAAAATAATAATAATAATAATAATAATAATAAATAAATAATAATAATAATAATAATAATAATAATAATAAAAATAAATAAAATAAATAAATCATAATAATAATAAGAATTAAAAATAAAATAAATAATAAAAATAAACAATAAATAAATAAATAAATAAAGATATTATTATTATTTTTATTTTAATATTAATTAATTAATTAATTATTTATATTGTTATTTAATTTATTTTTATTTTTATTATTATTATTTTATTTTTATTTATTTATTTATTTACTTATATATATATATATATATATATATATATATATATATTAACTTGTATTCACAATTAATTTATTCATAGGCGAGGTCCTTTACAACTAATTTCCTTTTAATTAATAATTAACCTATAATTTTTAACTATTTTTTTTTAATAACTTTTAACTAACTATTATCACGAATTTAAATTATTTTATTTATTTATTAAGGGATTGGTCCCCTAGTCAATATTAGGGGTCTATTTAACATGCTAAGCTAGATCTGTTTCTTCAACTTGTCCTGACGATGAGGTCCTTTACAACTAATTTCCTTTTAATTAATAATTAACCTATAATTTTTAACTATTTTTTTTTAATAACTTTTAACTAACTATTATCACGAATTTAAATTATTTTTTATTTATTAAGGGATTGGTCCCCTAGTCAATATTAGCTGTCTATTTAACATAACATGCTAAGCTAGATCTGTTTCTTCTCATGTGATCTTGGCCGAAAAATATTTTTTGTAATATATTTTTAGTGACCAAAAATAGATTTTTATTATTTTTATAAAATTTTAAATTGTAATGATAATATGCAAATGGAAATTCAATTTTATAATTTGTTTTAAATGAAGGAAAACTAAATGTTAAAAATAAAAAATATATTTGATGGACAAATAATTATATGATAATTTTTTATTATTTAAATCATATCTTTCCATACATAAATGAACCAATTTGTGTAAACCCTATACACTAAAAATTAAACACTTTTATAAATCTAGGATTGCAACACATTTGGGAAAGGAGAAAAATAAAATGTAGAACATTTAAACTAGGCTATTTCGTTTTCACAGAGAGGAATGTAGAAAAGGAGGAGCGTACTTCTCCGTGGCTTCATTGACTTCTGCATGAAATCTTTTCAGAGCGGCAGAGGGCAAGAAAACGGGAACCAATATACCTTGCACCCCACTTGGGCAAGAAAACGGGAACCAATATACCTTGCACCCCACTTGTATTTCGGAGCGGAAGGAAGAAGTTGGACACGCTTGGCACTGCTCCCACTCCCCCCTTTGAGGGCCCTCCATATGCCGCTCTACCCCATCCGAAAACCACATCCCCGGGTGCGTCTCTGAATCTTCAGGCAAAGGGATAACAGAAGACCAAAGCCTTGGCCAGCCCTTCTCTGATAACTCTGGCAGGATCCTCACCCTTCTTCGATGACAATGATTGTATCATGTCAGAAACAATTCAAAACTTGTTTTGCAATACACACACATTCCTCATAAAACTATGTTCATATTTTTTCTCATAACTGTGTCACCAATAGTGCCAAGATCTTTGCAAATACGAGCAAACTCTGGTGATGGCATCCTTACAATGTCTTGGTACTCAGACTCAGGAATATCCAAATGCTCAACGTGCCATGATTCTACAGGGGGCATGGCAGGGACTTCTTTCTCATAGGGAAATGTTTTTTACTCATAATAATTAAGTGGTAATGTTTTTTATTCATAATAATTTTCAAAAAAAATTAAAATTTTATTTATTTATAATAATAAAAAATTATATTAACAATAAAAATAGAACGATGGTGAAATTTGTTATTTTTTAATTTTTCTTCTATTGTAAATTTCTTTTATATTATGAGATATGATTCATGTTTTGTCTATTTTTTTATTTTTTCTCTTAGTGTAAATTTCTTTTATATTATGAGATATGATTCATGTTAGAAAATGTTTTAGATAAATTTAATAACTTTGTAATGTTAAAAGTAAAGGCAAGATATTTCTACTGATAAAATGTTAAGCATGTCTTTTATTTTTAAAATTTTTGTTTACAAAGAGTCCTCTACCACATATACATATCAAAAACATGATTCAAATACTGTCTCTACAAGATATTTTAAATTTTTTTTGCTGGGATTCCTAAGTCCAATGTAATCACATCACACAAAATGGAACAAGTTTTTTCATTTTTTCCTTTTAATTAAAATGAAATAGAAAACTATATGATTTAAGTGTTGAATTTACATGCTATACACATCTTTTGTAGGTACAAATTTGTAGAAGAAAGATATTGTCCTTCCCATATATAGATCGCTCTCTTAATATTTTGCAAAAATAGATCTCAAATGGCCCACCCACCTGTAAATTGTGCTCTCTTGATGTTCCCACAAATAGATTTCACATGGTCCACTCATCTACAAATGGTAATTTAGACTTGAAAATTGTTTATTTTCCATTGGTGATAAAGTTTTATCTTCCAATATTACTTAATATCATGATCATTTCAAAATCTAATATGAAAATGATTTAATTTGGTTCAAATGGTAATTTTAATGTAATACTTACCCATCATTTCATTATTTTTATAAAAAAATTATTGGTTTTGGCTATCGGGCAATTCCTCTCGATATGGCCCTTGAGACTTCAAGAACATAAAAAAATGATATATATATATATATATATATATATCTATATCTATATCTATATCTATATCTATATATAGCTTTTAGGAATAACATAGAAAACATACCTGAACTGATTCCTTTCCTAAGTCCAGTGTAATCACATCACACAAAATGGAATAGATTTTTTCATTTTTTCCTTTTAATTAAAATGAAATAGAAAACTATATGATTTTAGTGTTGAATTTACATGCTATACACATCTTTTGCAGGTACAAGCTAATAGAAGAAAGATATTGTCCTTTCCATATATAGATCGCTCTCTTAATATTTCCCAAAAATAGATCTCAAATGGTCCACCCACCTGTAAATTGTGCTCTCTTGATATTTCCCACAAATAGATTTCACATGGTCCACTCATCTACAAATGGTAATTTAGACTTGAAAATTGTTTATTTTCCATTGGTGATAAAGTTTTATCTTCCAATATTACTTAATATCATGATCATTTCAAAATCTAATATGAAAATGATTTAATTTGGTTCAAATGATAATTTTAATGTAATACTTACCAATCATTTCATTATTTTTATAAAAAAAATTATGTAATGATTGTGTTCATCCAATTCAATATGACATGTTCTTCATAAAAAATTGATAAAATAATAAATCCACTCCTTTGTACTGAAAATGGATTTTGAATCTCTTATATTTCCCACTAGATTTCACATGGTCCACTCATCCATAAATGGTAATTTAGACTGAAAAATTGTTTATTTTCCATTGGTGATAAGGTTTTATCTTCCAATATTACCTATTATCATGGTCATTTCAAAATCTAATGAAAAATGATTTAATTTGGTTCAAAAGATAATTTCAATGTAATACTTACCAATCATTCCATTATTTTTATATATAAAAAATTATACGTCATTGTCCACTCATCCGCAAATGGTAATTTAGACTGGAAAATTGTTTATTTTTTATTGGTGATAAGATTTTACCTTCCAATATTACCTAATATCATGATCATTTCAAAATCTATTTTGAAAAATGATTTAATTTGGTTCAAATGATAATTTCAATGTAATACTTACCAATCATTTCATTATTTTTATATAAAAAAAATATATGTAATGACAGTGTTCATCCAATTCAATATGACATTATTTATTTATAATTATAAAAAAATATATTAACAATAAAAATAGAACGATGGCTAAATTTGTCTTTTTTTTTTTCTATTGTAAATTTTTTTTATATTAGGATATGATTCCTGTTAGAAAATGTTTCAGATAAATTTGATAACTTTGTAATGTAAAAGAGTAAAGACAAAATATTTCTAATCATAAGATGTCAAGCATGTCTTTTATTTTTAGAATTTTTGTTTACATTAAATTTTTTATATATCATGATTCTTGAATTTATGCCTTAAAAAGGTTTCGTTTACAACATCTATTGCTAATTAATATGGTGATTAATATTTTGTTAGTGTTTATGGTATATTCCATAAAAATAGCGTTCTTAAAAGTGGAGAATGCTGTGAGTTTTAGTATAACAAAATTTGTAAAATATATGCTCTCCGTGTCTAATTATTTGTAAAGTTTCCAAGTCCTTGTTTAAGTCAGTATGAGTTGTAACAAAAATAATAACGAGAGCAGCAGTTATAATCAGAATGTTAATGGAACGGTTCGCCCAATAATAACGAGGTGAGCAGTTAAAATCAGAGTGTTAATGGAACGGTTCGCCCTCTTTGAGCTCTTGTCAATCCATCTGTAAGGTAGAAGGAAAATTGCCGAAGTGGAATTGGGGGATAAGTTAGCTGACGCCATGGAACCCACTGCTCCACTTCCTCCTCCTCCTTCCCCACCCCATTCGGCTTATCAGTTTCGACTTGGAAAGCCCACATCATGGACAGATGAAAATGGCGTTCAGAATTTGTATGCGGTGGTGCACGGCTCCACCGGGATGCCTGTCGATTATGGTTCACAATTCAACCAGCTTTATGAGGATGTGGAGTACTATGGTCCCTTTACACTGGAAGGTCCAGTCGCCATTGCTTTCGACATGGCCTCCATATGTGCACCTAATAATCAGGTTCAACCGGCCAATTTTCCTGCTTTAGCACGGTGGGTAAAGCTTGCTCTGGAATCCAAACGAACAGTAGTAATAGATACAAAGAGATTGAAGATTTTGTATGTTAGCTTTCTAATTGAAGCAGTTTTACAGCAAAACATTCATTCGAAAAATTACCCGCACGAGCCTTTTCAATACGACTGGGGTCGCTTGGAGCAGGCAGTGAGCAGCGATGTTCCCAATTTCAGAAATGAACATCTACCTACTCTCACGGAACTTTACAACTACCTCGTCTTGAACATCAGCAACATTGAGATGTGGGAAGAATTTTTCAGTTCGACTGTTGGCAAAGAGATAACCTTTCTTGCATACACGACGAAGTTCGCAGAAGAGGTGGCAAGAGGATTGGCGCAGGCTGATTGGGTCACGAACTTGAATCCTTCCATCGAATTACAGGATGGGACATTAATAGATATCTTGGTCAATGTCTTGGGTCCCAAGTTTTTTCGAAATCTCGGCTCCCAAATCGAAGTGGAACCTGATTTTCAACTGCTCTGCAGGTACGGAGGTCATTTAATCGACGCAATCGCAGTTTCCTTGATCAAATCCGGGGGCATCCAGGAAGTGGGCGAAGTCTTTTTGCCAATAACCCTGTATTCTCCCGACGCTTATAAGGACGGCGTCATGGGAACTCCATTTGTTGAACCTTTGCTGCAGGCATTAAACGAACTTAGAGACGAATACAACAATAACAATAACTGGCAGCCTTCTATCTGGAACCCTCTGGCAGACTTTCTCCTGCCGTCAGATCAGGGCACTCTCCGCCAACTTGAACCAACGGAAGAAGCAGAACAAGAAACCCCAGAAGAAGCAGAACAGGAAACCCCAGAAGAAGCAGAACAAGAAACCCTAGAAGAAGCAGAAGAAGAAAACCAAGAAACAGATCAAGAAGATGTTGATTATGATGCGGGGCCGGAAGGTTTGGAGTATTACCAGCAATCCGATGACGGAATCGAAACTGAAACACAGGAAAATGAAGGCGACCCCATTGATTATCAATCCTGCACCTGCAAGGGAACCAAGGTTATTTATAAACTGAAATGGAGCTGCCAAGACGGGCACGTCACAGATTTCGGGGATACAAAAGAAAACGTCTCCATTAATACTCTGGAGGACGGGGACTGCGCATCTCGAATTCACGAGGAAGTGAAGCAGATTTTTCCGTTCATCACTGAATTTGAGAATGTTCGGGCCGACCCCAATTTCCCCGCACCTCCCCTCGTATTTCAAGCGTGTTCGTCAAATAACAATTTAGACGCAGGCCCAGCATTAGATTTTTGATAAGCGCCTTCGTTGCAGTCATGTTCTATTATCATTTTGTGTTGGGTTACAGTGATTAATCAATGAGAGGCCATTGATTGTTTTCCTTATAAATTTAAGACCCTACTTGATTACTGAAAATCATAAATTTTACAGCGTTTGGATTAAAAATATGACCATCTTTTATTCAGTTTGATTATATTTAAATGTTGATTATATGGTTGAGCTCACTCAATCTGTATACTTAAGGGTCATAATAGCTGTAACAAGAATTAAACCTGGATTATGATAAAAAGGTCGTAATTACTTATTTGTATCGTAATTTTGGACCTTTTTAAATTTGGTGTGGGGATTGTTTTCGTTATTGTCTTTGGGGGTTAATAATGTTTATTTATTTATTTATTACAATGGGTTAATAACACAAGAATATTTAATAAATTGGTTTATTAGATCTATGGTAGAGATAATCTTGGGTAAGGTGGGGATAATGTCGTGTATGGTTGAAATAAATAAAATTCATGCGAATAAAAATCTATAGTTGTATGGTAATTTCATTTTCATGTATGGTTAGGATTACACAATGAAAAAGAAACATTTTTAAAGGAATGTCTCTAATGATAAGGAAGAGTAGAAATTTTTTAAAGGAATGTCTCTAATGATAAGGAAGAGTAGAAATTGGAGAAGTTGTGAATTGTAGCACCACTAGAAACAATTATGTCGTGCATTGTAGCACCAATAGAAACAATTATGTCTGATTCGTGGTTGTTATAGGTTCTGTCAAGGTCTCGAATTGGCACTACCACCCCGTGGTTGTTATAGGTTCTGTCAGGGTCTCGAATTGGCACTACCACCCACACACGAGGAGAGTCGAAAAATCAAATGGGGCGCATTTAACCGAATGCATGTGGGGGCTGAGTTGGAGGGTGGGCTCCCAACCACACAAAACCGAAAGGTGAGGTGGAAGCTGAGTTGGAGGGTGGGCTCCCAACCACACAAAACCGAAAGGCGAGTCATAGTGGATGCGTTTAACCGAAGGAGTGTGCCAAGTGAACGAGCAAGCGATGTGTGATAAGTGTTCAACACAAGTTATCGCAGTCGGGTCAGTGGACCCACGTCTAAGGGCATGCGCGCACCAAGGTGGGGTGCCCGAGCGCCAAGGGGTGAACGAGCGATAGAGTGGAGCGGCAAGGAGTGAACCTGTAAGGTCTTCGCAACTCGGGCAGACGAGCGATAGAGTGGAGCGGCAAGGAGTGAACCTGTAAGGTCTTCGCAACTCGGGCAGACGAGCGATGGGCGCGCGGGCACGGCGGGCGCACGATGGTGCGACGAGCGGGCGGAAGTGCGACGGGCGGGCGCTCCTTGGGCGACGAAGTGCGACAATCATCCGAACCTCATGCGACAAAAGAATGTGACGAAGGACGAAACTTATGCGACGATAAGGAGCGTGTGCAAAAATGGCTAAGTGTTAGTACACTTGAGCGTATATGTTATAAGGACATACGAAGGTTCATATGCGTGAATAATAAGACAATAAAATATAATAAAACACCTTAAAGAATATAACGTAAGGGCTTCATGGTATTATTAACATGTCGGCCCAAAGATTATATGCCAAGGTGTGGAGCATATATATACATGAGCATGAGGGCTCATTAAGGCAACCAATCTTCGCTCATATCTTAAACGCATAGGGGTAAAGTAGACTACGGATACCTCATGCGTAGTGCTACTAAAGATGCAGTTTTGACTTAAGTGCAGTTTGAAGTAAGGCAAGCGTGTCGGGGTGAATTCTAAGGTGCAGTTCTTGGTGTAAGACTTGGCAAGGATTCTTGGTGGCTCGGGTGAGCACCGTCCTTTGTGCAAGAGATGCACAAGATGTTGTAAAGGCAGGATTGCCCCTCGATTGTATTATTTGGTTAAGTGTTGGCTTGAAGTTTGTCAAGCACACTTGTATTGTAAAATTGAAGAAGCTGTTATAATATATTGTTGGGAAGACTTTACCGGGAGTTGCCCCTCCCTTTATACTTGTGTATTGTTCTCGGTTTATTGTTCATGGTTAATGATTGAGAATGTTCTTTGTTAAAGTATAAAGGATAACACTTTATTCGGTTATAAGAACACAAGTTAAGTATGTTCATGTTGGAATAGGCGTAGCCCATAAATGTTAGTATTGTTAAAAAGAAAGCGTTTGGTGGTGTCGCACCTCGCTACAAGCGGTTGGAAGATCACCGCAGGTGTAGGGGCGTGATAGTTGGTATCAGAGCTCGGTCGGAGCTGGTGACAGATGAAGATGTCTATCTTGCAAAAATTGGGTTATACATCCTTGAAAGAATTCAGAAGGAGTCTACTTGAAGAGTCAGGAAGAATAACACAAGAATTTGAAGAATGTGGCAAAAGGATGTTTGAAACAAAGGATGCTCTCGGTACCTTGATTAAGGAAGGGGTTTCTGATATGGAAGAAGCTCTTCAACTTGAAAAGGAAGTAGAGTTGATTGAAACTGAATTCGAGAAGCTCAGGATAAGAAAGAAGGAATTGGGGCATCTCATAGCCTTGAAGAAGGAAGCTGAGAAAGAACTTCTTCAACCCGGTTGGACAATGGAGCAAGGTGAAGTTGCAGATTGTGCCATCAAGGAAGAGGAAGTCATGATGATCGAGGATGTTGAAGACATGACTATGATGAGGGATGAACTTGAGGCTGATCAAGTTGAACCAGGATCGTGCAGTTTGTCAACATGTATGGATGAGGTCACTCACATGGAGGAACCTCATGATGATGAAGTAAGTGATGATACTTGTGTTTCATTTGGGTATTTGGGAGATAGACCATGTGCAGGAAAGGGCAAAGTCAGTTTGCCAAGACAAAAGGACATCTTACCAAGGATGACTATGATGAAACCTTGTATGGAGAAGCAAGGATTGTCAGTTGTTGCAAGGCTTGTTGGGGCTACTTGTGACCTTATGGTTGAAGGTGCAAAGGTCCTTGACAAGGGAGGAACTTGATGATCGTTGTGGAGGATTGGGTCATGCTTTAGCCTCTTTG
The DNA here is from genome assembly GCA_031772625.1 of Pinus tabuliformis. Classification (NCBI taxonomy): domain Eukaryota; kingdom Viridiplantae; phylum Streptophyta; class Pinopsida; order Pinales; family Pinaceae; genus Pinus; species Pinus tabuliformis. Next base: position 3,824,732 of record CM062818.1, read on the forward strand.
GCTAAGTGCCCGGCATGACTCATGGACAGATTGGAGGGCACACACTTGTGATGTTTTGGGTGGACTTCTCATGGCCGAGACCAAGGGGTAGTCTTGGTGGACACTTTGGTGGAGGAGCTATGGTGAAGGGACTCATGACATGATGATGCGATGATGAGTTGGTTGAGTGACCGAGTTCACTAAACCGAAGTTTGAAGACTTGGATGGGATGGCTAGATGTTGTGATGTGTCTACTTGGTTGTGGACTACATGGGTAGCTTAGTCATGGACATCAGGATTAAGACTTGAAGACATGGAGCATGGTAGAGGCCTATGCAAGGACATTGTGTGGAAGCACTTGTAGAGATGTCAAGGGACATCCTAACAAGGTGCTAGGGCAGGAATGTTATGCAGGAGGACTTGCTAGTGTGACATGGAAACTTGAGGATGGCACATTGCAGATGATGAAGAGGGCTTCATGGACCTGAATGGGGCACATCAAGAGTTGGTAAGATTGGAGACTTGAGGGTGACACATTGCAGATGATGAAGAAGACTTCATGGACCTGAATGGGGCACATCAAGAGTTGAATGAAGACTTGAGGGTGGAACATTGCAGATGATGGAGAGAGCTTCATAGACCTGAATGGGGCACATCAAGAGTCGGTTTGATATGGACAACATGTTGCAGATGAGATGGATGGAGTTTCCATGGACCTGAGCATGGATTATGGATGGTGAGCTTGGTGGCAGTGGTCACTAGGCCGAGACATAGTGGAGAAAGAGTCTCTAGATATGTTGTAAGGATGTTTGCCTTGTGTAGAAAGGTCGACATCCTGAATGATGATAATCTTGGTGGAGAGCTACCGAGATGGTATGTTGTCGAGGACGACAACGATTTTAGGTGGAGGATAATGTAAGGTCTTCGCAACTCGAGCAGACGAGCGACGGGTGCGCGGGCACGGCGGGTGCACGATGGTGCGACGAGCGGGCGGAAGTGCGACGGGCGGGCGCTCCTTGGGCGACGAAGTGCGACAATCATCCGAACCTCATGTGACAAAAGAATGTGACGAAGGACGAAACTTATGCGACGATAAGGAGCGTGTGCAAAAATAGCTAAGTGTTAGTACACTTGAGCGTATATGTTATAAGGACATACGAAGGTTCATATGCGTGAATAATAAGACAATAAAATATAATAAAACACCTTAAAGAATATAATGTAAGGGCTTCATGGTATTATTAACATGTCGGCCCAAAGATTATATGCCAAGGTGTGGAGCATATATATACATGAGCATGAGGGCTCATTAAGGCAACCAATCTTCGCTCATATCTTAAACGCATAGGGGTAAAACGCATAGGAGTAAAGTAGACTACGCATACCTCATGCGTAGTGCTACTAAAGATGCAGTTTTGACTTAAGTGCGGTTTGAAGTAAGGCAAGCGTGTCGGGGTGAATTCTAAGGTGCAATTCTTGGTGTAAGACTTGGCAAGGATTCTTGGTGGCTCGGGTGAGCACCGTCCTTTGTGCAAGAGATGCACAAGATGTTGTAAAGGTAGGATTGCCCCTCGGTTGTATTATTTGGCTAAGTGTTGGCTTGAAGTTTTTCAAGCACACTTGTATTGTAAAATTGAAGAAGCTGTTATAATATATTGTTGGGTAGACTTTACCGGGAGTTGCCCCTCCCTTTATACTTGTGTATTGTTCTCGGTTTATTATTCATGGTTAATGATTGAGAATGTTCTTTGTTAAAGTATAAAGGATAACACTTTATTCGGTTATAAGAACACAAGTTAAGTATGTTCATGTTGGAATAGGCGTAGCCCATAAACGTTAGTATTGTTAAAAAGAAAGCGTTCGGTGGTGCCGCACCTCGCTACAAGCGGTTGGAAGATCACCGCAGGTGTAGGGGCGTGACAGAACCAGTGGAATGACATCGACGTGTGATGACGAGTTAGCATGGGGGCTAAAAAAAAGGGTGCTCGCCTGCACGTTGGCATGTGTTGGTAGGTCGTTGGCAGGTCGGCCCAGGGGCGCGTGCGCTCGCCCACCCATGGGGCGTTCACCAATCATAGCGACAAGTTGGTTGGGCATTAATGACATGGAAAGTAGGCTCAAAAATTCAAGGGATGCGTGAGTTGGTTAATTGGAAGTGGATGAATGCATATATATTGGAGTTGGGCAAGTCGACCAAAGGCAGATTCAACCAAGGAAATTCACATAAAACAGAAGAAGAGGTGCGAAGGGTGAAAAAATAGTTCAGGGCAGCGTGCAGAGAGTGCGACCCGAGTAGAATAGTGTGGCCAAGTGTAGCAGGCAACAACCTAGGCCATGCACTCGCACAGGGTGGGCAAACAGGGAAATTTCTAAACAAGGAAATTTTGTAGTTGCAGCTGCGGAACTCGGGGTTCCTTGATAGTGCGGGCAAAGGTTTCACTAATCAGCAAGAAGTGTGGGAAAAAGTGCACGTCTTGCTAATATGAAAATGAAGATTTTAGATTACTTTTAAGGTATTACAAACTCATGTGCATGGATTTGCCTATATCACTTAGTGCAATGGATCAATAAGATTGCGAATAATATAAACAATGAGTAGTTAGAGAAACATAATAGACATACCACATAACACAGCAAAATAATTAAGGAGTTCACCCAAAACTCCCGGGCTACGTCTCTTGGTCTAGCCTTCACTGGTGACCTCTCTATTATGTCTTTAAGAGTAGAGTTTTACAAAAGTGAGCTCAATTTGAGTCTCAACACAACAGATACAAAACAGTAGGAGTTTAAATGAATCCCTCAAGTATCTCTGAGTACACAGACTCTCCCTCTCGCTATCTGTCTTCATTTCTCTTTGTCTCAAAATTGCCCCGTCAGTCTCTGTCATTTAGTGGCTTTTAAGCCAATCGACACTTGTTTGCTTGTTTTCCCCTTTCGGGCTCTCTGGATTCCGGCTTCTGTCCGTTCAAGTCCCCTCTGAGCGTTAACCAATCATGATGTAACGTCTTCAAGTACGGTGGCCACCTGTTATGAAATGGAAGGTACCATCGGTGCCTTTGAAATCCCCAAAATAGTTGTTCTCTGTTTACACAGAGAAATACACAAAACACGGGAAAATCCAACAAACTGCCGTTTATCGGACCTGAAATATCATTAATTTTGCCCTATAATCCTTTCGGATCCGTCTTCGGGTGCTATCGCAAGTGATTTTTGATCCAATGGTTTCTATTGATTTCGGGTGGCTTATGCGCACGAAGATTACCCGCCCGAAATGGTGGTTTTCTCTCTCCCACACTGAGCCACATGGCAGCTAGTGTATGGGCTCGAGTGGAGCCCGTCCAATATTGCTTACTGCCTGAAGCCCACCCGAAATCCCGCTTGTTACGGAACTCAAAATATATGTCGTTGCATGTATAAATCCTTTTGGGTCCGTTTTATCGCTCCATTCGCATTTCCTTTGTTTTTTGTTTATTTAACAAAAACACAAATTTACATAGAAAAAACCCTTTTTATGAAACTCAAAAGATATATATTTCTACGCATAAGACCCGTTAGCTCTGGCTTTATCGCAAGTCGCATATGTATTGGCCTTGCTCCTCTGTATTGTTGCGATGCGATATATTGAAATCGCATATTGCATAGTCCTCGGGCCCTGGTAAGTCCTTTTGTGTGTGTTTTGGCGATGCGATGGCGCGAGTAGATCTGGACCGTTGATCTGTGCACATATATCAATGGCTCTCATTTAATCACACCAATCACAATCGCGATTTCCCATAAGGCCGCTTCTGATGGACTTCGCTTGCCACCTTCGACTGCGATACGTTGATTAGATCTGGACCGTTGATCGGCCAGATCCGACGGCTCCTGTGTGAAGTTGCTTAAGCCTCCGATAGACTTTGTTTTCACCATTTCTTATTGTTTTTCCTTCCCGATAGTGTTTTCTGCCCTTTTTAAAGGTTTTTCTCATGCAATAGTTTTTTATTTTTGAATACTTAGAGGGTTTTTAGGATCCATTTTGGATCACGCCTTCCCACTGAAAAAGATTTTGGTCCTCCAAAAGTTGGTTTTTAAGCATCGATCAAGTGAGGATACAACTTCCTCACTTGTCCAATCTCTATCCATCTTGTACTACTTGGTTTTGAACCTTTGAGTCCAATTCTCAGGTACTCAACATCCCCTCTGCACGTAGTTCTCACCTTCTTGTCCAGAACTGTGTCTTCGTGCAACTCATTGAGATATTCAGGCAACAGATTATCAATAGAAGGCAACTAACTTTTCTCTTTGGGATCTTCAATCGATGAAGGTTCATATAGTCTCAAGTTCTCTGCATTAATTACTGAATAGATATGCATATAAGCTGGCAAATCAAGGTGAAAAGCGTTTTCACCAATTTTCTCAAGTGTCTTGAAAGGCCCATACCTTATTGGTTTCAGCTTCTTACCTTCACCTTGCATTCTGTCTTTGCTGATGTACAGCCAAACTTGATCACCAACTTGGAAGATATGCTCAATTTGATGCCTGTCATGCCTTGCCTTTTACTTGGCTTGGATTCTTTCCAGCTGTTCCTGCACTGCCTGGTGAATTTCTTGGATCTGTTCATTGAACTTTGTTTCTTTGTCCACATCACTGTGTCCATCAATTGCTATGTCTTTACCAAAGAAAAATTCCAAGGGAGACTTTGGTGTAAAACCAAAACAAGTCTCAAAAGGAGATCTTTGAGTAGAAGAGTTCTTGGCAAGGTTGTAAGCATGTTGCACATAACACAAATGTTCATCCCAAAGCTTGGGATGCTTGCTGCAATAGCCCCTGAGCAACTGGATCACTATCATGTTGACCACTTCTGTCTGGCCATCTGTTTATGGATGAAATGTTGTGCTCTTCTTCAATCTGGTGTCCATCAACTCCCATAGACTTGACCAAAATTTCCCAACAAATCGGGAATCTCGATCAGATACAATGGAAGTGGGTAACCCAAAATGAACCCATACATGCTGAAAGAACAACTTCGCTGTTTGTTCAGCTGTAATCTTCTTGCTACAAGGTATTAAAATACACATTTTGCTGAACTTGTCCATAATAACATATAAATAATCATGACCTTTTCTAGATTTTGGCAATCCCCCAACAAAGTCCATGGAAACACTTTCCCAAGGACGAGAAGGAACTATAAGTGGAGTGTACAAGCCTAATTTTCTATTGCTGGGCTTGCTTTTAGCACACATAGTACACCCTTTAATATATCTAGAAACGGTTTCATGCATTCTTGGCCAATAACAGAACCTTTGCAGCTGTGCAATTGTTTTACTTACACCAAAATGACCTGATATAAGAGAAGTATGTTCTTCTTGGATTACGTTAACTCTTTCAGTTTGTGGAATGCATAACTTTCCCAAATGATATAAGAGTTGGTCCTTAACATGATAATCCAATTATTTTACTTGTTTGCCTTGACTTAAAGTTGCATATACATCTTTAAAATCTACATCTTGAGCATATTGTTCAATGTAGCTTTCATGCAATACTGAGTTATGCTTAAATATAGTAGATGCATTTATGATTGGTCTTGATAGCATATCTACAACCTTATTGTGTATGCCCTTCTTATATCTGATGACAAGATGAAATTGCTGTAGAAATCCCATCCACCTATAGTGTCTTGATTGCTGCAATTTAGTTTGTGAGTGCAAATATTGAAGTGGTTGATGATCTGTATGTATAATTGTTTCTTTGCCCATTAGGTAACATTTCCACTTTTTCACACTCTGTAATAATGCATACAATTCTTTATCATATGTGGGATAATTAACTATTGCAGTAGTATATGTCTCAGAATGATAACCTATGGGTTTACCGTGTTGCATCAACACTGCTCCCATGGCATAGTCACTGGCATCTGTTTCAATCTCAAATGGTCGTTGAAGATCTGGTAGTGCTAGTACTGGTGCTATACTAATTTTTTTTTTTAAGGTGTTGAAGGCTTTTTGTTGTTTTCCTCCCCACTGAAACACCTTGTTCAATCCTGTTAAAGCATGTATGGGAGCTGCAATCAAGGAAAATTTAGCAATAAACTTTCTCCAATATTATGTTGTGCCTAGGAAACTCCTAACTTCTGTAGTAGATTTGGGTTTAGGCCAGTTCACAATGACTTCAACCTTAGAGGGATCTATCTTCAATTCACCACCCCTACAATATGACCCAAATAATTTAAAGATGTTTTACCAAATTCACATTTTGATAACCTCACATAGAGATTTTCTCTTTTCAAAACATCTAAAGTTTGCTTTACATGATTCAAATGTTCTTCCCATGTTTTACTGAAAACAAGAATGTCATCTAAATATACAATTACAAAATCATCAATAAAAGGTTGGAGTACATCATTCATAACTCTCATGAAAGTGGCAGGAGCATTAGTCAAGCCAAAAGGCATAACTATCCATTCATACAGCCCTTGCTTTGTCTTGAAAGAAGTCTTCCATGCATCTTGTTCTGCAACTCTAACCTGATAATAGCCACTACGCAAGTCCAACTTGGAAAAGTAAACTACTTCTTTCAGTTGGTATAATAGATCATCAATGCGAGGAATAGGATAACGATTCTTTATTGTTATTTTATTTAGTGCTTTGTAATCTATGCACATCCTCCACGAACCATCTTTCTTTCTCACCAACACAATTGGAGATCCACACGGTGAAGTGCTTGGTCTTATGAACCCTTTATCGAGCAGCTCCTGTACCTGCTTCTTGATCTCTGCATTCTCTAAAGGGGATAACCTGTACTTTCCATTGTTAGGCAATGGAGCATCTTGTTGCAAATGAATATCATGTACTATTTCCCTTTTGGGTGGAAGACCTTTAGGTTATTGGAGTAGGATATCATATTCTGAAACAACTTTATCTAAATCAGCTTTCTGTTTAGCATCACAGCCTTCAAATACATTGGTTTTATCAGGGTTCTTTTCCTTTACAACCATTAGTAAAAATTGCTTGCATGAATTTAGAATTATTTTCATCTGCCCTGAGTTTATGAGAGAGTAGTTATTTTTGAGATTATGAGCTCTTACAATATATTCTATTCCATCTTTAATGAGTTGATACTTATTTTCAGCTCTATAGAAAATGGCTTTTCTATCATACAAGTAAGGACTTCCTAAAACAATACCACATATATCCAAGGGGACTATATCTAACTCAACCTCATCTACAAATGTTGACCCAATAGCAAACCTAAGTTTACATTGTCTAGTCACTTATAGATTTGCTTTATCACATACCCAACCTAATGGATATGGCTTCTTGTGAGGTGTTGTTAGTAAGCCAAACTTCTTTACAATTGTTTCAGAAATCAAGTTTACTTGTGATCCACTATCAAATAAAGTATCAATCTTTTGGTGCTTGGAAATAACTCTAATATGGAAAAGTTCATGTCTTTTCCTCTCATTATCTTCATTATCAATAGATTATGCAGAATTACTTGTAGATGCTTCATAATTTTTACCTTTTATACCTATGGCTGTGACTGTTGTTTCATCACCTGAGTCTGACCCCAAGTCTTTCTAAATAGCAGCAATAGTCTTCTTCTTCTTACCACCGAACTTCTTAGGTTTCAACTCTGGATGTAAATACCAGCAGTGTTCATCATCGTGTCCATCCTTCTTGCAGTGAGTGCATGAAGATTTGTCTTTCTGTACAATGTTTGTCTTCCTCTCCTTCCATTTTTGCTTCTTCTTTTCCTTGTTCTTGCTTGCAGAGAGTTTTGATGATCCCCCAATCTCTGGGTTCACATTCTTGCCTCTAGCCTCTAGATGTGTAACCTGAACTGATACATCATCTAGGCCAGTGGGGTTAAACATGAGAATGGTGTGGTTCAAATAGTTATGCAGACCACCTATATACTTCAACGAAATTTCAGGTGAGTCTAGAGATATGCCTAGAGTTAAAGTTCTTTTTCTAAATTCCTGGGTATAGCCTTGTACACTTTGGCCCTTTAACTGGCGAAGAGTTTTCCATCTCATCATTCCTTGCTACATATAAGCTAGAGGATAGAACTGTTTTTTAATGGCAGAAACAAATTCATTCCAGGTAGAAAGAATATTACCATGTCTCTTCAGATCAACTTTTGTCTTGCCTTCCCACCACACTAGGGCAGTTCCTCCAAGGTGAAGGCTAGCCAGCTGAATCTTTCTCCTTTCTGAATCAATGTTCTGCACCCTATAATATACATCAATATGTCTAATCAAGTTATCTAGCTTTTTTGCATTTAATTCTCCATCATAAAATGGCAAATCAAATTTCACATCTAATTTAATCACAAAAGTTTTCTTCTTTTTCTTTTCAGGGCTAGTTTTATGTGAAGAAGATGATGAGGATCGTGATGATGGAGTAGATGGTGGAGAAGGCCTCTCTTCTTTTCCTTTGCCTTTTGGATGGGCATCTAGAAGAGGTTCCTCTGCTCATTTATCTGTTTGAGATGTTGAAGTGCTTTCACCTCGGCCTTTCTTGAATTCCCGATACATCTCTTCCACCATGGCCTAAAGTGACCTAAAACCTTCCATAAATTGAGATTCTACTCCCAGGGGAGTTTCTTCTGCCATTTTCCTCCAAGGATAGACTCTTCCAATTTCTAGATTGGCCTCAACAAGTTCTCCTTTTCTCTGTTTGAGCTTTGACCTAGTTAGCATTAAAAAAAAATCCAACACAAGCTTGTCTAACCTTAGCAAACCTAAAGCTCTGATACCACTTGATCTGAAAATGAAGATATTAGATTACTTTTAAGGTATTATAGACTCATGTGCATGGATTTTCCTATATCACTTAGTGAAATGGATCGATAAGATTGTGAATAATATAGACAATGATCTGTTAGAGAAACATAATAGATATACACACATAACACAACAAAATAATCAAGGAGTTCACCCAAAACTCCTGGGTTACGTCTCCTGGTCCAGCCTTCAGTGGTGACCTCTCTATTATGTCTTCAAGAGCAGAGTTTTACAAAAGTGAGCTCAATTTGAGTCTCAACACAACAGATACAAAACAAAAGGAGTTTACTTGAATCCCTCAAGTCTCTCTGAGTGCATAGACTCTCCCTCTCGCTCTCTGTCTCTGTTTCTCTCTATCTCAACATTGCCCCCTCAGTCTTTGTCATTCAGTGGCTTTTAAGCCAATCGACACTTGTCTGTTCGTTTTCCCCTTTCGGGCTCTTTGGCTTCCGGCCTCTGTCTGTTCAAATCCCCTCTGAGCGTTAACCAATCATGGTGTAACGTCTTCAGGTATGGTGGCCACCTGTTATGAAATGGAAGGTACCATCAGCGCCTTTGAAATCCAAAAAGTAGTCATTCTCAGTTTACACAGAGAAATACACAGAAACACGGGAAAATCCACCAAACTATCATTTATCGGACCTGAAATATCATTAATTTTGCCCTATAATCCTTTCGGATCTGTCTTTTCGCGCTATTGCAAGTGATCATTGATCCAACGGTTTCTATTGATTTCGGGTGGCTTATGTGCACAGATATTACCCACCCGAAAAGGTTGTTTTCTCTCTCCGGCGCCGAGCCACGTGGCAACCAATATATGGGCTTGAGCGGAGCCCGTCCAGTATCGCTTACCGCCTGAGGCCTGCCCGAAATCCTGCTCACTACTAAACTCAAAATATATGTCGCTGCATGTATAAACCCTTTCGGGTTCTTTTTATTGCTCCATTTGCATTTCCTTTTTTTTGTTTATTTAATGAAAACACGAATTTACATAGGAAAACCCTTTTTTACGGAACTCAAAAGATATATATTTCTACCCATAAGACCTGTCGGGTCTGGCTTTATTGCAAGTCACATATGTATTGGCCCTACTCCTCTGTATTGTCACGATGCAATTTTGTGATGCAATATATTGCAATCGCATATCACATAGTCCTCGGGCCCCGGTAAGTCCTTCTATGTGTGTTTTGGCGATGCGATGGTGCGAGTAGATTTGGACCATTGATCTGCACGCATAGATCAATGACTCTCATTTAATCGCGTCAATCACAATCGTGATTTCCCATAAGGCCGCTTCCGATGGACTCCGCTTTCCACCTCCGACAGCGATACGCCAACTAGATCTGGACTGTTGATCGACTAGATCCGACGACTCCTATGCGAAGTTTCTTAAGCCTCTGATAGACTCTGTTTTCACCATTTCTTCTTGTTTTTCCTTCCTGATAGTGTTTTCTGCCCTTTTTAAAGGTTTTTCTCATGCGATATTTTTTATTTTTATTTTTGAAGACTTAGAGGGGTTTTAGGATCCATTTTGGATCACTTGCCAGTGTAGGAAGAGCTACAAAACAGGGTCGACAATGCAGGCTGAAGCTGCACGATTTGAACATAATTGGGTGGATAAGTTGCTGGTGCAACCAGGCAACTGCCACATGTTTGTAAACTTGTAAAATACATTTGTATGATATTTCAAATTATTTGGGGCAAACTTGGTTTGGGGAGTTGCCCCCTCCCTTCATAAAATTTTGTGTGCATTGTTTTATTGTTGTTTATTGGATATTACACATTTTATGAAGTGAATGATAAAAGAAGTTAATTGAAGATAAGTTTAAAATTGAACTTATGATAATTCTGCTGCATAATTGAAGTAAGAGAACTCTTGAACAAGAAATTGGCTAAGTGTTAGATTTTAGGCCTAGTTCGAAAGCTTTAGTAGTGTTGAAATGAAAGAGTTAGTCGGTGTCGCACTACGCCCACGATGGACTTGATTCGCCACTAGCATGGGGCCATAACAGGTTCAATAGCAGCAACAATGACTGATTCATGATTGCATATTTCTGGTTTTCTACAATTAAGTCATCGAAACACATGTGTCCAAAGTCAATTGCATGGTAGTTTTATCTCTCGATGTTTTTGTTCCTAAGATCATTTGCAATAGATGAGCTTTCTTGTGATTGCAAGGGCAATGTCAAATTTTCATGACCAACTGTGTCATCCTGGCATTTTCGATTCGAAGGTGATAGAAGTTGCAGAGTTGTCTTCTTTTTTCTTCCTGAAGGAATCGTGCCTGGAGCAGCTCTTAGGTGTACATAGTCCTGTCCGGGATTATACCATAAGGCTTCTGGGGACCAAAACTCCCCACCTAACCATTGGACCACATCCATGAGACAATTTGCAAATTTTTCCTTAGTTAGTTGGTGGTAGCAACTTATCAATCTAATGGAGAAGTTGTTTTGGGTTCGAGTACTGTTAGGTCCCTATAATACTAGTGATTACCCCATTACTATTGTAGTTGTATCCCTTATTAATATTGTTGTGCCCCAATTGTCCCCATATTGTTATTATTGTGCCCCATAGAATCCCTCTATTGTTATTTTTGTGCCTTTATATTATTATTGTTAGGTCGGTTGGGTTATATTGTGACTCCTTAGACTCCTATATATAGAAAGGAGGTTTTGTCATTTGAATCATAAAAAGAATAATTCATTTGTGTAATGTAAAGGAGGTTGCCCCCTCAAAGAGGCTGAATTCTAAGGTGTTGATCTATCTTTTCTATCTTTTTGTGAGCTGGTTTCATAACATTTGGTATCAGAGCTTTGGATTCTAGGGTTTCGCTGCACCAAATAGGTCATCATGGCATTTTCGCTATAACTTTTTTTGCGATGTTTAAAAAGAAAAAAAAAACCCATTTGAGACGAAATCGCACTGAACCTCGTGTCCAAATTTCAGATCTTTTCGCACTATATTTGTGGAGATATGATCTAAGGAGGTTGGTCTTTTTGCAGACTCCTGAATTACATTCCAAACAGGTGACCTGGGGAAAATCGTCATAACTTTCTCTCTGAGCATCAGATTGAAATTTTGTAAGAAGGTATAGAAATAGGACAGACTATAGTTTCTTTTATATATTTTTTAGAGCCAAAGGTCAAAACAGGGACACGTGGCACGTCGTACAAGTTCGCTCTACTGAACTAGTCTATAATCAGGTCATTGTGGGAGATTTGGCATAAATCTTCCTTGGAGAATCCAATTTGGATCAGACTGGTGGCATTGAAAAGAGGACACAGAGGGCTACTGTAGATCGCAATTTCAAAACTGGATGATCCAAAATTACATAGATACATCAGAGGCAATATCGAGCTCCTACAAAGTGAAAAAAGGTGTGTAGATTTTTTTAAATTTTTACTTAAGCTTGGTTTGAAAAATTATTTTGAAGGAATTCAAAGGGCATAATAGAGCATTATTATTGGTAGCTGATGCCCCGAGGAAAGAAAATGAAAACACCTAGTAAGCAACTTGAAATATCTAGCATGACTTATGAAGAAGATGAAGAAATGCAACATGATATATCAAAATTACGAGACCAAGTGCAACAAATGTCACTCGCACAAAAAGTAACAAAATCTAAAATGGATGGTTTAAAGAAAGATGTAGAAGCTAAGATGAATGACGTGGAAGCTAAGATGGATGATTTGAAGATAGATTTGAAGATAGATTTGAAGACATGCATGGCAGATTTGAAGACAGATTTGACAAAGTTTCTACAAGAAATACTTACTAATGGTGAAAGGGTAGTAAAGGAAACTCATGATGCGAAAAAAAGAAATGTTAATCAAGATTTCATAGACTCTAATGTTGTATCGAAGACCCCCCATATTCCAAAAATAGATATGAGGAAGTTTGATGGCAAGGATCCCGCAACATGGATATTACAGATGGAGCAATTTTTCGATCTGAATAACGTGCAAAACACACAAAAGGTACGTATTGCAACTTTATATTTGGAACCAAATCAGTTTGTATGGTATCAATGGATTTTGTCTCGTAAACAAATGATCACTTGGGAAATTTTTACAGAAGAATTGACAACACATTATGAGGATACAAAAAGCAACACTTTTTTTAGCCAATTGATAAGTATCAAACAAAAGGGTTCAATAATGGAGCACATTGAGGAGTTCCAAAAATTGAACATAAGGGTAAAAAATATTCCAAAGGAGCATAGTATTGATATGTTCATAGGGACTTTAAAGGATAATATCCAACATGATGTTCACCTTTGGGAACCTGATTAATTAGAGAAGACATTCAGGTTAGCAAGAAAAATGGAAAGCAAAATTATGGCAACCAGGAAGCATACCACTCAGAACTATAAAGATGGAAGTGTTGTTGCCCCTTGTCTTCCACAACCTATAAGGTTGACAGCACAACAATTGGAAGAAAAAAGAGAAAAAGGGCTTTGTTACAGTTGTGATAGCAAATACACTAAAGGTCATAAGTGTGCTGAGAAGAAATTATTCTACATAGATTGTGAAGAGGAAGAAGAAAAGGAGCAAGAAAGGTCAAAAGAAGAGGATATACTCCAAGAACAAAGCCTAGATAAAGAATAAATGAATCTGACCATATCTTGCAATGCATTGGCTGGAATTACCACTCCTCAAACCATCGAGATAGAAGGACAAATCAAGAAGAAAAAGGTAATAGTGTTGATTGATTCAGGAAGTACCCACAATTTTATTCATTGTAAGATAGCAAAAGAATTGAGTTGCTTCCTATATCCAGCACCAGAGTGTCAAGTGATGGTTGCAAATGGAGGAATGATAAATTTCTCTTGAAAGTGTCATAATATCAAGCTATCGATGGGAGAATATGTATTGACTAGCCCAATGCTTTCCATTCCAATGGGAGGTGCTGATGTTGTACTAGGAGTCCAATGGCTACAATCTTTGGGTACAATAGCATTTAATTTTCATGAACTTTTCATGAAATTTTCTGCAGAAGGAAAGGAAGTTGAATTAAGGGGTATTGTAGGGAAACTGAGAAAAATAATCAGCTGTAACGGTATGACAAAGCTTCTAAAAAAGGAACAAAGAGGTGTAATTGCACAATTATGTTCGCTAGATGTTTCCACATCGAAATCATCTATTTCTCTAGATCTCCAAAAGGTCTTGGACAATCATTCCAAGGTATTTGAGACTCCCAAAGGTCTCCCACCTATTCGTGATCATGATCATGCTATTCATATGATTCCAGGAAGTGTTCCTCCAAACATCAGGCCGTACAGATATCCCTATGCCCAAAAGAGTGAAATTGAACGTATGGTTGCAGAAATGCTAGAGGGTGGTATAATTCAACCTAGTCAAAGTTCTTTCTCTGCTCTAGTAGTATTGGTGCACAAGAAGGATGGATCATGGCGCATGTGTCCGGATTATAGGGAGCTCAACAAGCTCACTATTAAAGATAAGTTTCCCATTCCTGTCATTGATGAATTACTGGATGAAATGCATGGATCAATTTACTTCACCAAGTTGGATCTTCATTCAGGATATCATCAAATCAGAATGAAGACTGAAGACATTCTGAAAACAATATTTAGAACTCATGAGGGTCATTATGAATTTTTGGTCATGCCTTTTGGCCTTACCAATGCACCTTCTACATTTCAAGGTTTGATTAATTCCATTTTCAAACCCTTCCTTAGAAAATTTGTGTTAGTATTTTTTGATGATGTACTAATCTACAACAAGTCTTAGAAGGATCATGTTGAACATGTTGACAGGGTGCTACAACTATTGGAGGAGAAACAATTATATGCAAAAAGATCCAAATGTTTCTTTGGAATAAAATAGGTGGAATATCTGGGTCATATTGTATCTCATGAAGGAGTTAAGGTAGACCCTATCAAAATTAAAGCCATTAAGGAATGGAAAATCCCCACATCGATAAAGCATTTGCGAGGATTTCTCGGGTTGACAGGGTATTATCACAAGTTTGTTAAGAATTATGGGAGAATTGTAGCACCTCTAACAACATTATTGAAGAAAGATGCATTTTCATGGACTCCAGAAGCAACAAAGGCATTCGAACATCTTAAAGAGGCAATGTGTCAAGCACTGGTCTTAGCTACACCGAACTTCACAAAAACCTTTATTGTGGAATGTGATACTTCAGGAAATGGAATTGGTGCTGTTTTAATGCAAGATGAAAGACCCATTGCTTTTGAAAGTCGTCCAATCAAGGGAATGTTTTTACACAAAGATATTTATGAGAAGGAAATGTTGGCAATACTACATGCACTTAAGAATTGGAGACCCTACCTAATGGGAAGACACTTCAAGGTAAAAACAGATCATGATAGCCTTAAATACTTTTTAGAACAAAGATTATCCTCTGAAGAGCAACAAAAGTGGGTCACAAAGATGTTGGGTTATGACTTTGAAATCATCTATAAAAAAGGGAAGCAAAATGTGGTGGCAGATGCACTCTCAAGAAAGGATGAGGATGTGGGAGCATTGTTGTGCGCCATTTCTATTATCCAATCAGATTGGATAAACAAAGCAAGGGAGGAATGGAAGAATGATGAAGAAGTGTGGGCACTTATTCGAAAGTTACAACAAGATTCTAGTACATCTAATACATTTAGCTGGAAAAATGATTCATTATGGTACAAAGATTGCTTATACCTCTGTAAGGATTCCCAACTCAAACAAAAGATTCTTATGGAATTGCACACTTCTCCCTTAGGAGGGCACTCAGGATTTTTAAAAACTTACCACAGGGTTAAGAAGGAATTTTTTTGGGATGGCCTTAAATCGGATATTCAAAAGTTTTTGGCAGAATGTTTGGTTTGCCAACAAAATAAAGTTGAAACAATTAAGACCCCGGGTCTATTACAACCTTTATCCTTTCCAAGCCAACGTTGGGAGGAGGTTTCAATGGATTTTATCACAGGTTTACCCAAGGCTGAGGGAAAGAGTGTCATCATGGTGGTAGTTGACATACTTACCAAGTATGCACACTTTTGTGCATTATCACATCCATTTAAAGTTAGTACAATTTCTACTGCATTTATGGAAATAATTCAAAAGCTACATGGAAACCCAAAGATTATTGTAAGTGACAGAGATCCCATTTTCACTGGAAATTTTTGGACAAAATTATTTTTTTGTCTCGGTACTCAGTTAGCTCATAGCTCATCTTATCATCCTCAATATGATGGGCAAACTGAGATAGTAAACAAATGTTTGGAAGGATATCTTCATTACTTTGTATCTGATAAATAGACACAATGGGTCAAATGGTTGCCTCTGGCTGAATGGTGGTATAACACTTCCTTCCATACAGCAACAAAATTGACCCAATTTATGGCACTTTATGGATATCAGCCACCATCCATCACATCATATTTAAGAGAAAATTATAAGGTTCAAGTAGTGGAACATCACGTCGAGCATCAACAACAAGTCCTCCAACTCTTAAAGGATAACCTCGTGTTGGCACATAATATAATGAAACAACAGGCAGATCAACATCGTAGTGAAAGAAGTTTTGATGTAGGTGGTTGGGTATTCCTATGGCTGCAACCATATAAACAAATGTCCCTCAAGCAAGCTAAGAAGGATAATAAATTATAACCAAAGTATTATGGTCCATACAAGGTGTTGCAAAAGATTGGTACTATGGCATACAAATTGGAGCTTCCTACAGCTTCTCGAGTGCACCCAGTTTTCCATGTTTCATGTTTAAAGAAGGTTATAGGTGACAAGCTCCCAGTTCAAACAATATTGCCAGAACTTGACGAGGAAGGAAAAATTATATTGGAACCGGAAGCAGTCACAGAAACAAGAACTCGACAACTATGAAATCGATCAATTTCGGAGTATCTCATCAAGTGGAAGAACTTATCGGCTGAAGATTCCACATGGGAGGATGAGAATTTTATACAGAAGCATCCCGAATTACTCAAGCATTGAGGACAACACTTTTTTGAAGGAGAGGGGCATGTTAGGTCCCTATAATACTAGTGATTACCCCATTACTATTGTAGTTGTATCCCTTATTAATATTGTTGTGCCTCTATTGTCCCCATATTTTTATTACTGTGCCCAATAGAATCCCTCTATTGTTATTTTTGTGCCTTTATATTATTATTGTTAGGTCGGCTAGGTTATATTGTGACTCCTTAGACTCCCATATATAGAAAGGAGGTTTTGTCATTTGAATCATAAAAGGAATCATTCATTTATGTAAATGTAAAGGAGGTTGCCCCTCAAAGAGGTTGAATTCTAAGGCATTGATCTATCTTTTCTATCTTTTTGTGAGCTGGTTTCATAACAAGTACGGTGGAGTGTTTGAGGTTGTTCTTTTGATAGGAAAGTGGATGCCTAGAACTGGTTATCTTATAGGTGTTTTGGCTGCAAAACTTTGACCATGCAATGGACATTGAAGTGTGGTTGTCTATTGAAAGTTGATTAATGTCAGTGGATGCCTGGAAATAGGTTGCTGGTGTTGTGATTATTGCTATTCTTATGCGAATGCATTTTTTTGTGTCGTTTTCCATCTTCACTGGTCTTTGTTGATGGCTTCAAATAAGTTGTTTTCTATGGACTATAAGATGATGCATGGTTCTGGTGCATAGTTTACATGACATGAGACATCTCCAATTACTTAACTTATGAGGAGTTATTTTTATTGGTCTTCGTTCTTTGTCTTTTTTCCTCATACTTTTCTGTTCCTGATCTCGCTCTGGTTTATGCCCCTTATTATTCATGATCGTAGTAGGAATTTCCTGACGATGTGGATATCCCCTAGGTTTACATTAAGAGATATATATCTGGTTCATTCAATTATTGATATTTAGTTCTCTTTTTACAAGTTTCTCATCCAAATTTCGTTGCTCTCTAACTGCATCCTCATATTTTTTTCATGTTATTGAACTCATGAAATTGTGATGCTTAGCTTATCAGAGTGTGTTTATTTCACTTTATGGATGGCTGATTACTGGTTGCTTTTAATGCCATTGTTCAAAATATCTACAGGTTGGTGGCTTTTTGAATACAAGTTACTAGAATTTTGAATCAAATTTATTTTCCTGATTCTCCTTGGAGTGTCATGTTGATCGGTGGTGTCCTTGTTTTCCTTTTCCTTTGAGTGGATATGGAAGCCCATGGGCTTGGATCCCTGGATTTAGTGGAATTAATCTGGCCATCTACGGTTGCAAAGCAGATGTACTCTCGTACTAAATTGGATGACTAGTATACTCCTGCCCCTCATGCTCTTACTGAACCTGTACTTGCATGTTCTCAATCATTTTCTCCTGACTCTAATGGAAAACATAGACAACGGGATTTTGGTGGTCGGAGAAAGGAGCTCCGAAAGAGTAACCCAAAGGCGATGAACATATCTCCTGAAATCAGATAGCTTTAGTTTGGTCAAGATATTTTTTGGGATCATATTTCAAGTCTACAAAAGAGAGTCCTCATTGGGAATTGGGTGATAAAACACTAGATGCCAATTCTTAAATATCAACTAAAGGTTAATGGCCTTTTGAATTGATGGTTTGGCATCCACTTTCTGCACCAGGAAGATACAAATCTCATTTTGCAGTCCCCATGGTTAAAGGGAAGGAGTTTCCTACAACTTCACCATTGGTATGTGGGATTTAACCCACCAACAGGGGTTCCTAGAAGACATATGGTCAAGGTAAAATTGTCTAGCTTACCACTTGAATTGTGGACTTAACAAGCTAGCTTGGTGATTGGGAACATGATTGAAAAGTTCATCGATTTGGATGCCCGTAGTCTATGCGCCTGTTGATGGCCAAAAATGACCTCATCAACATTTGAGAAGGCTATCCGGTCAGAGTCCAAAATCAAACTCTTATTTGTTTAAATGATGGCTCTGACTGGTTCTACTAGGTTCAGTTACCCCCTCTCTCTCCCTACTGACTTGTGGTATTTCTATTACTTACCAACACGAAGAGAGATATCAGATTTAGTGGACAGTCTGCACTTTCCATCGGCTCTTCATCGGGCCAACATACTTTGTTGAGCTTCTTCAGTGTTATTCATTCAGCCTCAGATGTTAGGAGAGATGGGTCTAATCCTCAGACCTATTAGCTCCTAGATCTTCTCTGCTAGGGCCAGATGTTGATTTAATTAAGCACAAGAACTCATAGAAGTTGGCTTAAGCTCCTAGCGAACTTGCGCAGTGCAACAATCTTGGGAGGCAGGAACTACAGATTGCGCAGTGTCAAGGGGAAAGGTCTCAGCTAGAGGGTTGGAATTGTGTAGTGCGCAGTTCAAGGAGGCTAGGTGAAGTCAAGTTGCTTGGTCAAGAAGCCTTCTTAGAAATGGCTAAGTGTAAGACTGATGTGAAGAGCGATAAGACTTCAATTGTGACCTCACACTGTAATACTTGAAAATTGAACAACATATATCACCCAGGACACAAGACTAATGCATTTCCCTTCGTGGCACCACTTTATGACCATTTACGACAAGTGTGACACTTAAGATAGACTTTGAGACGATTGTGACAACACTTATGTGATAGTGCTTAGAACTTTGTGAATGAGTGCGAAAAGTGTTTACATTGTTAGAACAACTCATATACACAAAGATCGACCCTTCAAACTATTAGTATAGGCTTGTACACATTGTGTGACAACCAATCATGCCAAAAGACAACAGTTTACCCAACATGCAAAAGGGAACAATATACTTAAAGAAAACTCATGAATAAGCTTCGGTGTTTGCGAGAACAATGTACAAGACAAATGATGGCTCCGAAATTGAGTGTAAGCCAAAATTTTGGAGGTTGTTGTAGAAATTAAAACACTTGGCGATGCACTGGTTGAATTCCAGCTTCTTTATCTCGGTTAACTTCTTATGTGTAGGGCCTTGGTTCTTCAGGGAGTATTGATTCATCATGAAAATTACTTTGGTCTTCCCACTTACCCCGTGAATAAACATGGTCCTGTTTATGCCTTCTCGGTTGAACACAACATAAGATTTAACGATATCACAATCTTTCGAGTTGGGAAGGGCAGTGTAGCTCGGGAGCTTAATATTTTCAGAGTATAATTTTTCATCTCTAGTGTTGCTCTGCTGCCAGTAGGCCTAGAAAGTACCCTAACAGAGTCACATAGGAATACAAACATTTCTCCGCTGCTAGTGAGCCTAAACAATACCCCGACAAAGTTGCTTGCTAATGAGCCCCAGAAATGGGTAACTATATGGGCTCATTCTTCCTATTATTTTCATTTAATCCACCATTCTCAATAGTTTTGTGCATATTTTTTAATATATTTATGTTAATAGAGTGAATGGGGATAGTCACTTTTCCATGTAGTCTAATGAGTGTTTATTGCAGATTTTTTGGACAATTTTGGACAAGGACCAAGAATTTATGAGCAAAATGGCAGCCAAACTCGAGGAAACAGGGATGAGGACTTGTAGGAGGGGTGTCTCCTTCATTAATGACCCCTTCCTTGAATTCTCCATTAGCAGCTCGGAGTACAAAGGCCCACATTGATGATTCCAAGGGGCAGCCGAGCAAGTCAAGTAGGGCTGCTGTTATCTTCAGTTCTAGACAGCCGAGTTCCTTAAGTTTAGGAGGACTGTTGGGAGTCCCTGTTAGGGCCTAGATTTACCTTAGGCTAAAAAGGTAAGATTCTAGGTCCACATCAAACCACGCTCAGCCTCGTAGCTAGCCCTACGAGGACAGGAGAGGGCTCTCTCCGGGTCAATCTTAGCAAAAGATAATTGATGGGGCTTGAGATGACTGAAATAAAAACTAATTTTAGGCTAGGTATGAAGTGCAAAGATTTGATTTGATTTTTTGGGGGTTTTGTTGGAAAAAAGGGAAAGGCAAATTTGGGTACGGGGATGAGGCCAAATGTTTGCAGAATTCAGGTTGGGGCAAGGTAGGCAAGAGCTTTGATGTTTTAGATTAAATGAATGGATAGAAAAGACCATTGAGGAGCTGAAGATGGAAAGAGGGTACCAAGAATCCTCTTCAAACTGAAGAAAACATTGAAAATTAAACAAACTAACAGGCAGAGCACAACAAGCTAATGAATTCTACCTTTTGTCACTCATTTGTTTAATTTCAGAAGCAAAAGAAGGGAAATGGCATACATGAAACATCAATGAACTTACAATTGCATGAAGAAAAACACCATCAAAACACAGAGCCACAAGGATCCCAAAAAGTGTTGCAAAATCCTAGTCTTTCCTTTGCCAAAAATGCAGAAATCAGATGTACAATGGAGTGCCAAGCAATCCCAAGTGTCCAACCATGAAAATGACTGAGAAATTACATAATATAGACAAGCCTAACTCCTTCCCATGCCTCTAGGGGTCGAGCTCATCATTCTAGGAGCTGTTTCAACCATATCTAAACAAGGAACTGAAAAATAGGCAATGAAACAACTTGCCTCTATATGTTAGGAAATTGATTTATTCACTCACATTTCACCTTTTGGTGAATGAATATTCTAGAACAAGTAAACATGTGCCAAAATTACATCATGGTCATGAAATTACATCCAAATAGATCAAGAGTTACATGAAAAAGTGAAACTGGTCAAAACTGGCTGAAATTCTGAGCTGGAGAGTGAAAAATAGGCCAAAATTCTCTATGCACCGCGCCCAAAATCTCTATGCATAGCGCCTGTTTGGACCCAATTTTGGAGGCCTTCCCGAAGTCCAAATTGAGCTCCTGATAGCTCGTTGGAAATCCATTCCTATCTACTTTGCAACACAAGTGGAATTTTTCAATTTATCCTCCATTTTCCCCTCCAAAAGTCCATTTTCCCAACACTGCTTCCTGTGTGTCAAAATAGGGGTAGTCATGTCATTTTTGAGTGTTTTTTGACCTTTTGAGGGCCCAAAACCTGCCCAAATTTCTTGGACATAGGTAGACAAGTGTAATTTTGCATGCCAAATCCAGAAATACAAAGTTTTTGTGATTTAGAGCCCCCAAGAAAAAGCGAGCGCCACGTGGCGCGACGCATAGGGAGGAAAACTCTATTTTTTGTACCAAAATTTTTCAAAAATACAAAAATTGCTCCAAATTTTTTGAAATTTGGACTGAAGGTCCATCATCAAGTACAATGCTTAGCCAAAAAGGGTTCAGCCAACATTCGGAGTTTATCATCCCCTTTTTGACGTTTTAGTGTCCTCCTGGTGCATGCAGTTTCAGTGGTGGAAATCACTGTCTTGTTCATATGATATGTCGATGTCCATCTCCATGGTCCTGCAAGGTGTATGTCAAGTGTATGTTTGGTTTGTTGAGAATGAGAAATGAGAGCTTGGTGTCTTGTTTTAATGCCAAATGTGGGACAAAGGGAAATGAGGGACTGTGGTAAAAATGGGACAGTGGGAACAATGAAGTCTTGCCAAGTGGTAGTTTTCCCTTTGAGGATTTGACAAACTTTAGAGGAGGGGACAACCTCTGAATGTTGGAGTAACTTGGGATTTTGGGAAATAGGAATTGGGGGTATGATTTTGGAGAATAGGGAAAACAAGGGAAATATGGAATGAGGAAGTGATGAGGTGAGGAGATGTTTGGAGGCAAACAGTCAATATAAAACCCTAGCAGCAATATCCTTTGCAAAATGTGAAACAATGATAGTACATGGATTTTACATGTGCACATAAATGTGCTCTCATCAATACATGCCCAAAACATGAAATTTCATGAGTACATGGCAACAATGAGCATCAACATATGCTCCATGTGGCAACAACAATAAAAATGTAATACATGGCATATCCATCAAGTGCAAGGCCTCCACGAGCTATGACATAAGTTCTCAAAATGTAGCAGCAACAAATAGAGGTACTAACATCATCTTATGCTAGTACATGGCCACTCAACACCTTGGCCATCTACATCCCATCAATGAAAATCCTACAGTAAAGTCATAATAACCTAGCATCCATCATGCTCCATATGTGCATCATTATCAAAATCAATTGGAGGTAGCAATATGTCATAATAGGCTTTGCTTCCCTTTGAACACTCACCATGCCACAAGCACCATGAAACAAACACCAACATGGGATAAAAAACAATGATGGAAGCTCTACCCACTTGTCACAAGATTGATCCATGAATTTTTGGGTGATTTGAGCGAATCCTGGAAGTTTTTGGGCTCTCTGGCTATATGCGCCACGCATCCAGCCCAATGCACCGCGCTGTGCAAAAATACACTGAGTTCTGAGGCCCAGTGCACCGCGCCTCACCAATGCACCGCGCTTCCTGCCCAGTGCGTTGCGCGTTTTCCAGAAGACTTTTGGAGGCCTTCCCAATGTCCAAATTGAGAATAGGATAGCTTGTTGGAAAGGTATTTGAGTCTAATTTCCAACCCAACTAGAATTTTTCAATTTAGAGTTCAGTTTCCCTATCAAAATTCAAATCTCCCAAGACTGGTCAAAACGTGCCAAATGAGGCTGCCTAAAGGCAGAGTGTTGTTGCATTCAACTTTTGAAGGTCTTTCTCAACTCCAAATTGAGCTTATGATAGCTCATTGGAAATATATTTGTGTCTAGTTATCATTTGACTCATCAAGAAAGTCATTTGGCCAACCAAGCTAGGAGAAAACGTGATTTTCCCAAGGTCACTTCAGAGGTGCATCAATTCTCCCGAGGCAACTGTATTTTTGACATTTCTCTAAAACCATGACACCTGTGTAAAAAGTGAAGGAGGTTTTTCTTCCTTGGAATATTTTGGACGAAAACCTATCTCCGTTTTCAAAAATTCATCTTTTCTTGCTCAGAAACATCGTTTTAGTAAAACCTACCCCGATTTGTGGAACAAGGGATTCGTTGAAATTGTTCACACCTAATCTTCAACGGTTGGGTAAAATGGAATGTGAACAGTCATCAAGAAGATGAACTGATCCATCCCATTTATGTATATAAATGATAGTTATCTAATGAAATAATCAATCAGTTTTCTTCTGCCCATTCTGGAGTTACCCTGGTCTGACATGGTATCAGAGCGCAGGTCCCAGATTCCTTGTAACTCCTCTGGCCATAACGCCTCTGTTTGAACGTTTGCCTGGTGCCTCTATCTGAATGTTTTCCTGGCACCTCTGCCTGAACACTTTTCTTTGCCTCTGCCAGCGCTAACGCTTGTCTCTGGTTAGAATATCATTTGGTCTCTGAAAATTGACACGCCCTTTTCTTGGATGTTATCACTATGGACTAATTTGTCGTTGAAAATTCAGAAATGGCTACATTTGCCATTGCAAACCGCAGATATCATGTTTTTTTTATTTGAATATGCGCTGTTTTAGAATACGCACTATCTGGTTGTTAATGCAACAGGCGCAGATATACAACTAGTGTGCTGTCCATTGGTTTCTTAGAGAGAGGAGGCCCTGCTCCCATCTGCATTGTTCTTGGTTAATCGTTGTGCGCTGTTCTTGAAGTCTTGAATATCTGGTTGCTGAGGTTCTCGAAATTGCTAGTAATGCTACTCGAGATGGTGATGGTGGCGACGACAACGGTGGTGGAGACACTTGATATTAGTGCAGTGACTTGGTAAATGCTAGTGTGTTTCATACATAAATGCTATTGAACACTATGCGTTGTTTTCATATTTGGCTGCTTTCTCCACGCTGGTATAAACACTCCATCCATACGCTGTATATCACACTACTCCATCCATACGCTGCTTCTCTCTCCACGCTGGTATATCACGCTGCTCTCTCCATTGCCAGACCTGCTTTCACATAAGTCCGCTCGCTGGTATTGATTTGTGTCCCTAGAATACTTGCTTGAAAGTCTAGAAGTTGAGTTTGAAAAGAGGGAGGTTTGTCATTCTACAAGTGCACAGCTCAAGGTTCTTGCCAGCCCGTACACACCCAAAATGTGTGTTAGCTATGCAGTCGAACTGAGACTAGACACATTTTTTTAATTAGAGCATCAGGCATCATTGAAGACTGAGAGACAAAAGAAAAGAAGGAAAGAGATGTATTTTCCAATGAGAAAGTATGCAGTAAAGGTGTAAAGCATAGGATTTGAGCATAGGGATGATATTGCCTATTATATTTCCGTCCAAGTATTTTGGAAAATTTTGATTTACATCAGAATTCCGATTCACTTTTGAGCAGTTGATATTGTTTTATTTCTCTTGAATCACAACCATATTCTAATGCAAAAAAAAAGAAGGATGGTGATGGTTTTGATATTTGTATATTAATTCAAGAAGGAAGAATAAGGCTGTATTATTTTTGAAACACATTTTTCCAGCAGAAGTATTTTTCTATCAGCAAAAGTATTTTTTTTACAGAATGCATTCAATCATCTCTATGGTAGGAATAGTTCTCACTGGCAAGGAGAACTATTCTGAATGGTCTCGGATGGTAAAACACACCCTCATCTACAATGAGTTGTGGAAAGGAGTGTGTGTCGGAGAAGAAGACAAAGACCCTGTGTAGCCTACATCAGATAAAGAACTTGTCATTTTGGAAAACAAGAACAACAAAGCCTATGCATTGATCGCAGCATCTGTAAATGAAGAAGTAAGTCGTCATATTTCATCCTATTCCACTGCGTTTGAAGCTTTACAAAAGATGAAAGAACTCTATGATTCACATTCTGCACTTGAAGTTGTTCAGCTCATGATTAAGCTCTTCACTCTTGAACTGAAAAATAATGATCCTCTTGGTCTTGCATCTGAAATAAAGTCTATAATGCATGATATTAAATCCACTAAGGTTGAGCTGGATATCTCTCTTATTGCCTTTCTCAAAGCACTCTATCCTACCTACTCCAATTATCTTGAGTCATTACAAGCAAATGGAAATCTTAAAGATATAACCTTTGACTCTCTTGTGAAAAAGTTTGCTGAAAGAGAGAAAGCCTTTGGAAAGAAGACAGTCCCTGAATCTTCTGAAGAGACTGTTTGCCTTTATCATAAAGAAAAGCATCCTGCTCAAGATTCTACAAGAGGAAGAGGTGGACGAAGAGGAAGAGGAAGATACTTCAGAGGCAGGGGGGGCAGACATTCTCAAGGAGAAAAGGCAGATCTGCATTGCATTCGCTACAAACGAAATGGATCACATGATGCTTCTACATGCAAGCTACCATGGGACAAAATTGAGCAGAGAAGAAACCGGCAGAAAGGTAAAACTGATGACACAGACAAAGGTAAAGCACCTAAATCTGCTCACTATATTGAGGTACAATGTAACATTGGAGTAAATGAAGATTTGTTTAATGCTTCACTTGCTTCTTCGAAAAATGATTGGTTGCTTGATTCAGGAGCAACCTGTCATATGACTCATAGGAAATATTTTTTTGAAGATTTCACTGACAATGTTGATGGAGCAGTATACTTTGCAGATCAGTCAAAAATCAAGCCATCATGGCTTGGCACAATCAGGCTTAAACTGCCTGGTCTTCCAGACTTTCTTCTGGATCATGTTCTATATCTCCCACAACTCAAGAGAAACTTGCTGTCCTTGGTCCACATCCACCAGCAAGGTCACTCCATTCATATGTTTGATGGAAAGTTTGAGGTAAGAAAGGCATCTGACCACTCACTTGTCATGAGGGGAATAGAAGAAGAAAGACTTCTTAAACTGCAAGGAACCTCTGCTCATGCACAACATTTCTCATATATTTCTCATCATGAAGAAGGTACACTTCCGTCAAGTTTATTATGGCATGCTAGATTTGGACATTTAAACTATGACAGTCTCCGCTTATTAAAGAAAAATGGTGTTGCTGGTTTGCCTACAATTCCTAGAAAACATAAGCAATGTGATGCTTGCATTCTAGGAAAGCATAACAAACAATATTTTCATGATTCACATTCAAGAGCACATAGGAAGCTTGAACTTATTCATTTAGATTTATGTGGTCCAATGCCTGTTCCTTCTGCAAATGGAAATAAATATATCATGACATTTATTGATGATTACACCAGAATGTGTTGGGTTTATTTATTGAAGAACAAATCTGATGCTTTTCAAACATTCAAGAATTTTCATAAGTGGATTGAAAATGATGCACAATCTCATATTGGGTCTATTCGCACTGATAATGGAAAAGAATATACATCAAATGAATTTGAAAACTATCTTCACCAACATGGGATCAACATCAAACAACTATACCTTATAATCCCCAACAGAATGGTGTAGCAGAAAGAATGAATAGAACAATCTTGAATATGGTACGAGCAATGCTTTTCTTCAAAAATGTAAAGATAATGTTTTGGGCTGATTTTGTTCTATGTGCTGCATATATAAAGAATAGATGTCCATCTAGTGCTTTAAGAAACAAGACTCCTTATGAATTGTGGTATGGACATGTTCCTTCGGTAAAACATCTCAGGATTTTTGGTTCCACCTGTTATGCTTTAATACCAAAGGTACATAGAAACAAACTTGGTGCTAGAAGTCGTAAGTGTATCTTCCTAGGGTATTCAAACACCTCTAAAGCATACCGTCTCTATGATGAAGTAAATAAAAAGTTTGTTGTATCTAGAGATGTCATTTTTCTTGAATCATCCAAATCTGACAGTGTTGTTGAGCAGCAACTTGATCGCTTGGATAGATTCACAAAAACGAAATCATTTCAAGAGTTTGATAATCAGATTCCACATCTTGAAGGGGGGATTCCTATACTAGATCAACATGTGGAATCTTCTTCTGAAGAACAATCTCCCTTGCATGAAACTCCAACACCGGATGATCCTTTAAGTGATGTAATTGATAGAATTGGGAGACTCAATCTTGATTCAGTCCCAACTCAATCAACAGAGCAGCCTGGACCATCTCAGAAAGGTCCCCCAAAGTGGCTGACAAAGACACTTGAAAGTGTTCATCCTGATGAAATTGGAAAAACAGGAACCAGAAATTCAAACCGACAAAATGGAGGTGATGTAGATGACTCTAATTCACCTGTTGATATGGATGTTACTTATGATTGTGAATTGAACTTGTCTACATATTTTGAACCAACTTCCTTCAAAGAAGCTGCTTCTCATGATGAATGGAAAGAAGTGATGCATAAGGAGTATGATGCCCTCATAAAGAATGGCACTTGGAAGCTGGTTGATCCTCCATTTGGAACCAAACCAATTGGCTGCAAGTGGGTCTACAAGAACAAGTACAAAGCTGATGGCTCACTTGAAAAGCACAAAGCTAGGCTTGTGGCAAAAGGTTTTGCACAAAAGGAAGGGGTCGATTATGAGGAAACTTTTGCCCCCACAGCAAAATGGGCCGCCATCCGGACACTCTTTGCACTAGATGCTCAGAACGGTTGGAAAGTCCATCAAATGGATGTAAAAACTGCATTCTTGAATGGAGATCTAAAAGAGAATGTTTTTATGTCCCAGCCTGAAGGATTTGCTGTGAAAGGACATGAACACAAAGTATGCAAACTTGTGAAGTCCTTGTATGGCCTCAAACAAGCACCACGAGCCTGGTATGAAAAACTAACTGAGCATCTTCTGAAACTCAACTTCAATCATTTTGATCTTGATGATGCAACTTTATTTGTCAAGAAAGTTGGCAAAACAGTTGTATATCTTGTGGTATATGTAGATGATCTTTTAATGACAGGGAACAATGAAAGCTATATTGCATCCATAAAAAAAGAATTAGGAAAAAGTTTTGAAATGACTGATTTGGGCTATGTTCATTACTATCTTGGCATTGAAGTAACCCAACATCCAAAATCCATATTTCTTTCTCAAAAGAAATACATTGGAGATTTGTTAAACAGATTTGGCATGACAGAGTGCAATCCTCTTTCTACTCCAATGGAACAAAACTTGAAGCTCACATCTATTGAAGGAAAGGAATTTGAGGATGCAACAAAGTATAGACAACTTGTAGGAAGTCTCATCTACCTCACTACTACCAGACCAGACATTTCATTTGCTGTTGGAATCCTCTCCAGGTTTATGCAAAAGCCTTGTGAGGGACATTGGTCTGCTGCAAAAAGAGTTCTAAGGTACTTGAAGGGAACTCAAGACCTTGGAATCAAGTATACACAGGTGGACGACTTCAGCTTGATTGGATACTCTGATTCAGACTTCGATGGAGACAAAGAAACTGGGGTATCTACTTCAGGATATGCTATGAGTCTTGGATTAGGAGCTATCTCCTGGAGATCACGCAAACAATTAGTTCCAGCAGATTCCAAAACAGAAGCAGAATACGTGGCAGCAGCTGAAGCAACGAAAGAAATTGTTTGGCTCAGGAAAATTCTTGAAGATTTGCAGGTAAAACAAGTACAATCAACTCCACTCATGATTGATAACACCTCTGCAATAAAGTTGGCCAAGAACCCAAAGTTCCATGATCGTACTAAGCACATCAATAATAAATATCATCTGATCCGACATCATGTTGAGGCCAAAACAATCCATCTTCGTCATTGTTCCACAAATGAGCAAATTGCAGACATCTTCACCAAAGCGCTTGGAAGAGAAAAGCTTGAAAGATTCAGAACGATGCTTGGACTCACCAACATCCCTTCAGATTAAGGGGGGGAATGTTCACACCTAATCTTCAACGGTTGGGTAAACTGGAACGTGAATAGTCATCACGAAGATGAACTGATCCGTCCCATTTATGTATATAAATGATAGTTATCTAATGAAATAATCAATCAGTTTTCTTCTGCCCATTCTGGAGTTACCTTGGCCTGACAGAAATGAAGTGAAATGAAGGGAATAAGGGGCTTCTAAATTCTTAAGAAAATTTTTGGAAGTAGGGAGGGATGTTAGGAAGTAGGGGAAAGTGTAATTTCAAATATTTAATGAGGGGAAGAGGGCCAAAAGGGCAAAACACAAGCCTAGCCTAGAAAATAGGGTTTGTAGCAAGAAACTAGGGTTTGTGCGAAAATGAGGAATTTGGGGGATCTTAGTGATGGGAAGTGTTTAATAAGGTACATTAAGGATAGGGGAAGGTGTATGAAGATCAGGATACAATTTTTACTGATGATTTTGCCATCCAAGAGAAATTACCTTCAAAACCCTAGGAGAGGGAAATGAACCTTACCTAGGCACAACTGAAGCATGAACAAGGGGTAAAATGACCCAGTGGAACCTGACGTGATGATGAAAACCCTCTGAATGATGGTACACTCAGCTAAATAGTGATACGAACTGACATTTGGACAACTTTGAAAGGAGTAAAAGCAAACCCTAGACCTAATCCCTAGTGACCAAATTTTGCTTGAAGACTCACTGAAATGACAAAATTTGACCTTGACACCTTAAAATCACTTTGTAAGAGCATGTTTGATCATTGGAGGAAGGCTATAAAGACTCACACTAACAGTCCCCACTTGTATAAATAAGAAGGCTTCAAGCCTCAGTAGGTTAGCTAGTTCTTACTATATTTTTGAACTTTTGTGCAGCATTGTACTCAGCTCATTTTCAAGCTCTTTTTGAAGACAGTTTTGTGATGTAACTGCTATTTTTTTGATAAATGAAAATGAACCAAGTTTTGAACCAACAATGATATTTTCTAGAGGGCTGAAGCTCTTGGGTTAGGGCCCAACCCAAGTTTCCCAACACCTCCTTTGTGTATTTATATGTTTTCTTGCTTGCTTTCATGAGTTAATTTATGTTGCATAGATTCATTTTGCTTTGTTAGAATAGGTTGCTTTTGATGGTTAGAATAGTTGTCTTTGCTTCAAGTTGCTTAATTAGTTTGCTACAGTGACAGAAAAAGATCCAAA
The DNA here is from genome assembly GCA_031772625.1 of Pinus tabuliformis. Taxonomy (NCBI): domain Eukaryota; kingdom Viridiplantae; phylum Streptophyta; class Pinopsida; order Pinales; family Pinaceae; genus Pinus; species Pinus tabuliformis. Next base: position 3,855,191 of record CM062818.1, read on the forward strand.
AAGGTCAACAATAGGTCTTGATCTCCTTTCTCCCTCCTTGGGACCATGATTTGAGGTCAAGGCACTACTGTTACCACCAAAAACATAGTTTTTTCTCTTCCAATGCAACTGCTAGTGTGATATTCGAGTTGGAGAAGTTGATATTAGTTTGGATTCACATGTTTAGATCGTTTCCTATTTATTTACCATGGTTTTCTCACATTCTTTCCTGTTCATAAGATACTGTTAAGCATTTCTCTGGTTTTAGGTCAGAAATTATGTTAAGTTAGACAAAACTCTGTTTTTTGTTCTTGCTATGGTCAATTTTTCTAAGTGAATGTGCAGATTTATTGTAGGACATCTCAGCTCATCATTCCTCCATAAAACAACCAGCACTAGCTCACTTCTCCCCAATTTCCCAACTCATTTACAACATTTTTACCATTCTGCCCTAATTTCTGCGTTTTTCCATAAAGATGCTTTCTTTCCCCTTGAACAAATCCAACCATCTCCTTCATCCCTGATCTTCCTTGACAAGTTATAGAGCTCCCAACACCTTCATCCAACCTTCATTTCCCATCTCCCATCATTTTTCCACCTTCAAACCTCCGAAAACAACTTTTCACCTCCTCCTATAGATCCTCCTGTAGAATCTCCTGTAGATCCCCTGCAGCCTCTTGTAGAATTTCTTGTGAGTGATTTTTCGAAGTCTGTGTTAGCCTCCTGTTGCAACAGGGTTTCATCTTTCATGATTGACAATTTTACATGCCAAATATGTCATACTTTGCAGGCTGCAGTGTTCCATATTTCCACAAGGTGCTATGAACTGTGCTAGTCCAAATGGCACTGCGTTATTCCAATTTTGATGAGTTGTTCCAGTTTTGAAGAGTTTTCATTTAAGGGAGGTCCAAGCAGTCTAATCTTGGTCTCCCTAGGTTTCAATTTCCTGTTTAGAATATAGAAAATGTATCTGTCCAAAGAGTTTAATCTTGGCAGATTTGTAGATAAGTAGAGAATCAAAGGGACCCAACTGCTTAATCTGGGCCCTTGGCAGAAATAAGTGTAGATTTAGATAGGAAAGCATTCAAAAGAAAAATTGTAAATCAGGGTCTGCAAGTCTAAGTGCACCCACCCAAAAAGAAGAAAAAATGTTAGGAAGGTAGGCTGGGTAGGTAGCTGTGAGGTTGCAGAATGATGATTCATGATCAATCTTGTGTTTTAAAGTTTTATATCTTTTCAGATCACAGTTATCAGGTAGTTTTTCATCTCGAGGAGCACGAGCTAGACATAACTAACTTCCCCTTCTTCTCATTTCCCAAGTCATTTACTAATTTCCCCAAAGAGGTCAAGATCTGCTTGATTCCTCTTAGTTTCATCATTTTCCATATCAGCTGCCTTGGTGAAGATCTGCTTCGCTCAAGGATTTCATTTCTTTACAAGTTCTTTTCCCCAAAATTAGCCTAAGGACCCTTAACTTAGCGCCTGCTTATCATCTCCATATTAACTACTAACTCTACTATATAACTCCCTATTAGTTTTCCCATTCCCCTACTGAAACTATGTATATAAAACTCACCTATGTAAATATCCCCTCCCTGGCAATATAGCCATATTTCTTATAAGTCAGGGAAAAAGCAGTCTATCTGGGGCTATTTTTAGCCCATCCGTGTCATAGTAGGAGTTAGATGACACCTGGTCATGCTAACAACCTCTCCCCTAGCCCTAAAAACCTTCAAAAAACCCATATTGCGCCCCTATCCCTAAGTCCCAAGTGTAAATATATTAACCCGCCCGTTTATAACCCCCATAACCCACGTAAACCATAGTTTTGACCCCCCTCGCCGCACTTTATTAAATTTGGAATATTCCGTGTATATTCCCACCCCTTATCCCTCCACCAATGTTACAGGGAAAAGTGTCTATATAGAACTGCTTTATCCCACTAAGGTGTGACAGTTGCCTTAGAAACAAACAGAGAAAAGCTACTTATGTTTTTCCTTTATGAATTAAAGATAGAGAGGAATAGAAGGACCAATCTCTGTCTTGCGCTAATCCTTTGATTCGATCCCTCTCTCCTTTGATAGTCCCCAGCTACCTGCTCCCTTGCACGCCCCGCTTCACAAAGTACCTGTAAGATCACAGAAGCGTAGCACTATACAAAGACATGGATCTATATTCATAAACAATCTAGGATCAGATGTAAATTGACCATACAAATGTAACAAGCATCAATGATACAAAAGCATGGAGGAAAAATCAAATAGCTTTTATTGATAAACAAGAAAAGATCCAGGAGGAGTTACAACCGGTTGTTCTGACCCAGCATCAACCTACCAGCAAAGAAGCCCCTCTTCACCTCAAACAAAGCATAGATCACCCAACAATATGATGTTTGTCTCAAAAAACCAACAACAATTCCTTACAATATGCAAAATTCTAGCCTCCGGATCTCTGGGATGAGGGATCCATATATAGATATCTGTAAGGGGGATGAGTCAGCTTGTGATTTGATTAGTGTCTTCTCTCTGTCAGTTCTTGCTTCCACTTGGAGACTGAGGGCCTCTTACTCATCCTTGGTCGAATTCAGTGAGGTAAGTGTCACAGGAGAAGATTCTGGAAGCTTTCATTGCCTCTCCACCTCGAGGAATGACACTGCCATTTCTCATTTCTCGCCCATCACACCCCACAGAAGGGAGTTTTGAAATGCAACGCACCCTCACAGTGCATTTGGGTGAGATGCAACGCACCTAGCTAGTGGAGCAGCTGCAACAATCTTGTTTTGACCAATTTTGAGTAGTTTTTCATGGAGAACTTCTGGGAGAAGCTGTAATCTGTTGACCTTGTTCCTTTAGGGGTTAGAACAACACTTTTAGGGACTTAGGAGCCCTTGGTTTATGGACATTTCATGCTTGGTGTTGTAGGGCACAAAGATGTCTATAATAGTTGCCCCCTAAAGTATGAGGCCGTTAACCTTTTGGTGTCGGGTGAAATGCTTTATTATGAGGATCCGAAGTTCTTTCAATGTTGGGAGGAGACCTGTAATAAGATACAATACAATACATTATCTTCATAATATTTTCATGATCTAGCTGAGGCGGGCATTCCCATGCTCAGCTTTATAAATTCATTTTCATGTACATAGGACAGACAATCGTCTGAGTGTAGACTGATGATTCTGATAGAGCCATCATCCTTTTGGTAGGATGATTATATGTGCTGCAATGATGTACACTTAATGTTTTTATTTCCCTGAATATATATCACAGCCTGGATGGATGAAACTAGATCCGGGGTCTTCAATCTCATCTGATCTTCACTCGAAGTACAAGTCGATCCATGTGAGAAATGTTCTGAAGTCGAACATGGAAAGACATCGCTTGATTACTAGTCAATGATGTAAACTGTTAACAAGCACGAGAGGAATCATCGATAATGATAATGACCCTCAAGGTACTACAGTACAATTCACGTGGTGTGAATAAAGGACTTGGCGTCGAACACCACACAAAATCTTTCGGTCAAAGGCCATTGATGTAAACCTGTCGCCGGAAGTGAGAAACTTTCCATTGAGGCATGCAAGCTTCAAAGTACTGAATGGGGTGTTCCTAGATCAACTTCTTGGATAATGAGCTGATGTCAACAAGAAGTGATCCATCATAGGAGGGCCTTAATGAATCCCACATCAATGACATGGAACGGAGCAAATGATTTTAATGGAGGTGAAAACGATCTGGTGATATAAGGTTTAGTGTGGCGGTCATGAAAGAATGGAGTATAATGTATGGTAGTGGGTGAGACATAGTTGAATCCTCTGAATGACTTCTCTTGAACATATCGGCGACACTGATATGATGGATCCGTAGCATTAACCCTAAATATGGATGGTATGGCGTGACCATGGTGATGTGACCGGTGAATGAAACAACCCAACCCGACTCGGACACGAAGCGGAAGTGTCATGTTCAAGAGTGACTTGCTACCAACAAAGTTTCTTTGAGTTTTCTTCCCAATTTTTCCCCAGTCATTGCTGACCAATACCTCTTTATTTTTGTCAAGCTTGAGGAGGATAACATGTGCTTGTTCTATAATTTTCCCTTCGGGCAAACCCATCGGTATGTTTTAACGAGCCTAGCGATAGTGAAACTCGTTCTCGTCTATAGACAAGTTTGTCGCTATTAATGTTTTTAACAAGTTTAACGAAAAAGATAACTCGGTCCTTTTCAATTTTAGAGAGTCTGAAAAGGAACGTAAAGGTAACTCCAAAATTCCTTTTTCGTCATCTAATCCCTTAAGTCCGAAAAAGTATAAAAAAATACAGAAGGGATGAATTTTCGATAGTTTAACGAGCTGAACAAAACAAGCGCTCGATCTTTTTGTGTAATAATCCCTCAGGTCCAAAAAGATTAAAATCTTGAGGAGGGATAGCACTTCCTGTCCCTTTAACGAGTTGGAGAGGCCAATGGCTCGACAATCTTTTCATATTTTACGAGTCAGTTGAAAAGAGCTTAAAGGAGACTCGTCTTTTGAGGAACGAGTGATAAAACAGGTAGCAACTAATTCCAGGTAAGGTTTGGAATTTTCCAATCATGGCAGTGTCACAAGGATGGCTAGTGAAATCACTCTTCGCAGCTGTTCCTCAAAATGGGTAAACAATCAAATGGAGGTGAATGAGCGGCCAATGAAAAAGTGGAGGTGACGGTGCAAACACGACCAAGGCTTTAATGGCTGAAGTACTACATTCACGATGGTTATTTACCAGGGAATAGTTCATTTTTTAATGAACTTAAACGCGGGTGGAGACATTTGCTCATGTCTTATGTTTATTTTTTAACGAGCTTGAACTATGTGCTAAAACTGCTCGATTAAATGGTCCCTTTTTGATTTTACCATAAATAGCTCTGTTCTTTTAAAGATTGTACTGTATCTTTAACTGCTTCATCAAACTAGTCAGAAATGAACAATATATGCTTGAAAATGAGTTAGAACACAAATATTTTACTTTGAACTACGTAAAAAGTAATGAAAAAGTGTTTTTACCTCTCATTTTACCATTTCATTTGAACTTTGGTTTGTTGGAGCTTTGGAGGTGCTTTTCCCCCTTGATTTTCATCAGCTAATTTCAGGAGATTCTGTGGACGATTCTCGGCGCCGTCTAGACCAGGTAGGAGCTAAACCTGAGCTCTTTCATTTCATGGTTTCCATTTTGCATTTTGAGCTTGATTCCTAGCTTTTCTGAGTCCTTGGGGTTTGAAGAACTCGTTCTGCCTTCAGCGCACCCTCAGTGTATCGAAAACTGCATTGAATGTTGGCCTGTCTAAAGGCTATCTGACATTCAACGCACCTAGAACACTGCTGTGGGTGCGTTGGGTGCAAAAGGGAATTTGATGCACAATTTTTGATGGAAATTTTCCCTGTTTCTTACCAAAATCAGGATCTAACTCCTCTCTTGTTTGTTTTTCAGAGATCTTTGGAGTAAGATGACCATTACATGGCGAGAACATGAGTATGAAGAAGAGGACATGCTTGCCCTACATGATCCAGTTACAGTGAACGTGCTGCGGAACTGTGGCTTGCAGAAGTTCTTCCGCATTTCTAGCATGAGACAACAGATCAACTTACTGCAGTATTTGCTCGATGCTTGGGATCCTACCAATCAGGTTTTCCAGATCAGGGGAAAATCTATCCCCTTGACTGTGGTAGACATCTATTTCTTGACTGGCTTGTCGAGGCGGGGTGCCCCCATCTCTTTGTCAGGTTCGGCCCGAGGAGGCGACTCTGTGAGAGATTATGTTCACCGGTACTGCAGAGAAGGATCTCAGCCGAGTAAAGACAGCAAGATCATCATTCGTGATGTCACTGACAGGTCCCTTAGGACTATTCTGTTTACTTTTGGTAGGATGGCCAGTGGTGCGGCTCTTCATGTAACCAACCGATCTTACATGCAGCATGCCTTGGAATGCCTCAAACGAAGGTGTTCAACTGGTGCGGCACAGTACTTCTTGTGATGAAAGAACAGTTGACCAAGATAAAGATTGGGAGGTTGAAGAACTTTGGGTATGGTTCTATTTTGACCGCCTTTGCCTTGGAGAAGATACCACTGATGCAGCCGCAGTATATTGCACTCGATTTACCTTCTCCTACTGAACCACGTATGCAGAGATGGGTTGACCATATGTCTAGGCATGCTGGCCAGTCTCAGATTTCATTTTCTGATACCTTCTTCAGGTGGTTTGATCATCAGGAGATGGTTTATTCTGAGTATCCATACGCTAGCATGGACTTCCGGGGTGATCCAGATTTAGTACTGCTAGATGGCGAACAGTGGGGCGCCATTGGTAAAATCTTTGACCATATTCCTATTTATCGTTTTTTGTTTATAATGTCCTTGTGCTTTATTCTATCAAGACTTTAATCAAACTCATGCGTACATGCAGATGTTGGTCCTGTTCGTCTAGTAGTTAGCCTGAGAGTACCAGCTGCTGCCCCAGTAGAAGAGGCCGTCGGAAGGGCTATCCTTCATGACCTCGACATGGCTGAGACTCTCACAGCATTACAGGAGCAGGTTGAGGGCCTCACTCTTGGTATTCTAGATGTGAGGATTGACGAGCTACCTTTGAGGTTACAGCGGCATACTACTGGTGTGCCTAGACGATGGACTCGTCTCTTACGCATGATCGCACAGGCTGTGACTTGCTATCACGAGCATCATTAGACTAGGGTACCCCCTAGCATTTTGAGTTTTTGGGTCATTTGACCGATTTTTTCTTGGTTACAGAATATTATGTGTAAACCATAAACGATTATATATATTTTTGATTTTCGGAGTTTTACTTTGGTTAAGTTACATGATCCAAATGCAAACGTTGATGGTATGTTTCTTTTTATAAATGTTGCAAATGTCTATCTAACACATAATTTGCTAATGAGTCAGTTAATGTGTTTAAGTTTCTGGAACTATGTTGATATTGAATAAAATCAAATTGTCTTTCCAAAATCTTAACCCTTAGGAGCATGCGATAAATAGCTGGGTTTCAGACGGAATATATACCAATGAGTTGTAGTATTACGAGCTGTGAGTCTAGCCTGACAATTAGTCGGCGTATACCATGTGTGATGGAATCAGAGAGAAGTTCTATCAATGCGCTATATTCAACGATGTTATTTGTTGATCGACCAATACATACCCCTCTGAAACTTACTAACTCGCCGCTTGGATAAAAAATAGCCTAGACTGCGGAAGATAGGTTCCGCGAACTACGACTCGCTCCGTCGGCATATCCAACACATGACTCCAATAGGTTTGACATCTGCAACAAATGTAAAAAGTGGATTACTTGACCAAAATAAACACTTTAGCGAAAACAAAAACATAACAAAAGCACACAGGTTACCATTACGCATAGTAACGCTTGAGGTACAACCCATTACGAGGTTGCGCCAGTGGAATTCCGTCATAATCCATTAACTCATAGGCTCCTTTTGCTAACACTCGTTTAACAATATAGGGGCCCATCCATAAATATTTAAATTTACCTGCTCCCAATTTATCGGATTCTTGGTCGTAAAGCAAGACCAAGTCACCTTCTGAGAAGACACGAGGTTTGACATTTTTGTCGAACTGCGCCTTGACTCGTTTCTTATGGGCTTCGTTAGCCAAAGTGGTATCACGACGGGTTTCATCCAATTGGATTAATTCCAAGAAACGAGCTTCTTCTTCTGAATTTCCGAGGAGGAGATCAATTGCGAGTTTGAGAGACGAGATTTCACACTGGATTGGTAAGACTGCTTCCAGGCCATATACTAGTTGGAAAGGTGTGAACCCGGTTGCATTCCTTACCGATGTTCGGTAAGCCCACAAAGCTGAGTATAGGATTAGGTGCCATCTTCTTTTGTGAACTCCAATCATCCTTTGCAGCATGCGTTTGAGGACCTTGTTGATTGCTTCAACTTGTCCGTTGGCTTGCGGATAATATGGAGTAGAGCTATCGTGAGACAACCCTAGTTTGGCAGCTAATTCGACCATCATGTGATTGCGAAAATGTGATCCATGATCTGTGACTATAGCCTGCGGCACGCCGAATCTGGCAACTACATGATTGAAAAAGAAGAGGGCAGCTGTTTCACCAGTATTATCTAATGTAGGCATCGCCTTGGCCCATTTGGTAAAATAGTCAACTGCGACTATGATGTACCCATGCCCCCTGGTCGAGGTGGGGTTACATGTCATGAAATCGATGCCCCATTTCGCGAATGGCCCAACAACAACTATTGGTTGCAGAGGTGTGGGTGGTCTTCTGGTTTTGCTATCGAAAATTTGACAAGCATGGCAACTTCTAACTGCAGTTACACAATCTTTGAACATTGTTGGCCAGAAGTATCCTGCTCGTAAGATTTCTTGCGTTGTAGCATACCCAGATTGATGCCCCCCACACGCGCCTGAATGACAATCATTTAGGAATTTTTCGGCCTCCTCATGGGTGAGGCACCTTCTCAGAACTGTATCGATACCACAACGTTAAAGTGTATCACCGATGATCACGTAGTCTTTTGCTTGGTATCGAATACGTTTTTTTTCGGAGTGGGAGGTGTTTGGCCTATATTTTTGGGTTTGGAGATAAATGATTATATCCCCATACCACTCATTTCTTGTAGATATCAGAAACAAACTTTCATCCACGATTGTTTCTTTGGATGTGTCATCGTTGGACGACGATGGGAGATCGCACAATAATTCTGTGAAAACTAGAACTTTCTTTGACTTGGATTTTACAAATTCCAGATCAAACTCTTGTAGGATTGCTATCCATTTTGAATATTTTCTCCCCAGCAACTGTCGCGACAATATATAAGTCATGGGGTTGCAATCTGACAGAATGGTAGTTTTCCGAAAGAGGACATAGTGTCGAAATCTCTATATTGCTTGAACAACTGCGAGTGCTAGCTTTTCAACGTAAGAATATTTGATTTCTGTATCATTTAAGTTTTTACTTAAATAATATATAGGATGTTCAATTCCATCGACTTCTTGAACTAAAACCATTGCGATGGTCGTATCCGCTGCAGCTAGATACAGGTTAAAATATTTTTGATAATCAGGAGCGTACATTAGTGATGCTTTCATTAGGGAATCTTTTAAAGCATCAAAGGAAGTTTGCGCAACCTGATCCTAGACAAAGGGTACTTCCTTTTTCAAAAGACGTGTATAACCTTTAGCAAGTTCGGCGTAATTTGGAATGAACCTCCTTAGAAAGTTCGCTTTCCCTTGGAGTTTCTGAATCTGAAGCAAATTCGAAGGTGGAGGCCAATTTATGATTGCCTGGACCTTACATGGGTCGAGACGAATCCCGTCCTTTGAGACTACAAAGCCAAGTAAACGACCAGAACTGATGCAAAATACACATTTGTGTCGATTGAGTCGTATCTTGTAGTGTCGGCAACGTAGAAATATCGCTCTTAAATGCTGCGGGTGATCAGTCCGCTTTCACGAATGAGCCGGAAAATCGTTGAGGTATGGTTGAACGATGTTTTTGATGTCATGGAAGGCATAATTCATTGCCCTCTGAAACGTCGCCCCTGTGTTCTTTAAACCAAAGGGTAATTTTCGATATGCGAATGTGCCCCACGGACAAATAAATGCAGTCTTTGACTGGTCCTATGGGCGGATATTTATTTGATTATACCTGGAGAATCCATCCATGAATGAAAATATTTCGCATCCGTCACATTCATCAATTATCTGGTCAATGAAGGGTGTAGGGTAGTTGTCTTTTGGACAAGCTTGATTTACATCCCTATAATCGACGCACACTCTAATTGTTCCTTGTTTTTTTTATAACAGGGACAATATTCGATACCTAATCGGTTAGAGGAACCAGGTAGATGAAACCAGCACGGAGAAGTTTTTCAACTTCTGCCTTAATGGCAGCGGCTTTCTTAGGGTGCACCTGCCGTAGCCGTTGTTGTACTGGTTTGACATCTGGATACATCTTAATTTCATGTTCAACGATACTCGAGTCAATGCCTGGCATTTCATCATATGACCAAGCAAAGACATCTCTGAATTCGTGAAAAAGAGCATTATATATCTCTAGTTCTGAAGGAGAACAACATTTGCCGACATAAATATTCTCTACAACATCTGTTTTGGTCGAGATATTTATGGCGATAGTCTCTTCAATATTGGACAAGTTTCGCTCGGAATCCACCGTGTTTACAACATTTGATAGAAAATCAAAAACTGAAGGATGATAAAGGTCATCTTGAGTATCTTCTCCACAATTCGGAAGAAGGGAACGATGGTGGGAATCATTCCATGGTGCTCCTTCAATTACCATTTATTGGACAATTCCTTCGTCGGTGACATGCACTTGCAACCAAGGATCTGAAGGGGTACCATATTCTTTAGACCTATCTATCCAAATGCTTGATGAGCGTTGATTTGGGTTTTCCTCCCATGCTAGGAACATTGATTGCTACAATATTTCCGTTGGGCATGGGGGCAAAACCATTGCATGATCCATGTCGATATCATTTTCTGAGATCTTTTTAGAAGATATCATATAATAGGTTCCTATCGACGCCACTTCTGCCAGGTTGATTGGAGGTGGAAGGGTGAAAGTTCCCATTATTATAGGATCTTTTAATAGGCCTACTTTGATATTTTGAAGCGAATGAGGGCTTCCATGGATCATGGGAATGCTTCCTGTAACTTGAGAACCGTTGGGGAGGAAGTTTTGTTGATCGATGATTGTAATCCCACCTTGAAAGGGAAATGCAATCTTCCTAAAATAGGTCGACACAACATCCGCCATAGCATATATCCATGGCCATCCTAGTAGGATGTTGTAATCAAGATTTCCATCGATTACTTCAACATCTATTTCTACCGTTTTACCTCCTAGAATAGTATATGTCCTTCCGTCGAATGCTTTTAATGTCATCGAAGATCGCGACAAGGTTGGAGATCCTAAAGTTTTCCAGCAACTCATTGACATGATGCATGTAGATGCCCCCTCATCAATAATTGTTCGATGAACAATTTTGTTGAGGGCTTTCACTTGAACAAGGAAAGCTAGTTGAGCTGGTAATTGAGGATCGTATCCTTTATGATCGAAGGATACAAGATTGGAATCCTTTGGGTCTATCCCACCAATGGCTGATAATAAAGCCTGCCTTTGGGATGGGCAATTCTGTAGTACTTCAAGAGTCGACATAGCGGATGGTGATTGGGCCAAATCTTCCACTATATTATAATGTTGTGCCGCTCTAGCGCGGGGATTAAATGTCAACTTGTGTACTACTCCCTTTGGCGGTTTTATCGTCAATTCAGGAATGGTAGATGGTGCAACTTCTGTCGAAGTTGTTGTCGAACTACTAGGTTGATCTTTATCCTTGTTGTTCGACAGATGTGGATTCCCATAATCTTTGTTCCTTGTCGATATCAAAGCATCATTTTTCTGTTTTGAAACCGACAACATTAGCACTTGAGACGGGGAAGAATTTTCACTTTCAACCAGCTTTGTTCCTGGATTTGGAAACGGATCAGTTAACACTGCAGAGGTGTTTGAATTCTTGAAGAATTTCTTAACCTCAGCTCTTTGTGGACAATGTGCGGTCCAATGATCCTCATTGCATATAAGGCATGGATTTTTTGGTTTCCTATCTCCAGGAGGGTTTGAAGAAGATTTTTCAGGTGATGATTCCTCCTGTTTCTTCTTCCCTTTTCCTTTCTTCTTGCTCCCCGGTTGTTTGGTTTCTTTGCCTTTATCTGTCGATACGACATTTACTTCCGAAGCAAGAAGTTCATCTTTTGCATTTTGACCTGAAATCTTACGGGCCTTTTTGGATGTAGCCTTTGTCAATTTCATGTCTGTTGTGCCAATCACGCCATCGCCGGCATGAGAGTCATTGTTTGATTTAGGAGGAGGAGGAATTGAGAATTCCGGTCTAGGGGCGTCAGGTATTTTATCGTAGAGCATGCCATACTGAGTGTAAATCAAGTCCAGATATTGCGCACGAGTGATAACTTGCTCTTCTGTTACGACTCCCCCCTTTTCCACACCTTCCGTGATGGAAGGTATTAATGACCTGATAAACCATTCAGCTAAGAGCTGATCGGGGACATACGTTTTTACCATTCTACGATGACGTCGCCACTCATGTATATGATCAGATATGTGAGTGGCCGTTGTCTGTTTGAAATTGGTAAGAAGTTCTGTTCCTGTTTCGTACCTTATTGGTAACTGAAAATGGGTTAAAAAAGTTGTGGCTAAGGTACTGAAGTTGTCGAACGAAGCTCTAGGCAATTCGATGTACTATTTTGCCGTCGGACCCATTAACGTCCTCTAAAAGAGGCAAAGTCTTATTGAATCATCATTTAAGGTGTTTGATGAACACCATAGGTGAAAGGTCATCACATGATTTGATGGATATTCACCTAGATTTCCATTAAATTTAGGAATATCTGATGGACGTTTATGCGGAATCGCTGGCCACCAAGGGGCGTAAGCGATTGGATCGTTTGTTAACCGATTTAAATCAGCTAACTCTAAAGTTGCCACAAAGGGTAACTACTGGTTCAGGTTAGGTGAAGCATACCCAGGATAAGATGGGATTGCCTGAGCAGTTGGTCTTTGCATACCGGCATAATGCATTTGATGCTGGTATGTTTGGTAAGGTTGGTGGGCATGACCATTGTAAAATGGTTGATTTTGACCGTTTTGAATGTACGGCTGCCCACTATTAGCAAAGATTTGTTGCTCAGAACCTTGGTATACTTGTTGGAATTACAGTTGTTGGTATTGTACTAGCCATGGTTGTGAAGCCATGTTCTGTTGACCGATACTAACAGTTTGACCAAGATGAGGGGTAATTATACCCGTCTGAACCTATGTCATTCCACCAGTCGGCGATTGTGGTTGAGTTGCAGGGTCAAGGAGCTGTTGCATTACAACCTGAGAAACCTGAGGTTAGCATAAATAGGCAACGCTTGAACTTGTGACACTGTCACAATAGTTGGCGTAGGCGGTATGTTTGACATAGGTAAGCATTGTTGCACCGAATATGCAACTCTTGGTTGTTGAGGTAGTATTGGTACCCAACCGCTTGAGGTATAATCTGAATGTTGTTGTGAACTCCCGTATGGATATCCTCCCGGAGGGGATAATGAAAGGGTATACTGCCCTCCATACAGTGGTAATCCAGAACTCAAGGGAATTTTTTGCCCTTGGGGGAGTTTCCGGATATTATTCCGGATGAACAAACAGGAACAGACCATACTGTCGAAGTAGCCCCTAAGTGGGCTCCTTCTAGCGGTTGAGAGCTAGTCAGGATAGATGGTATACCGGCGAACATTGTCGGAGTGATAGCAGGGAGTTCTGTCGTCGCTGTGTCAGATGACACAGTCCTAGATGTTGACGGTTGTTCAAACATTTGTAGTCTATCCAAAAGATTACCTAGCGATTCTACAGGAGCTTCTGCTGGTGGTAGACTAACCTCTGATGAAGAAGGATATAGAGTTATCCCGACTCCAAATTGCGATGGAGTACTTGTGGGAGGATATTCTACAATTTCTTCTATGGCAATCAGACCAGGTGGAAGGGGAAGACTGTCAGGTCCGTAGAATATTTCTGGTGCCGAAGAAGGTAAGGAATCGACAACGATAGATGTTTGAAGAGCAAGACTCTCCGAACCGGTTGTAGATGGAACTGGTTCGGTAACACAAGTGTTTACTCTCAGATTAGGATCAGTATTACTGTCCTTCTGTGGCTACTGAACTTCTTCTGTAGAGGCAGGGATTCCAGAAATGTTTGGAGTAACCAGAGTCTCTGATGTCGTTGGAACACTTGTTCTAACTTTAATAGGAGATTTGGAACCGGTTAAATGAGTTCGCTTTGTCCGTACTGGATTCGATTCCGGAGATAAAGACGGTTGAGTCGTAAGCCTCCGCGAATGACGGGGTTTCAATTGAATTTCTTCCACGATTGCGGATTACTAGATCAACTAAAATAAAGGGGAAGTATGTTTCCGAATTAAACGAATTTTAGACGCTTTGACACAACTTGCTTTTTCAATTTTTAAGAGTCGAGAAAAAACAAAAGATAACTCTAGTCTCCTTCAATTTTTAATGAACCTGAAGTGACAAGTGCTCAGATGGACCTTTTCCGTTAAGGAGTCTGAAAAGGAACGAAAGGGACTGCTCTGGAAATCTAGGTAGAGGGAGTACCAAACCAATCCCAAAACTGCAGAATACTTTTTACGGTACGACAGTCAATCTTCCCGAATGCTGTGTTCAGTGCATTGCGATCGATAGGGCGGCAGACACAGCTTCCTATGGATAAAGGATTTAAGCCTATAGGGGTCTCCCAAAATATACTCGACGGTACGTGGGAGCACAAGTCCGTACTGGAACTTGTCGTCTCAAAGTGGAGGAATCACCCAACCATCAGTGAGAACAACAGTTACCAGGCTTTACGACCCCGGAATACATCTCTAGCCTAGACTTCTAAATGTTGTGCGTTAAGTTCCAAAGCGTTGTTAGATTCATTGAATTTATTTTAAGTTGATCTTGCTTATGAAGTTTGCCTTTCGGGTTCACCATGCGATGTAGATGTAATTCCTAAAATGCAATCTAAAGATGATAAACAAACTTTTTATCTCTTTTGTGCAATGAAAATCCTAGCTACTAGGGAAAAGAAAGACATAATCTTTTCACAAAGAGCAAAGAGCACACTCTAAATGCACTTTCCTAAATCAAGCCAAACAAAATGTCTATATGCAAATGCACATGCATGTATTTGTTTTCGACTTTCTTAGTATATAGATGCTAAAAAGAAAGTTGATGTACAAATCTGAATTTCTTTTCAAGCAACAAACATAAACAAGCTTCTTTTCGAAATCAGAAATAGAGATGATTACGAAACCTTACGATTTTGAAATGAATACTTGTTTTTGACACTAGAAAAGCAATAGTAACAGGATAATCGACCATCAACAGTAATCAAACTTTCTCCTATGATCGAAATCGACACTTGCGACAGATTCAAATCAAAGGACGACAGTACGACTATGCTACTTTTGCAAAGGAAAACTGTAAATGACTCAACAAACACACAAAAACATCTACAGTTCTTTTGTACAAAGGAGGCGGAATAACAGCAAGGAAAAGGGGTTTCAAACAGACATATACTGATCACAGGCAGCAAAATTCAGGAATAGAACTAGAAAGGATGATCCACAGAAGCCACAACTGCACAGAGCTAGTCTGATCAGCGCACCTGTAACACAGGGAATCTGAAATGCAACGCAGGTTGTCCACACGGGAAGTGCGCTGAAATTCAGAATCTCTGAACAGTACCTGCGCTGGGCCAGAAACGAGACTCTGTTCGGGTTCCGGGTCACAGTTTGCAGTTCAGTCCTTGGTTTTTGGCCGAGTAAAAAGCAATCAGTATTGCAAAAATCAGGGGTAGATCTAAGGAGGATCTAAGAGCTATCAAAAGGGCAATCAGATAGTTTGTGAATTAGCTGTTTAAATCATAAACAGATCCAGTGAATGGATTGAAGCAGCAGTTATCTACTTTGCATTTGTTATGGCAAATGCAGTTCGAATGCTACTTGTAAGTTTATGAAACAAACAACAAAGAATGATAAACAAACAAACTAATTAGTTCCCTAGCGGAGTCGCCATTTTGTTACAGGGAAAAGTGTCTATATAGAATTGCTCTATCCCACTAAGGTGTGATAGCTGCCTTAGAAACAAACAGAGAAAAGCTACTTATGTTTTTCCTTTATGAATTATAGATAGAGAGGAATAGAAGGACCAACCTCTGTCTTGCGCTAATCCTTTGATTCGATCCCTCTCTCCTTTGATAGTCCCCAGCTACCTGCTCCCTTGCACGCCCAGCTTCACAAAGTACCTGTTAGATCACAGAAACGTAGCACTATACAAAGACATGTATCTATATTCATAAACAATCTAGGATAAGATGTAAATTGACCATACAAATGTAACAAGCATCAATGATACAAAAGCATGGAGGAAAACTCAAATAGCTTTTATTGATAAACAAGAAAAGATCCACGAGGAGTTACAACCGGTTGTTCTAACCCAGCATCAACCTCCCAGCAAAGAAGCCCCTCTTAAAGGAGGAGTTACAATCGGTTGTTCTATATGCTAGGATTAATAATTTTTTTTTATATTTAAGCACTATTTAATATTACTAATTCTAATTATTACTTTTATTAAATGAATTAATAATTATTATTAATAACCATAATATTTCTATTAACAATTATTTCTCTTTATTATTATTAGATTAATTAATAATAATTAATAATAAATAAATAAAATAAGTAATAATAATAATCATTAATTTTGATCATTAAATTTTTTTACTAATAATTATATTAATAATAATTAAATAATTATAATTATTTCAATTATTTTAATAATAATATATATTATTGATATTATAATTAATATTTCTAATTACTAATAATTATATTAATAATAATAATTAAAATAATAATAATCATTAATTTTGATAATTAATAGTTCTAATTACTAATTATTGTTTTAATAATAATAATTGATAATAAAAATAAAAATAATTATAATCATCTCATTAATAATATATATTAATTAATTTTACTTATTATTATATTAATAAGAATTAAAGTAATAATAACTTAAAAAAATAAATAAATAAATAAATTAAATTAATTAATTAATTAAATCAGAGGCAGCCGACTTCTCAAAAATTGAGAGCCGACCTTCCCTCCTTTCTCTCCTCATTTCTATTTAAACCCTAAAATCTGCTCTTCTTCTATCAAGCATTCTAGTTGTCCTGATGATGGATCCCGGTTGGGATTCGAAACGTTGGCAGAAAAAAGTTCTTACTGTGGATTCTCCGGTGAATAATTCAAAAAGCCCCTCTTCACCTGAAACAAAGCATAGATCACCCAACAATCTGATGTTTGTCTCAAAAAACCAACAACAATTCCTTACAATATGCAAAATTCCAACCTCTGGATCTCTGGGATGAGGGATCCATATATAGATATCTGTAAGGGGGATGAGTCAGCTTGTGATTTGATTAGTGTCTTCTCTCTGTTAGTTCTTGCTTCCACTTGGAGACTGAGGGCCTCTTACTCATCCTTGGTCGAATTCAGTGAGGTAAGTGTCACAGGAGAAGATTTTGGAAGCTTCCATTGCCTCTCCACCTCACGGAATGACACTGCCATTTGTCATTTCTCGCCCATCACACCCCACAGAAGGGAGTTTTGAAATGCAACGCACCCTCACAGTGCATTTGGGTGAGATGCAACGCACCTAGCCAGTGGAGCAGCTGCAATGATCCTGTTTTGACCAATTTTGAGTAGTTTTTCATGGAGAACTTCTGGGAGAAGCTGTAATCTGTTGACCTTGTTCCTTTAGGGGTTAGAACAACACTTTTAGGGACTTAGGAGCCCTTGGTTTATGGAAATTTCATGCTTGGTGTTTTAGGGCACAAAAATGTCTATAACAGCCGCCTAACCTTCGCCGCCGACCGTCCGATCACCCGCCCCACAGATCAATGGTGGGCGGGCTTTCCCCTCTCCCAAGCCGCTCGAAGGTTAGTGTCTGGGAGATGGGCGGTATTCCCGACATACTCCCGCCACGCGTCGCCTTCTGGGCTATGGCGGAGCCCCCTCTGACAAAACGACCCATGCCCAAAGGCGGTGTGCCCAGAAACCACTTACCGCCCTCCCCCCTGTGACGTAAGCCCCACGTCATTTGCCTGCGTGGTCTCCTGCCACTGTACCACTGAGTCACCCTGCCACGTGTCCTGCCACATCATCAAACCCGCCGCACTACCACGTCACCTCCGTACATGCTGACGTCAGCATGTTGACGTCATCCTGCCACGTCATCTGCCGTACGAGGTCCGTCATGCTGACGTCATCAGCAATTTTGGCGCGAAGGGCGAAAATCACACTCTGGAGCCCCGGAATCAGTTTCTGAGGCAGTTGCTGGATAAAATGAGCCAAAATGGGGAATCTTCTCATCGCGCAGCCCCCAGCAAGCCTGAAAGGCGCCGAATGACCCGTTTTTCTTCGCGATGTTAGATGATCCAAAAATAATTTATTATCATAGGTTATAAAATTGAAATAAAATAATTATTAATTTAAGAAATTAAATTAATAATTATTATTCTAGAATGATTAATTAATGGAGACAATTAGAAATTAGTATATTGTTGTAACAAGATATGACTCTCCAAATGTGTCGTATCTTAGGCTCTATTTTAGGAGATTAGTTAGCTAGTTGGTTTGAATAGCATTTAATGTAAATGGACACTTGTTATTTAATAAGTGATCCATAATTAGAGGTAGTTAGGACATGGAGCTTATAAATAGCTCATTTCAAGAGTGTTTGGTTGTTCGGGTGTAAACTCTTGCAAATCAATTATGTAATTGTTTTTTTTTCTTTTTTCTGATTAATAAAATTACGTATCTGAGGACACTTCTGCCATTATTGTGGTATCAGAGCTCCAGTAATGCTGCAGTTGATTTGAGGAAGAGATTCCAGCAGTTTATTTGAGGAGGAGATTCCAGCTCTATTAGATCGTGGAAAAACTCAACTCCATTGAAGTGATCAGCAAAAGATTGGTATGAAATTTGCAACAAATTTTTCTTATTGATTTTAGATCTGCCAATTCTAAAATCATTTAAAAAAAAAAAAACTGCATAGAAGCTTGAAGCTGCATATTAACCTAGAACTACATGTGGGCAAGTAATATATATATATATATAATGAATTATATTTCATCATTTTTCTGAGCACCGAGCTGGATTACTTGCTACTATGTGCATTGGCCGAAGACGGTCCGGGGATTTTTCTTTTCCGTTTTCGTTTCGTTTGCATTTTCACCATTACATCCATGTACTGAAATCCTCGCTGTAAGTGGGGACGAATGGCCGCAACAAACTTTTAACAGTCTAATCAATGGCCCTCGCTTTTCTGGTTGCCGTCAAAGTGCCGGGGCAGATCGGACGGCTGCGTTGAGAGCAATAGAAAGGGAAAGATCAGCAACCGTTTGATGAGGGGAATTGGTACGGTGATTGAATTTGACCTTTGGATTCGTCGCTGTTGCTTGCTGTGCGTATTTTTGTCACGTCTCTGGAGCCTTGCCGACATATTGCGGTTGCTGTTGTTTTGTTTTTAATGGGCGGGCAGGTGACTATGAGAGCAGGGGAAGAAGGATAGGTTTTGCGGCAATATCAAGCCTTACTTCTTCTACCTTGTAGTTACTGTAGTCGGTCGGTCGATCGATTCTGTGAGCATTTTGCTTCAGCATGAGCAACCTCTGCGCGTTCTGGCTTTTCACATAAACCAGAAAATGCGTGACAAAGGCGAGCAACTTTTTGCGTTGATTTCCTTGGAGATTGTGAAAACAAAAATCTAACAAATTTTAAAGTTATTTATATAGTTCTTGGTTTTACTGTTTGAGATACTACAACAACTTTTTCCTGCACATCACCGTGGGCCTGTAGCTTAGTGGCAAAACATTTAACAGCTTCATATTTTTCTGATTTATCTTCTGACAGAGGAATGACCTGCTTTTCATGCGACTCAGGGCACTTGCTTATGGCATTCTCCAGCAGAGTAATAGAAACGGTCTTGTTATTCACTAGACCTGAATATTTCTGAGTGCAAGTTGTAAAGTTTTTTAATCTCTCTGCTAAATGGAACCTTGGCGCTACGATTGGCTAAAGAAAGCAAGAAAAGGGATGAAACCGGTTGCCAGTCTTTGGAAGGGCCTCTTTTGTGGGCGATCAATTGTGGGTTTTTTAATACAGCTACAATGAATTTTTGATTCAAATATACATAATTTTATGTAATGTTTTATTATTGGAGTAATAAGGGTCTTGTAACATTTGTTAAGGTGATTTAATTTTTTGGAGCAATAAGGAGTTTTTTTTTTTTTTTTTTAATTTTTTGAAGGAGATAAGTGTAACTCAAAGTAATTTTACTTTGAGGGGGGGTAAATTTTTTTTACCAGATTGTGCAAAAGCACCATTGTAAAAAATCAAATTTTGAAAGTTGCCTTATAAAAATTTGAGAAATTGACTAGAGCCAAGTGCAAAGCTCAGTCAATTTTCTCCTGTTTTGACGACTATTCGAGGGTCAAGGTCAAGCCCCGATAGATCGTTTTTTTGCGTGGTGTGTTGTGTTGACTATCTTGTCATTTCTGTTCTGATTCTTGGTGCGACGCTACAACGCTAAAATGTCTAAGTTGATTAATTTGTTTTTTGATTCCGACAAACTAG
Source organism: Pinus tabuliformis (assembly GCA_031772625.1). NCBI lineage: Eukaryota > Viridiplantae > Streptophyta > Pinopsida > Pinales > Pinaceae > Pinus > Pinus tabuliformis. The sequence continues at coordinate 3,875,480 of CM062818.1, forward strand.
AAGGCACCAAATCTTATAAAACATGGCAACGTCTCATCAAAAGCACACTCATTTACAATGAATTATGGCAGGGAATATGTGATGGAGATGTTAAGCCGAATAAACCCACAGATGCAGATGCATTGGAAAAATGGGAAATCAAGAATGCTAAAGCCTTCGCTCTTATTAAATCGTCTGTGAATGATGAAATGTATGTCCATATAGAAAATGCTTTAGATGCATGGACTGCCTTGAAAACTTTTAAAGACCTCTTTGATACTTATCTTGAATCAAAGAAGGTTTATCTACAGTTAAAATTGTTGCAACAAAAATTAACTGAAGATGGTGATATTCTTGAATATCTCTCTAGACTTAAGAATATTAGGCAGGAAATTATTAATGCTGGTTTTCCCGCAATTGATGATAGCTTTATGGTCACAATTGTAATTGCTGGGCTTCCTTCTTCCTATACGCATTTTTTAGAGACTTTACAAGTAACTGGGAAATTAGAAAAACTAAAGTTTGATGAACTTTGTGAAATGTTAAGTCAACATGATAAAACTTTTGGGAAGAAGAAGAAAGTTGGTGAAGATGTTTTTCTCACAGAGGCCAGCACTAGTAATTCATCAGCATATAGTTTTGGAGGAAGAGGTAGAGGGAATCAAAATCAAGCAACACATAATCGAGGTCGAAGCCAAAGCAGAGGCAAAAATTTTAACAGAGGAGGAAGAAATAATTTTCAAGGTAGAGGAAACAACCAAGGAAGAGGAAATTTTCAAGGACAAGGATATAATAGTCAAGGTAGAGGACAATCTCAAAATAGAGGTCAAAGCAGAGGCAGAGGACAATCTTCAGGAAGAGGAAGAGACTTAAGTCAAATTGTGTGTCGACGATGTAACAAAGTTGGCCATTATGCTGAAGATTGTCGAACATCACTTAATAAAATTCCCAAGTTTCAGCAGCATTTAGCACAATTTGCAAATGATCAAGATGAAGATAACTTAGAATATGTTTTTACTTCCTCACCAGCATCACAACTTTCATCCCATCTTTGAAGTGACTATGAAGATGCCTGGATCTTGGATTCCGGGGCAACTCAGCACATGACTTGTCGACATGATTTTTTCTGGAATTTTCAAGATTGCCAACTTAATTCCATTTTTCTTGCTGATGATACAAAACATACTCCTTATGGAAAAGGAGTAGTAAAAGTTTTTCTCCCTGGTATTGGAGAAAAAATGATTTCCAATGTATGGTATGTACCCTGTTTCAAGAAAAATTTTCTCTCTTTAGTCACGATTCGACAAGCAGGACATCAGGTGATTATGGAAGATGGTTTAGTGAAGATTAATTCAGTGAAACAGAACTTGAAAATAGTTATGACAGGTTATGAAGATGGAAAACTGTTACGGATGAAAGGGACAGTTATTCCAAGGCATTCTGATTTTGCAGGGGCAGTGACTACAGGTATTTCACCTATCAGACTATGGCATGTAAGATATGGACATTTGAATTTTTAGAGTCTTTCTCAATTGCAGAAAAAAGGAATGGTTAAAGGACTTCCCACATTCAAAAGGGAAAATGCAAAATGTGAAGCTTGCATTTATGGGAAACAAAATCGCGAAAGTTTTCCAACAAGTTCATGGCGTGAAAACAGGCGGCTACAACTAGTTCACAGTGATGTTTGTGGTCCACTACAAACTTCATTTGGTGGTTGAAAATATTTCTTACTATTCATTGATGATTTCAGCAGAATGACTTGGGTTTACTTCTTGAAGAACAAGTCAGAAGCATTTGATAAGTTTAAACTTTTTCGCCAACTTGTTGAAAATGAAGTCAAAGAAATGATAGGTACTCTCAGGACGGATAATGGGGGAGAATTCACTTCAAATGAATTCAAAACTTATTGCAGTGAAAATGGCATAAGACGACATCTCACTAATGTTTACACTCCACAGCAAAATGGAGTAGTCGAAAGAATGAATCGCACTTTGTTAGGAATGGCGAGATCCATGTTAACATTCAAGAGGTTAAGTCCAACATATTGGGCGGAAGCAATACATACAGCTGTCTACTTAAGAAACAGATCTCCAACTGCTTCTTTAGACGGAATCACACCTTATGAAGCTTGGTTTGGTTTCAAATCTCGAGTTAAACATCTTAGAGTTTTTGGGTCAGTGTGTTATGCCTTAGTTCCGAAAGAAAAATGAACTAAGCTTGACTCAAGAAGTTTAAAATGCACAATGATTGGCTATTCTGATGAGAAGAAAGGGTATCGTCTTTTGACCAATGGAAAATTCATTGTGAGCAGGGATGTCATTTTTGATGAAACAGAGAGTAAGAGTGCTGAAGAAATTGAAAATCTTCTTCACAAATTAGAAACTAAGGGAAGTAAAAGAAATGGAAAAATGCAAAGTCAACCAACTTCACCAAATTGGTATGAACTTGATTTTCCTTCCTCTGACAATGAGTCATCCATTCCATCTACGTCAACAACATCATCTGGGTCTTCTAGCAGTTCATCCGCATCTCCAAGCAGCAGCAGTTCTTCTGACAATGATTCTCCACATTCTTCACCTGAACGACGAACATCAGTTTATATTAATCCTCTTTACAATGATGGGGACTTTACAGAAGCACAAACAAGTGAGCACCAACTTCCGAAATGGGCAGTTCAACTTTTGAAAGATGTAAAGCCTGATGAACAGAATAAAACTGGCACCAGAAGGGCACATAGAAGTGAAGGCAATTTTGCCTTGATAGCAAATGATTTTACTAAACCTTCCACATACAAAGAGGTAGTAAAACATAAAGAATGGCAACAGGTTATGGTTGAAGAATATCAAGCAGTAATTGATAACAACACTTGGAAACTTGTTGATTGTCCAGCAAATGTTAAACCCATAGGCTGTAAATGGGTTTACAAAATTAAGTATAATCAGAAGGGTGAACTTGAAAAGTATAAAGCACGACTTGTCGCAAAGGGTTTTGCGTAGCAGGAAGGCATTGATTATGAAGAAACTTTTGCTCCTACAACTAAATGGAACACCATCCGATTAACACTTGCATTGGCCGCTCAAAAAGGATGGAAAGTTCATCAAATGGATGTGAAAAGTGCTTTTCTCAACGGGGATTTACAGGAGGAAGTGTATATGACCCAACCACTAGGTTTTGAAGTTGAAGGACAAGAACATAAAGTCTGCAAATTGATCAAGGCTTTATATGGGTTAAAACAAGCTCCCCGAGCTTGGTATGCAAAGATGGACGAATACCTTAAGAAAGTTGGTTTTCAACGAAGTGAATCTGATGATACTTTGTATGTGCGACAACAGGGAAAATATCTAGTAATTCTTGTTATGTATGTAGATGATTTGATCATTACTGGCAACCATGATGATCATATTGCACAAGTAAAAAGGGAGTTACATGCAGGTTTTAAGATGACAGATTTGGGATTACTTCACTACTATCTTGGAGTTGAAGTCTTCCAACGTCCACATCATATTTTCATTTCTCAGAGTAAGTATGCCACAGAGGTTCTTCAACGATTTGGCATGCAAGATTGCAAGCCCGTTCTCACCCCCATGGAGCAAAACTTGAAACTTTCAAAATTTGAAGGGGGGGAAAGGTGGACAGTACAACTTACAGACAGTTGATTGGCAGCTTGATTTATTTGACAAATGCTTGTCCTGATCTATATTATGCAGTCAGTATTCTTTCATGTTTTATGCAGGAACCACGAGACAACCGCTGGAATGCAGCCAAAAGAGTTCTTCGATATATCCAAGGAACAAAAGATTTTGGTCTTCTTTACACAAAGACTAAAAATTTTGTACTTAGTGGATATTCTGATGCCGACTTTGCTGGGAGTATTGATGATCGACCATCAACATCAAGTTATTTAATGAACATGGGATCAACAGCAGTATCTTGGAGTTGTAAGAAACAAGCTACAGTGGCCACTTCTTCAGCAGAAGCAGAGTACATTTCAGCATGGGAAGCAGCATGTGAAATTGTTTGGTTTCGCCAAACCAAAGTGTACCGGTTCTATTGTTTAATGGAAACCTTCAGTTCCCAAAGCAGGTTAGCATTGAATGGCCGCCAACAAAGTCAAATAAGGTGGTGAAAGCCCATCCCAGCTCTCAAATCACAGTTGAAGCATTTAAGGCCACCAAACTACAATGGAGCAGAGACCCATGCATAGTTATTGCAGAGACAACTGCACCAAGCCACCAAGGACAACACATTCACTTCATTTTGATACGGTAGCCCTCAGCGCAGCCAAATATATTTTCATGCATTTATTTCAGATAGGATTAGGTCAAATTAATTATTCTTTAGGACCTGTTTAGGTCAAGATGTAATAAACAAATTGTAGAGAGTTTTCCCTATATATACCACCCTCTGCACTGTTTTAAGGGTTGGTAAATTAGTATTTTTCACTAGAGACTCACACTGTATACCTGAAGTTGTTTCTGTAATCAAAGATTACCGAAAGTTCTGAGAAGAGACTGTTTGATGTGTTGTTAATGTTTTTCTGGAGACTGAAGATGGAATTCTTGTGCTGCAACCTGATAAAATGAGTTCTTCTTACCTCTGTTTAATGTTTACCATTATCTAAATAGCAGAAAGAAAGATTAGCTTAGAATTTGTTTAAATACACTCTATGCTCAATTTCTGTTTTTACTTTATGTTTTCCTCTGAATGAATTGGTAATGAATATGAATTCCTTCTGGCTCATATTTACCCTGATTCACCTGTGTGTGCCGATTATCTAGGGATTCTTTACTGCCCCTAGGTAGAGCTCTGTTATCTTCCCCTGTTAAGCTGATTGAGGGATTCTTAACTGCCCCTCTTTACTTAGCATTCATCCCATCCTTTAAACCTGAAACATTGTTTCATTTACAGCTACCTTGCTCCATTTTCTCTCTTGGGACCAAGAAAACACACCAACAGTCTTCCTTTTCGACTCCACGCCCAATGGTTTGAAATTTCAGACTATGCTCCGCCTCTCTACCTGAGAACATCAATTTTCCCACCAAAATCAGAACAAAAACCCTTGAACTCAATAACTAGCCTAAGATCCTTTTCCACAAAGCTAAATCTGAAAGAGAGAGCCGTCTCTAATTGCAGGTGGGCTAGAACCTACAGTCCAAAGTTGGTCTGTGGTTACCTCGGCCGTATCCTTTTTCGGAGCTTAAGGACAACCTGAGTGATAACATAATGGTGACTCCACTGGGGACTTTCCTCAGATAGTTTCACAAAGAAGGTAAGAAAGCTCCGCTGAGACCATAAATCAATCTTTTCAAATGCTGTTTATCTCTTAAAACTACATATGAAGCCTGAATGTCAGCCAGGAAGCCTTTGAAACTGTTCTTTGCTTTGCATTAACAGGGGTAAATAAATTATGCTTCAGTCAATCTTCATGCTAGTTTTAAGTTACAAATAGCTGTCCCAAATTTTGATTAGTTCTTTGCTATTTCTAAAAACATACCCAGAAAAATACCAAAAACAAATTTGGAAGCTGGCTCCCAAAAGAAAAAATCGACATACAAGGTCAAACCCAAATACGAATCCCCCCGCTACTTTTGAGAACCCGAACCTAATCCCAAAGATTCTTAGGAAGCAAGAAAGACAGGGAAATTTTGCTGATTTGAGTCCTGAAACAGCTCACCCAAGCTATGTTCCAACTCCTGTCAAAGTTTTATTTCGTTCAACCCCTGTTTCCCTTAGTTCATCATCCACATCTCATAGCACCCCTTCCACACCTCCATTCGCTGCACATATTCCCATTACCACTACTGTTGTTTCCAGCGTTCCAGTTACTCCTGTGATCCCCGTTACCCCAGTTGTTCCATTTATCCCCGTTGTTCCACTTATCCCTGCCAATATGGCCAATAGATATGCACCCCTGCAATTACTTGCTAATGCTGGGGCTTTACCTCAAGATTACCAATCGAAAATCACATATTTTGATTCCACTGGTCCTTTCACAGCCATTCAGCATACCAAAAAGATGCAAGATTATTTTGAAAACTATGAAATAGATGATGATAGTGTGAGAATGAGAATTTTTGTTCAAAGTTTAATAGGTGATGTAAGAACTTGGTTCATATCACTCGCTGCAAATTCCATAACCACCCCAGATGAGCTTTACCAATCTTTTACCAATAGATGGGAGAAAAAGAAAGACCCCTTGCACATACTAGCTGAATACGATACAATTAAAAGAGGTCCTCAAGAAACTGTTTTGGAGTACTGTGCAAGATTCAATAATGTTTACAATGCAATACCACAGAATCTGAGGCCTCCCCCTGACCTTGCCTTGTACAAATTTCTGGATGGTTTTGACCCGGATATGGCATACCAGTTAAAAGAAAGAGCTCCTCAGACCCTTGCAGACATGCAAAATGTTGCTGTCAGCGTTGAGGCCAACTTAATTGCCAAAAGAAACAGAGCTAGGATGGAAAGAAGAACCACCTTTAAGGAAGAACCCTCAGCCTTTGACCAGAAGCTTGATGCTATTATCAATGGCCTGCAAAGATTGGGAGAAAGAGTAGAAAACGTTGAAAGAAAAGCATCATGGGAAGGACAACAGTCCAATACCATGAGGAACCCAAATTTCAGGAAAACACAGAACACAAATGCTGGTAGGTCTAGCCAAGACCATGACATAAGACCTCCTTTTCAAGATAACTATGTTGAAGGATCCACTTCTAGTCAACCCACAGAAGACACTCACATGAATTTGATGGATCTAAAGGGTGAGCATCAGACTTTCCTGAGCCAAGAAGACCAAAATGAACTTGATTACAATCAGTTTCAGACTAAGTCTGGTGAGTCTTTTGATTTTAAACAAGGATATGATACTGCTGTGTATGAAGTACACAAACAATATAAGCTGAGAACTAGGACCATTGACATCTCTGAACCTGGTAAAACAAAGGAAGGAAAACAACCCAACAAGATTAAAAACAAAGTTGTCATGACAGAACCAGCTGATACAATTGTCCCAAACCCGCAACAAGTGACTGTAGAAGACATAACAGACACACAACCTTCTGTTGAGCAGCCTCTATCACCTCCTTCCTCAAAAGAAAATTCTAACAGCGTTCCAAAAAGCCCTCCTGAAACTGTAAAACCGCAAGTAGTCAATCCCCACAATGCTGATAAACAAGAGCGAATCGCTGATAATTCAAATGAAACAGAAAAACTGCCATTATCAACACCAAGACTCCATTGGAAATACCATTTAATTTAGAGGCAGAAATAGGTAAATTGAAAATACCTGTTACTCTTTCAGAACTTGCTAAACACGATGTATATAGGCAACAAATTCAAAGGTCGCTTCAGATTCCAGAAAACAAAGACGACGTAAATGTTTTGGATGATTCTCCTGAACTACTATTTGGTCCAGAAGTCAATGGAAAATCAACAAATGGACCTATTCCACCCTTTTATGTCAGTTTGCATATACATGACAAAGTTTTTCACAACGCTATGTTTGACTCAGGAGCCTCACACAACCTTATGCCCAAGGTAGTCATGGATAAACTGAAACTCGATATCGCAAGACCTTACAAAGATTTATACTCATTTGACTCAAGTCAAGTCAAATGTTTAGGCCTCATCAAAGACTTGTGTGTCTCCTTAGTCCAATATCCCAACAAGACCATCCTCATGGATGTGGTGGTGGCTGACATCCCACCAAAGTACGGTATGCTCCTATCAAGATCATGGGGAGCAAAGCTGCAAGGATCCCTTCAACTGGACCTCTCCTATGCCACCATTTCTGTCTTTGGGCAATCAAAGATACTGTATAGAGAAACGCTGATGAAATATGTGGTGAGTAGTGAGAGCAAGCCTGAAAATTTTCCCATTTACTCAATACATTCTGACATGGATTCCTTTATTTTGTTTAATGATGACACAAATTCTCCAATTGAGGATGAGCCTTTGGCTCTAGAACAACAAACGCACATTAATGAAGAATCGGTTGCACACACTGATGAGACTGTCACAACAGATAATGCAACCAGCATGCTAGAAGAACTTCCCCAAACAGAAATTTTAAATCTGCCCAATCCTATAATGACTCAAACTCTTAGTGCTAACCGTGAGCAAGAAATCACATGGTATTTAGAGTTTGATGGCTCTGTCAACAAGTTAGGGGCAGGGGCAGGTGTCTGGATTCACAACACACATAACAATCATGCGCAAGGCCATGCCTATAGACTGAATTTCAAATGCACCAACAACATGGCAGAGTATGAGGCTCTGCTGCTAGGCCTTAAACTGCTCAAAGCTCTAGGAGCTGCAAAGGTGTCTATTTTAGGTGACTCTGATTTAATCATACAACAGATGAAAGGTAATTTTGTTACAAATGATAATAGAATGAGAGCCTATAGGACTGCTGCCACTAATATTCTCAATGCATTCACTGAATTCAAGCTTGACAAGATTTCAAGAAATCACAACATTCACGCTCACAGCCTAGCCACTTTTGCAAGTACATGTAAGCTTCCCTTTGACCCAAACCATCACTTCACAGTGGAAATAAAACATAGGCCCGCTGTCCCAAATAACATTAAAGATTGGCAAGTGTTCGAAAATGATGCCCAAATTAATAATTTTATCACCCTTGAACATGAATTCTCAAATATTAACATAGATATGGATGCTATGACAGATTCAGAATGGCAAACAGATGAAAACCAGCAGGCTGTAACAGCTGCAACAACCAAAAAAATCCTGAAACCCACGGTTTTTGACAAAGAAAACATTGAACAACTGAAACAAATGCACTTGGAAGAAATAGACAAAACAGAGGCAGAGATCATTGACTTAAAGGATAATTTTCTGCCTGTCGGCCTAACCCCACTAGAAGACATGTTTGACGCCAATGATGTTCCCAAAAAACCAAAATTGCAGCCAATAAACACTGATATAGAAGAACACAACATTGGGACAGCAGAAAATCCAAAAATGATCAAACTGTCCAAAAATTTGCCTCTAGATCAAAAGCCCAAGTACATTGATTTGTTCAAAGAGTTCCAAGATGTATTTGCTTGGAGTTATGAGGATTTGAAATCCTATGACACCTCGGTGATCCAACGCACAATTCCGTTAAAACCAAACAAGAAACCCTTCAAACAGAAACTTAGAAGAATTAACCCTATGCTTCTTCCCTCGATTGAGAAGGAAGTAAAGAGGATGTTTGAAGCAGGCATAATAGCACCCATCAGATTTTCTGAGTGAGTGTCCAATCTTGTTCCTACAAGAAAAAAGACAGGTGAAATCAAACTTTGTGTAGATATCAGAAATTTAAATCAAGTCTCCTTAAAAGACCACTATCCGTTGCCCAAAATGGATCACATCCTACAAAGAGTAGTGGGGTCATCTAGAATCTCTTTGCTAGATGGCTTTTCAGGTTTCAACCAAATACTTGTTCACCTGGACGACCAAGACAAAACTGCCTTTACCACACCGTGGGGAACATTTAAGTATGTGAAGATGCCATTCGGACTTAAAAACGCTAGTGCCACATTTCAAAGAGCAATGGATATTGCTTTTTCCAAAGAAATACATGATTTTCTAGTTGTCTACCTGGATGACTTAACCCCATTTTCCAAATCTGATGAAGAACACCTCAAGCATCTTAGGCAAATTTTCATGACATGTAGGAAATATGGCATTTCCTTGAATCCCAAGAAGTCCCTATTTGGCCTAGAAGAAGGCAAGTTACTTGGCCACATTATATCAAAAGATGGGATTAGAATTGATCCTGAAAGAATCCAAGCCATCCTCCAGATTCCATTTCCAAGAAACATTAAAGAGCTACAAGCATTCCTTGGGAAAATCAACTTCCTAAGAAGATTTATTCCAAATCTAGTTGAACTAATACGACTGTTAAGCAACATGTTAAAGAAGGATGCCAAGGTAAGATGGTTTCTGGAAACCAAGCAAGCATTTGAAAGTATCAAAACTGCATTAACCCAAACCCCTGTCCTCACTAGCCCACAGTTTGACAGAGATTTTATCATATTTTCCTTTGCATCTGATCACACAATAGATATTGTCCTTTTGCAAAAGGATGAACAGGGAGCTGAAAAGCCAATCGCCTTTTTCAGCCGAGCCTTAAGAGACGCCCCTTTGAAGTACCCAATAATGGAAAAGCAGGAATACACACTTGTTAAGGCCATCAAGGATTTCAGAATCTACATACTGTATTCACACGTGATTGCCTATGTTCCACACGCTGTTGTAAAAGACATATTGACACAAGAAGGATTAGAAGGCAGAAGAGGCAAGTGGATTGCAAGCATCCTTGAGTATGACATAGAAATAAAACCAACCAAGCTGATAAAGGGACAAGGTTTAGCTAAACTGATGTCCGAAACAAACTTTCAAGCCTTAGACATTAACCAGCTGGACAATGAACAGGAGCTGGCGACTCCACAGATCAGTGAAATATTTCTGCAATGCCCCTGGTACGCTGATATATGCTTTGTATTGTTAAACCTGTGTGCTCCCCCAGGATTTTCCAGGACCAAGAAAAGATTCTTGAAAATGAAGGCTTTAAAGTTTTGTGTTATAGATGGTGCATTATTTTGGAGAAATCATGAAGGTATATTGCTTAATTTTTTAACCATGAATGAAACTAACAATGTCATGAAAGAATTCCATGCAGGTGATTGTGGAGGACATCTATATTGGAAGTCCACTGCTGATAAAATCTTAAGGGCTGGTTTCTATTGGCCCACTCTTTTTGCAGATGTAAAGAAGTTTGCCATGTCATGTCACAAATGCCAAATTTTTGAGGGCAAGAGAAAGCTGTTACCCCTGCCCCTTAAACCCATCTCAACCGAACAACCTTTTCAACAATTGACTTCATTGGAGAAATCCATCCCTCTTCCTCAGGCCAGCACAAATGGATCCTAACATCCACCGACTATTTCACTAAGTGGGTTGAAGCCATTCCCTGTAGACAATCCAATGACACTATCATTATCCAATTCCTTGAGTGCAATATCCTTTCTAGATTTGGCTGCCCTGAGAAAATCATCACTGATAATGTCGCTGCCTTTAAGTCCAAAAATATGATCAGTTTCTGCCATAAGTTTCATATCACCCTGGGCCACTCTATGGCTTATTACCCTCAAGGTAATGGCTTGGTAGAATCTTCAAACAAAAGTCTCATCAACATCATAAAGAAGGTGCTAGAAGAAAACAAGAAGAATTGGCACAAAAAACTGATAAATGCCCTATGGGCAGACAGACTTTCAAGCAAAAGATCAATTGGGATGAGCCCTTATGAGCTGGTATACGGCATGGAGGCTAGATTTCCTTCATCCCTGGGCATTCCTACTATCAAGCTGTTACAAGAGATTCAGGCTGAACCAAATGACATTCAAAGAAGAATCAATCAGACAATTCATCTTCAGCAAACCAGAGAACAAGTTTACGACAGAGCTCAAATTTTGCAAGAAAAGCTCAAAAAGATGTTTGATAAGAGAGTTAAGGCTGAGGATTTCAGTATTGGTGACAAAGTTCTAAGGTGGGATTCAAGAAGAGAAGACAAGGGCAAACATGCTAAGTTTGATTTTTTATGGAAAGGGCCATTTGTTGTCTCTGTTGTTCAGGGAAATAACACTTATTTTCTCAGGTCTATAGAGGACAACACTGTTGAAGAAGGCCCTGTTAATGGCCGTATGCTGAAACATTACCATGATCCCTTTTAAGGGACACAATGCAAGCCTTGTATATATCTTTGTGCAGTAATATTTGTATATATTAGCATTCTGTTTTTATTTTGTGTAAGCAGGCCGATTATTTAAGGAACAACAGTAAATTTTATGAAGACACAGCCAATGCAAATATTCCAGTTCCCAAGGCTCTGTCTCCGCAGTAACTTCAACAAAACAGCAAGAGGAAAACTGTCACATTACAAGCAATTCATGGTAGAAAAGAACTATTTGCAGTCAAAGGCATGTTCTAGCAGCATTGTACATAGTTATCAAGCACGCAGAAGAAAGCAGGTGATGCTATACAATTCACAGTAACTCAGTTGAGGAGAGAATGTTTCAGATTTCAAAGTTTCACATTTTTAGCAGCCAGAACAAAGAAGTGTTCCCAGTCTACAGCAACAAATAGAAAATCAAGGCAGTCTGACCTGCTGTTCTTGGCTTTTCACAAGGAAAAGCCATCCCCAAGTGGAGCCACTGTTAGCCTCCTGTTGCAACAGGGTTTCATCTTTCATGATTGACAATTTTACATGCCAAATATGTCATACTTTGCAGGCTGCAGTGTTCCATATTTCCACAAGATGCCATGAACTGTGCTAGTCCAAATGGCACTGCTGTATTCCAATTTTGATGAGTTGTTCCAGTTTTGAAGAGTTTTCATTTAAGGGAGGTCCAAATAGTCTAATCTTGGTCTCCCTAGGTTTCAATTTCCTGTTTAGAATATAGAGAATGTATCTGTCCAAACAGTTTAACCTTGGCAGGTTTGTAGATAGGTAGAGAATCAAAGGGACCCAACTGCTTAATCTGGGCCCTTGGCATAAATAAGTGTAGATTTAGATAGGAAAGCATTCAAAAGAAAAATTGTAAATCAGGTTCTGCAAGTCTAAGTGCACCCACCCAAAAAGAAGAAAAAATGTTAGGAAGGTAGGCTGGGTAGGTAGCTGTGAGGTTGCAGAATAATGATTCATGATCAATCTTGTGTTTTAAAGTTTTATATCTTTTCAGATCACAGTTATCAGGCAGTTTTTCATCTGGAGGAGCTCAAGCTAGACATAACTAAGTTCCCCTTCTTCTCATTTTCCAAGTCATTTACTAATTTCCCCAAAGAGGTCAAGATCTGCTTGATTCCTCTTAGTTTCATCATTTTCCATATCAGCTGCCTTGGTGAAGATCTACTTCGCTCAAGGATTTCATTTCTTTACAAGTTCTTTTCCCCAAAATTAGCCTAAGGACCCTTAACTTAGCACCTGCTTATCATCTCCATATTAACTACTAACTCTACTATATAACTCCCTATCTGTTTTCCCCTTCCCCTACTGAAATTATGTATATAAAACTCCCCTATGTAAATATCCCCTCCCTGGAAATATAGCCATATTTCTTATAAGTCAGGGAAAAAGCAGTCTATCTGGGGCTGTTTTTAGCCCATCCGTGTCATAGCAGGAGTTAGATGACACCTGGTCATGCTAACAACCTCTCCCCTAGCAAACCCATATTGCGCCCCTATCCCTAAGTCCCAAGTGTAAATATATTAACCCACCCGTTTATAACCCCCATAACCCACGTAAACCATAGTTTTGACCCCTCCCACCGCGCTTTATTAAATTTAGAATATTCCGTGTATATTCCAGCCCCTTATCCCTCCGCCACCTAACCTTCGCCGCCGACCGTCCGATCACCCGCCCCACAGATCAACGGTGGGCGGGCTTTCCCCTCTCCCAAGCCGCCCGAAGGTTAGCGTCCAGGAGATGGGCGGTATTCCCGCCGTACTCCCGCCACGCGTCGCCTTCTGGGCTGTGGCGGAGCCCCCTCTGACAAAACCACCCATGCCCAAAGGCGGTGCGCCCAGAAACCACTTACCGCCCTCCCCCCTGTGACGTAAGCCCCACGTCATCTGCCTGCGTGGCCTCCTGCCACCGTACCGCCGAGTCACCCTGCCACGTGTCCTGCCACATCATCAGACCCGCCGTACTGCCACGTCACCTCCGTACATGCTGACGTCAGCATGCTGACGTCATCCTGCCACGTCATCCGCCATATGAGGTCCGTCATGCTGACATCATCAGCAATTTTGGCGCGAAGGGCGAAAATCGCACTCTGGAGCCCCGAAATCAGTTTCTGAGGCAGGTTTTGATGCGTGATTTGCGCCTAGCGCAAATCGTGCATCACTAGATAAAATGAGCCAAAATGGGGAATCTTCTCATCGCACAGCCCCCAGTAAGCCCAAAAGGCGCCGAATGACCAGTTTTTCTTCGCGAAGCATGCAAAAAGAAGAAGAAGACAGTTCTAGAGTCAACAGAGGCCGAACAACGACCATTAACTTGTGATTAGACCTACAACAAAAGAGAAAAGCAACCCAATTCATTTGTCAGAGAGTATCAAAGGAAAGAGAAGCAGCAAAGTGTACCAGTTAAATTGTTTAATGGAAACCTTCAGTTCCCAAAGCAGGTTAACATTGAATGGCCGCCAACAAAGTCAAATTAGGCGGTGAAATCCCATCCCAGCTCTCAAATCATAGTTGAAGCATTTAAGTCCACCAAACTACAATGGAGCAGAGACCCATTCACAGTTATTGCAGAGATAACTGCACCAAGCCACCGGGTACAACACATTCACTTCATTTTGATACGGCAACCCTCAGCGTAGCCAAAGATATTTTCATGCATTTATTTCAGATAGGATTAGGTCAAATTAATTATTCTTTAGGACCTGTTTAGGTCAAGATGTAATAAACAAATTGTAGAGAGTTTTCCCTATATATACCACCCTCTGCACTATTTTAAGGGTTGGTAAATTGGTATTTTTCACTAGAGACTCGCACTGTATACCTGAAGTTGTTTCTGTAATCAAAGATTGCCGAAAGTTCTTAGAAGAGACTGTTTGATGTGTTGTCAATGTTTTTCTGGAGACTGAAGATGGAATTATTGTGCTGCAACCTGATACAATAAGTGCTTCTTACCTCTGTTTAATGTTTACCATTATCTAAATAGCAGAAAGAAAGATTAGCTTAGAATTTGTTTAAATACACTCTATGCTCAATTTCTGTTGTTTCTTTATGTTTTCCTCTGAATGAACTGGTAATGAATATGAATTCCTTCTGGCTCATATTTACCCCGCTTCACCTGTGTGTGCCGATTATCTAGGGATTCTTTACTGCCCCTAGGTAGAGCTCTATTATTTTCCCATGTTAAGCTGATTGAGGGATTCTTAACTACCCCTCTTTACTTAGCATTCATCCCATCCTTTAAACCTGAAACATTGTTTCATTTGCAGCTACCTTGCTCCATTTTCTCTCTTGGGACCAAGAAAACGCACCAGCAGTCTTCCTTTTCGACTCCATGCCCAATGGTTTGAAATTTCAGACTATGCTCTGCCTCTCTACCTGAGAACATCAATTTTCCCACCAAAATCAGAACAAAACCCCCTGAACTCAATAACTAGCCTAAGATCCTTTTCAACAAAGCTAAATCTGAAAGAGAGAGCCCTCTATGATTGCAGGTGGGCTAGAACCTACAGTCCAAAGTTGGTCTGTGGTTACCTCGGCCGTATCCTTTTCTGGAGCTTAAGGACAACCTGAGTGATAACAGTCTGATCGCAATGGAAGTCTTCAGAAGGGTACTAAGGGCTTCTTAGGACCTCTCCACACCTTCCTCACCCTCTACCAAAGCCAACTCCATCTTCCTTTGCCACCAAACCTCTGCACAACCACAACCAGTCAAAACACAAGCATAATAATTCCACATAAAAATGCTCAAAAGAAAAAAAATATTGTTTCTTCTCATTTCTCTTAGAAGTAGATTGAACAAATGCAATTTACCTTTTTAGTAGTCAATGGCACCCATTTCAGTAGTTTCCATATCTTTTCTTGCAAAAGTAGGGTTAGTGGGTAAGCTAGGGTTTGCTAGGGTTTGCATTTCATTTCAATTTTCCTTATCTTTCTGCAAGTAGAATAGCCCCTGTAGAATTAGTTTCCTTTCATCACAGTTAAAGCTTCTTCTGAGAACTCATATAAGTTGGCTTAAGCTCCTAGCGAACTTGTGCCAGCTGATCAAGTGACAGCCTGTAGTAAGAGCTAGTACGTGTACATACAACATCGTCGCTTCCAAGTTTGTTACGAACTACCGAGTTGATAAAATTAAAGAAGGAAGCCCCAAGAGTTGCAACATTACTGCTGCAATACTGGACCTCACCACTCCTTTTGGCGCCGTTGCTAGGGAAGCATCAGAGTATTTTGTGATTACTGCTTTTCTTTTATTTCCTATTGCAACATTATACTAAGTAGTTTATTTCAGCAAAAATGGAGTAGTTGTTTCATTTCAATTCTGCAAAAGTAGATTAGGCATTTCAGTAAGCGTAGATTGGGCATTCCTGCTTTCATTTCAATTCTGCAATTTCATTTCAGCAAGCGTAGATTAGGCATTTCCTGCTTTCATTTCAATTCTGCAATTTCATTTCAGCAAGCGTAGATTAGGCATTTCCTGCTTTCATTTCAATTCTGCAATTTCCATTCCAGCAAAGTAGATTAGTCATTTCCTGCTTTCATTTCAATTATGCAATTTCCATTTCAGCAAGATTCATTTCAGTTAGTTGCAATTTGTTGTTCAATCCATTTCAGTTTTGTAGGTACAAGCAAAAAAAAAACAAAAATCACCCAAAAGATATTTCCTTTCATGCCTCGTAGGAATAGAGACAATTCAGGAAAATTCCTACCCAACACCCCCACCACATCACTAAGTCACCCTTCTCTCTTCTTTGGTGGCAGTGATCCAGAAGAACCTATAGGTGAACCTCCAGAGATATATGAAGATCCTATAACAGAAGAAGAGCAAGAAACCATTCCTCTTTAGACCATGGATGAAAACAAAAATGTTAGAGGAAATGGGGAAATAATAGAAGGTGCCTTTCCTATCCGAGAGACCAATGGGGACACAAAAATGAAAAACATAAGTCCTTCAGCCTTACCTCACTTCCATGGATTGACTACCGAAGATCCTGATACCTTCTTGTTTGAATTTGCTGTTCTTTTTCGAACCGATGACTATGCAGAAGATGAGAAGAAGTTGAAACAGTTTCCTTCTACCCTCAAGGATGCAACATTGTGTTGGTTCATGGGGTTACCTGGAAACAGTATCACAACTTGGGCTCAGATGTAGAAAGCCTTTAACAACAAATACTGGAAATACTATAGGTCAAAGGATACCAAGGAAGAAATATTTCGAATGACCATGGGAAGTGATGAATCTTTATAAGACTATGAAGAGAGGTTTCAACTCAATTATAAAAATGCTAGGTGCACACTTGACCCCGAATCTCTGAAGTTGGTCCTGCTCAAAGGAGTCCCTGAAGACCTTCTATATACCCTCCATTTTCTATGTTTAGAAACCATTCCAAGTCAGCTAGAAAGAGAGTTAGGGGAAGTCAACCTTTAGCTAGTACATCCTCATCTAGTTCATCCCTTAGAAACAAACTTTAGAATCAACTGGAAGGTTTCAAGAGTTAGATAAGGTAGACTCTTGCCATGCAAATGGACACCTTTCATATCAAAAGGAAACAAGAGGAAGCCGAGATGGCTTTGGCCATCTTTTGTCCCAGGTGCACTAGAAAGCATCCTAGGAACGAATGTCCATTGCACTCTATAGAAGTGTGTTTACTCTGTGAAGAAGACCATCCTATGAATCAGTGCCCTTCCTTGCCCGAAATTAAAGCTGCATATCAGGGGACCGAAGGAGCCACTGAACCACTCTATTTTATGAACCAAAGGAGGCCTCATGGACCCAGACCTTACTAGTAGGGAATGCAAGGGACATCCCAGACCTATTACAACCCAAATAAAACAACTTCCATGCCTTCTTGGGGTCCCCCTACTCATCTTTCCTGGTCCACACCCCCTCCTTGGTCGTATCCTCCTCAATACCAGGCTCCTCCAGTTGCTCATTCGTTTCACTCTTATGCTCAGCCACAGCCTCAGTGGAATGCACCTCATCAGGGGTGGAGGCCCCAGTACAACTCTCCTCCCGCTCTTTTGCCTCCACCACCTGCTCAACCACAACCATTACCTCCTCCTCCTCCAAGAAAACCCCAAATACCTGCTCAACTGAACCCGAACCCTAATAACAGACAGGCCTAGCAGGTATATATTGGAGAAACATCATGCCTGACCTATGTTGTGGAGATTCAGGAGATTAACTTACAACCTGGGAAGGTTCTCCCAGATAGCCAACCTCCTCCTAAGGAGGATGAGGAAGAAAAACAGGAAAGTGAACCAAAAGTCATTCCACCCTTTCCTGAGAGACTAACTGGAACCACACAACTGACCCAAGAAGAAACTGAACTTCTGGGAGAATTGAAACAGTCATGTGTAAATATACCACTTCTCCAAGCCATAAAGGATGTACATATATACAACAAGATGATCAAGGAGAAGTGATTTAGGAACCCAGGTAGGTGCAAGAGAGATGCCCAACTATCAATGTCATAGGACAATTGTTCGACCTAATGTTGGGGTAGGTGATTTGTCCAAAATATCTAGACCGTGGGAGTCTGGTAGTCGATGTCCACATCAATGACACCATAATCCACCATACCTTGATTGATCTAGGGGCTGCCATTAATGTGATGACCAAGGACACTATGCTCTAGCTCAACCTTTAGGGTTCCCTGAGGAAGACGACAACAGTACTGCAGTTAGCAGACCGCTCCACCGTGACCCCTGAGGGGATTGTGGAAGATGTAATGGTCTTTATTGATTCCTGGGAGTACCCTGCTGATTTCATGGTTCTCCAGCCAAAGACAAAGATCACTGGGTATCCTCTCATCCTGGGAA
Organism: Pinus tabuliformis; assembly: GCA_031772625.1. Classification (NCBI taxonomy): domain Eukaryota; kingdom Viridiplantae; phylum Streptophyta; class Pinopsida; order Pinales; family Pinaceae; genus Pinus; species Pinus tabuliformis. Next base: position 3,894,026 of record CM062818.1, read on the forward strand.
GACCTTGGTTGGCTACTGCAGATGCCTACATCAGTTGTCGAGCTGGGAACATGACAATCAAGAATGGGCATATGTCCAAACAACTAGTCCTATATCCTCCTGCCCAACCTCTGTTAGAACATGATTTACCTCTCTGGTTGGAGGAGGAAGATGAGGATGAAGTCTATTCCGCACCATTGTGTACAGTAGAGGCTACCTTGGGGGGCCCACAAACCGAGGATGACCTTATTGAAAACTTGATTCAGAATCCACCCCCCAGCGTGTTGCCATTAGAAGAGTTGGCGGAAGAAACCCAAGCCAATGCTTTGGTTGATCTTTGTGTGGCTGATCCGACCCCTCTTTGAGTTAAGAATGTGGAATTCGGCCCAGATAGAACCTTGAAGATCAACTCATCCCTATCCACCTCTCAGGAGAAAGAACCGTGTAGCTTATTGTTGGCATTATGTTTCTGGTATGGCTATATGTTACAGATGTTGTACTTGATGGCAACTCCCGTGGCTAGGCTCTCAATTTGTTGAAAATTAAGAAGTACACAGGAAATCAGTTCAGAAGGTGCGTACCCGCAGGTACACAATGCAGGGACTGCGTCCAGATACGCAGGCCAGCCATTCAGGAGGTGCGTACCCCCAGTGCACACATTTCAAGGCAAAGAAATTCATGTGGGGTTTTCTTATGTGTTACTCTTGGTATTTAGCCGACGGTATTGGGTTATTATGGTGTCAGCTCGTGGTATTGTTCCATGATTTTAGGAGGAGCTTGCCTATATAAAGCAAAGGAGATCACTTGGCTAAGTATCTTTTGCAATTGAATATCTTTAGATCTGAAATATTGGGTTATGGTCTTAAAAGATTGATCTATATGAAAGGGAAGTTGAAGGCGAATCCGTGAAGGGTGATCTCTCGAGCACATGATCAGATCTGAGCAACTGTGCCACTCTGGTGGACTGCCTATTCGGCCCTAATCAGAAGGACGCAGGTGTTTAACAGAAGAGCTGCGTGGGTACGCAGTTCAGAAACAGGAGATCTGCGTGGGTACGCAGAGCAAGAACAGCAGACCTGCGTCGGTACGCAGAGCAGAAACAGGAGACCTGCGTTGGTATGCAGAGCAGAAACAGGAGACCTGCGTCGGTACGCAGAGCGACTAAGGTTCAGGTGCGTCCGCATAGTAAAAGTACGCGGCGCGATAGTATTTTTGGGTGCGTCCCTGCAGTAACAGTACGCGGCGCGATAATGTCTCTGGGTGCGTCCCTGCAGTAATAATACGCAGCGCGGTTCAAGGAACAGTGCGTGGGCACGCAGCTCAGCAGAAGGATCCCTGCGGGTATACGCAGGAAAGCAGAAGGTGAACTGCGTAGCAACGCAGGCCACAGAAGGGAAAACTGCGTATCTGTCTTAAAATGTTCTGTTGACTGAATTTTTCTGTTGATAAGGTGTTCTGGGTTAGTTCTGTTATTTCTGATCTGATAACTGTAGTGGACTGTAACTTTTATGTACTTAATGATCATTTGATGCTTTATGAAAAGAAGTAGGGGGTTGTAGCTCCCTTCCAGGAGAGACTGGAAAACGAGAGAGAGAGAGAGTTGTAGCTCTCTGCAGGTTGCAGCCTGCGTACTGGTAAAGGTCTGCACCAGTACAAAACCATTGTAAAAGGAGTTTCTAATTTGAAAGAAGATAGAGACATATTGCAGCAGGTGGTTTTCACCCACATTGGGTTTCCACCTTACATCTTGTGTTCTTTGGTGTGACTATCTGTTTTCTTTGTTCATGCTCATTATTTTATGGTACTGACATGCAAAACTAATTTAAAGAACAAATAAGGAAGGTTTATTAAAAGAATTTGATAATACTGATTCACCCCCCCTCTTAGTATTATTTCCAACAATTGGTATCAGAGCAGGTCCTTCAGAGAAGCTTGATCGCTTGAAGGTAGATCGTTCATCATGAGCAACTACGAGAGAGAAGCATCAATCAGGCCACCAGTTTTTGATGGGACAAACTTCAATTATTGGAAGGTAAGAGTTACTGCCTATCTTCAATATCTTGGTACAGAAGTTTGGGACATCGTAGAGACAGGCTACGCTTTTCCTTCAACTACTCCTACAGATGCAGCCGAGAAAAAGAAGTATGAAACAAATGCGAAAGCAGTCAGTACTCTATTAGGATGTATATCTCAATCAGAATTCATGAAGGTAATGCACTATAAATCCGCAAAGGAGATATGGGACAAAATTGTCACAAGCTATGAAGGAGATGAACAGGTAAAGCGTGCTAAACTTCAAACTCTCAGAATTCAGTATGAGACTCTCAAAATGTATAATGATGAAAGTGTGGCTAACTATTTTCTTCGGGTAGATGAGGTTGTTAATTGTATGAAAAATTTGGGTGAAGAAATAAAAGAGGCTATTGTAGTTGAAAAAGTCCTAAGATCATTGTCTCCCAAGTTTGAATCTAAAGTATCTGCAATAGAAGAAAAGGAAAATCTACGAATTCTTACTATGTCTCAGCTACATGGAATTCTAACTGCTTATGAAATGAGAAAGGGAGGTCCATCAGACAGAAGAGAAGCTGCTTTCAAGGCATCAGGCAAAGGAGATTATTATGAAGCAAGCCACGTCCCAGAAGAAGAGGAAGAAGAATTAAATTTCGTCAGAAATCTTCAAAGAGGTTCTCGAAGGTTCAGAGGTGAGTTACCCTTTAAATGTTTTGCTTGTGGAAGAGTAGGTCATTATGCTGCAAAATGTCCTTATAAGGATAAAGGAAAGGAACTTGCTAGGTGGAACAAGAAACAGAACGCAAATAAGAAAAGCTACTACACTCATGAAGATAGTGATGGTCTATCAAACAGTGATGAAGATGGACAAGGTAATGAATATAAGTTGTTAATGGCATTTGAAGATGACGATTATATGGATGCTATAGATGTGGATAACCTTTATGATGAAATTACTAGACTCAAGAGATGTATAGAAGAAAAGAACATGATCATTGATACTCTACAATTTCAAATTGATGAAAAGGAAAAACATCTTGAAAAATTAGAAGGTGAAATTGTTGGTCTTAGAAAAGAGATTGAGAAAACAAAAGCTATTAATATCAAGTTTGTCAAGGGATCTGAAACTTTGGATGAGATTATTAATGTGCAGCGGTCTCCACTAAACAAGACAGGTCTGGGCTATAATGGTGAAACTTCTCAAGCATCCACCTCAAAAAGTTATCTTGATGCAGCAAGAAGAAATGAGCAAAAGCACAACGAAGATCATCAGGTAAAGCAGGGACGAATTACAAACAGAAACTATCAGGGGCAATCCATCTTAAAGGTGAACAAAAGCTACAACCAGCCACAGGTAAAATCTTCTCAATTTGGTTCAAGAATGGATGACAATAGAAATTACAATCATTTGGCCGGTAGATTTGATAACCGCAGAAGTTTCTTCAATGGACAATGCTTTTCTTGCCATAACTTTGGTCACAAAGCAGCTCAATGTGTTGCATATAAAACAATCATGACTAGGGAAGCTCAAAAACAAAGAAGTATGACCGGGATTACAAAAAGGACCCATAACAACTTTTCGGTTCTTGAAAATGAAGTTGAATGTTCTATTTGCAATAACTTTGGTCATGAAGACTCTGAATGCAGGAGCAGATTTCAGCAGAAAAAAGAACAAGCCTCAAGCACCAAAACATGGAGAATAAAGGAACCACAAACAGAAAGATGTGGGATAGCATTTTATGCAGAGGGACAGGAAAATCTATGGTACATTGACAGTGGATGTTCGAAGCATATGACAGGTGATAAAGAAAAACTTGAGTCTTATTCTGCTCTAGAAAAGGGAAAGAAAGTCTCTTTTGGAAATGATACTCCTGCAACTATAAAAGGAAAGGGCATTGCTCAGTTAAAAGAAAAGGTCAAAGCTGGAAATGTTTTGTATGTTGATGGATTGAAGCATAATCTTCTAAGTGTCAGCCAGATGTGTGATCAAAGAACCGAGGTTATATTCAGATCAAATGGATGTCTTGTTCGTGATCTTGATACAGGTAAAACAATGATCAAAGGCAAAAGAACTCCAAATAATCTGTACATATTTGAAGAAGGACAACAACAATGCTATCTGAGCAAGGATGATGAGCACTGGTTATGGCATCGGAGGTTGGGACATCTAAGCTTTTCACAAATAAGGAAAGCATGCAAATATCAGGCAGTTCGCGATCTTCCAGATATCAAAATTCCTGACAACACCATATGCAAATCATGTCAGTTTGGAAAACAAACCAGAACTAACTTTCCAGAGAAAGAAGGATCAGCTAGCATGCCTCTTGAGCTAGTACATACAGATACATGCGGTCCTTTCAGGAAAAGAACACCTCGAGGAGAATAATACTTGATATTATTCATTGACGATTTCTCCAGGTTTGTCTGGTTAGGACTTATGAAGCACAAAGATGAAGCATTCGAAAAATTCAAATCCTTCAAAGCCTTGGTTGAAAATGAATCAGGTCACAAAATTAAGTGCCTCAGATCCGACAGAGGTGGGGAATTTACTTCAAATGAATTTTTCGATTTCTGTGAAGAACATGGGATAAGAAGAGAATTCTCTACAGCAAGAACTCCTCAGCAAAATGGAGTTGTGGAAAGAATGAACAGAACAGTCCAACAAATGGCTCGTGCTATGCTTGATGAGTCAGGAACTCCTGCAACTTTCTGGGGTGAAGCTGCACATGCTGTAGTTGTTATTCTCAACAAAACAAATGTCCGGGTGAACAACACTCAAACTCCTCATGAGCTCTGGAGTGGTAGGACTCCTTCAGTAAAGCACTTCAAAATCTTTGGGAGCAAATGCTATATCAAGAATACTGATGAGCAGCTTGGCAAACTTGAACCTAGAGCAGATGAAGGCATTCTTCTTGGTTACTCTCCAATAGCAAAGCATACAAATGCTACAATAAAAGACTTGGCAGAATTGTTGACAGCATTGATGTAGTGGTTGATGAGAAGGGATACATTCCTAGGAAATTACATCATGAAGACATCGAAGAAGATGAAGGCTACCCCCAACGACATAATGATGAAGAAGAAGAACCTCAAGAAGAACCAGAGGAGCAAACAAGAATAGAAGAAAAGACTCCATCCAGATATGTTCAGAAGAATCATCCAGAATCTCAGATTATGGGGCAGAAAGAAGCAGGTGTACAAACAAGAAGAACAGCTGCAGACGCTTCAAGCTATTTGGCATTACTCTCCTCTACTGAACCACAAAATGTGAAAGAGGCATGCAAAGATGAATGTTGGGTGAAAGCAATGGATGAAGAACTTGAGCAGATCGAAAAGAACAACACTTGGGAGCTGGTTCCTAGACCAAAAGATAAGAATGTTATCGGAACAAAATGGGTCTTCAAAAATAAATTGAATGAAAATGGAGAAGTAATTAGAAACAAAGCCAGACTTGTTTGTAAAGGGTATGCGCAGCAAGAAGGAATAGACTTTGAAGAAACCTTTGCTCCTGTTGCAAGACTTGAGGCCATCTGAATGTTCCTTGCTCTCTCAAGTTTTCAAAACTTCAAAGTATTTCAAATGGATGTGAAATCAGCCTTTCTGAATGGAGACTTGGAAGAAGAAGTGTACATTGAACAGCCAGATGGGTTCATTCTTGGTAATGATCCAAATCTTGTATGCAGATTGAAGAAGGCTCTCTATGGTCTCAAACAAGCTCCAAGGGCTTGGTACTACCGTTTGGACAAATATCTTCATCAACAAGGCTTTTCAAAAGGATCAACAGATAGCAATCTTTATATAAAAGTTGAAAATGACAAATTGCTAATACTTGTTGTGTATGTAGATGACATTATTTTTGGGAGCAATGAAGAAGCTATGAGTCAAAGTTTTGCCTTGGTCATGCAGAAAGAATTTGAAATGTCCTTGCTAGGAGAACTGGCATATTTCCTTGGTTTGCAAATCCAACAAAAAGAAGGAGGAATCTTTTTATCTCAAACCAAGTATCTCAAACAGATTTTGAAGAAATATGGTATGGAAGATGCAAAACCAGTATGTACACCCATGGTCACAGGATGTAGCCTTAGTGCAAATGATGAATCTGCAGCAGTACATCAACCAACCTACAGATCTATGATTGGAAGTTTATTTTGTTTGACAGGTACCCGACCGGACATCATGCATGCAATTGGAATAGTTGGAAGATTTCAGGCAAATCCGAAGGAGACTCATCTTCAGGCAGTGAAGAGAATTTTCAAATATCTTCAAGGGACTCAAAATTATGGCTTATGGTATCCTAGAGATACAGATCTTACACTTCATGCTTATACAGATGCAGATTGGGCCAGAAGCGTGGATGACAGGAAAAGCACAAGTGGTGGTGCGTTCTTTATGGGTTCCAGACTGGTATCTTGGTTCAGCAAGAAACATAGTTCGATTGCCTTGTCTACAGCTGAAGCGGAATATGTTGCTGCTGCATCTTGTTGCACTCAACTCCTTTGGATGATGTAGACTTTGCAGGATTTTCAAATCAGTTGTACACCACCTATCCCCATCTTATGTGATAACACAAGTGCAATCAACATCTCAAAGAATCCGGTTATGCATTCAAAAACCAAGCACATACCAATCAAGTACCATTTTCTCTGGGAACAAGTACTTGAACAGAAGGTCAAGTTGGAGTATGTTCCTTCTAAGGAACAAGTTGCTGATATTCTCACCAAACCATTGCCCAGGGACACTTTTGAATACCTCAGGCAAAAGATGGGGGTTGTTGATGCATCATCTTATTGTTGAACCTTTTCTGATTGATGGTACAGGTTCAGGGGGAGCATATAATGCATTGTTGGCATTATGGAGGATGGTCAGAAGGAGATCTTGGAAATAGCTGCAATATGTCTCTATCTCTTTCATGGTGGATTATGGTTCTTTGTTGCAGATCTGGTTCATTTTCAGGGGAGCATGATCTTAGGGGGAGCATACCCCTTTGCCCTTGATGTCAAAGGGGGAGAATGAAGCTGAAGTTTGTGAGGTTGCCATCAAGTCCAAAGGGGGAGATTGTTGTCATTATGTTTCTGGTATGGCTATATGTTACAGATGTTGTACTTGATGGCAACTCCCGTGGCTAGGCTCTCAATTTGTTGAAAATTAAGAAGTACGCAGGAAATCAGTTCAGAAGGTGCGTACCCACAGGTACACCATGCAGGGACCGCATCCAGATACGCAGGCCAGCCGTTGAGGAGGTGCGTACCCCCAGTGCACACATTTCAATGCAAAGAAATTCATGTGGGGTTTTCTTATGTGTTACTCTTGGTATTTAGCCGACGGTATTGGGTTATTATGGTGTCGGCTCATGGTATTGTTCCATGATTTTAGGAGGAGCTTGCCTATATAAAGCAAAGGAGATCACTTGGCTAAGTATATTTTGCAATTGAATATCTTTAGATCTGAAATATTGGGTTATGGTCTTAAAAGCTTGATCTATATGAAAGGGAAGTTGAAGGCAAATCTGTGAAGGGTGATCTCTCGAGCACATGATCAGATCTGAGCAACTGTGCCACTCTGGTGGACTGCCTATTCAGCCCTAATCAGAAGGACGCAGGTGTTTAACAGAAGAGCTGCGTGGGTACGCAGTTCAGAAACAGGAGATCTGCGTGGGTACGCAGAGCAAGAACAGCAGACCTGCGTCGGTACGCAGAGCAGAAACAGGAGACCTGCGTCGGTACGCAGAGCAGAAACATGAGACCTGCGTCGGTACGCAGAGCGACTAAGGTTCAGGTGCGTCCGCATAGTAAAAGTACGTGGCGCGATAGTATTTTTGGGTGCGTCCCTGCAGCAACAGTACGCGGCGCGATAATGTCTCTGGGTGCGTCCCTGCAGTAATAATACGCAGCACGGTTCAAGGAACAGTGCGTGGGCACGCAGCTCAGCAGAAGGATCCCTGCGGGTATACGCAGGAAAGCAGAAGGTGAACTGCGTAGCGACGCAGGCCACAGAAGGGAAAACTGCGTATCTGTCTTAAAATGTTCTGTTGACTGAATTTTTCTGTTGATAAGGTGTTCTGCGTTAGTCCTGTTATTGCTGATCTGATAACTGTAGTGGACTGTAACTTTTATGTACTTAATGATCATTTGATGCTTTATGAAAAGAAGTAGGGGGTTGTAGCTCCCTTCCAGGAGAGACTGGAAAACGAGAGAGAGAGAGAGTTGTAGCTCTCTGCAGGTTGCAGCCTGCGTACTGGTAAAGGTCTGCACCAGTACAAAACCATTGTAAAAGGAGTTTCTAATTTGAAAGAAGATAGAGACATATTGCAGCAGGTGGTTTTCACCCACATTGGGTTTCCACCTTACATCTTGTGTTCTTTGGTGTGACTATCTGTTTTCTTTGTTCATGCTCATTATTTTATGGTACTGACATGCAAAACTAATTTAAAGAACAAATAAGGAAGGTTTATTAAAAGAATTTGATAATACTGATTCACCCCCCCTCTCAGTATTATTTCCAACAGAGGATGAAGTCTATTCCGCACCATTGTGTACAGTAGAGGCTACCTTGGGGGGGCCATAAACCGAGGATGACCTTATTGAAAACTTGATTCAGAATCCACCCCCCAGCGTGTTGCCATTAGAAGAGTTGGTGGAAGAAACCCAAGCCAATGCTTTGGTTGATCTTTGTGTGGCTGATCCGACCCCTCTTCGAGTTAAGAATGTGGAATTCGGCCCAGATAGAACCTTGAAGATCAACTCATCCCTATCCACCTCTTAGGAGAAAGAACTGTGTAGCTTATTGAAAAACCACTTGGATGCTTTTGCTTGGAGCTATAAGGAGATGAAGGGAGTCCACCCTTCAGTTTGTACTCATCACATTTACATTAAAGAAGATTGTAAACCAGTCAGGCAGCCTCAAAGGAGGATGAATCCAGCCCTTAAGGACATTGTCAAAGAAGAACTGCAAAATTTGTTGGATGCAGGATTCATCTACCCCATCTCTAACAGTGAATGGGTCTCTCCTTTGGTGCTAGTGCCAAAGAAAAATGGGAAGTGGAGAATCTGTGTAGATTATCGGGAACTAAACAAGGCCACCAAGAAGGACCATTTCCCTTTGCCTTTCATAGATCAAGTGTTATATGGCCTGGTAGGGAAGAAGTTCTTCTCCTTCCTAGATGGGTTTAGCGGGTACAACCAGATCCAAATCAGCCCGGAAGACCAAGATAAGACCACTTTCACTTGTCCTTGGGGTACTTTTGCATATTGGGTCCTTCCTTTTGGGTTGTGCAATGCTCCCGCCACTTTCCAGAGAGCAGTACTAAGCATATTTGCTGAACTAGTTCATGATTTAGTGGAAATCTATATGGATGACTTTACCCCTTATGGTTCTAACTTCCAGGAAGCTTTGACTAACTTGAGGAAAGTTCTAGCCAAGTGTATTGAAATGAACCTATCCCTTAGTCCTGAAAAATGCAAATTCCTAATGATTGAAGGGACCGTGCTAGGTCATACAATTTCTCAGCAAGGACTACAGGTGGATCCCAACAAGATTGCTATCATCCAAAGGGTCCAACCTCCTCAAAAGGTAAGAGATGTTCAGACTTTTCTAGGCTTAGCAGGGTATTATAGAAGATTCATTAAGGATTTTAGTAAACTAGCCTCTCCATTTTTTGGTCTTTTGGGAAAAGATGCTGAGTTCATATGGACTGACGACTGTCAAGAAGCTCTGGATGCCTTGAAAGGTAAACTGGTAATGGCCCCAATTTTGAGAGGTCCAAACTGGGCCCTACCTTTCCACATTCACACAGATGCCTCGAACAAAGCGATAGGAGCAGCCTTAGGGCAACTTGATGAGAAACTACCTTATGCTATATGCTTTGTAAGTATAAATTTGTCCAAGGCAGAACTAAACTACACTGTAACCGAAAAGGAGCTCCTAGCTGTAGTCCATTCCCTAAATAAGGTCAGACACCACATCACTGGCTATCAAACATTCGTACACACTGATCATGCTGCAATTAGGTATTTGATGAATAAACCGGATGTAAATGCTCGTATCATTAGATGGTTACTTTTATTGCAGTAATTTGATTTGACCATTGTTGATAAGCCGGGTAAGGAAAATGTTGCTGCTGATTTTTTGTCTAGACTAGATCTGCCTGCAGGAAAAGAAGGAATGGTGGATGATAAAATGCCAGGAAAAGTGTCCCATTCACCTGGATTGGGGGCAATCTTTTTAAACTTGGCCCAGATCAGATTTGGAGGCGATGTGTCAGGGAGGAGGAAGTTTTTGACATCCTCTTAACCTGTCATGATGGGCCCTATGGGGGCTACTTTGCAGCAAAGAGGACTGCCTTCAAAATTCTGTAATCAGGTTACTATTGGCCCACTCTTCATCAAGATGTCAGGAGATATATCAGCCAATGTGACTGATGTCAAAGGATGGGGAAACCTACTCCAAGGGATGAGATGCCCCTGCAACCTCAAGTGACTTTCGAGCCATTTGAGAAGTGGGGCATGGACTTTGTGGGTCCTATCAACCCTCCTTCAAAACAGAAATTTTACATCATTGTGTGTACTGATTCTCTGACAAAATGGGTAGAAACAAAGGTGATAAAGGCAACAATGGAAGAAAAAGTAGTTGAGTTTTTGAGGGAAAATATCTTCTACAAGTTTGGCTATCCAAGAGAGTTAGTCACAGATCAAGGGAGTCAGTTTACCTCCAATCTGGTTGAAGACTTGCTCACACATCACAATATTAAGCACAGAACTTCCACCCCTTATCATCCACAAGAAAATGGATAGGTGGAAGTCACTAACAGAGCTTTGGAAGGGATTTTGACTAAGGTAGTGAGTAGCAACAGAAAAGATTGGGCAGATTGATTGGTTGAGGCCACCTGGGCTTATAACACCACCTAGAAAACCACCACAGGGTTCACACCTTATGAGATGGTCTATGGGAAGAAGGCTCTGCTGTCAATAGAATTTGAATATAACACATTAAGGATGGCAGCTCAGCTGGACCTAGATCTCAGCCATGCACAAAAGGAAAGATTGCTTCAGCTAAATGGATTGGATGAACAGAGATTACAAGCCCTTCTCCACTCAGAGGTAGTCCAACTTCAAAGAAAAATATGGCATGACAGACACCTCAAAGAAAAACAATTCCAGCAAGGAGATTGGGCGCTGCTGTATGATTCAAGATATAAGGATTTCAAGGGAAAACTGAGGACAAGATGGCTGGGACCATACACAATAGAAAAATGCAATGACAATGGTTCAGTCCTGATCTGGACCATTGATGAAGAAGCCATCCCCATGCTCGTCAATGGGCATAGGTTGAAGATCTACAGGAAGCCCCTTTCCAAGCAGGAATTCATTGAGAATTTGAGGAAAACAGTGTTGGTAGTGGAGCAGGTCTTTGCCTCCACTCCACCCACACCCTGAGTTAAAAAAAAAAGAAGAAAAAAAGAAAAAAAACAGAAAAAAAGAATAAAAGATCCCTGGGTGAAAACCTCTTGGAGGCGCCTAGGGCAGGTAGTGAGGGTGAAAACCTCCTGGAGGCACCCCAGCTATCTCAAAAAAAGAAAAAAAAAAGAAACAAGAAAAGAAAAAAAGAAAAAAATAGAAAACAACCTAACTTCTTTTGAATGCATTGCAGATTGCAAGAGGGTCACACAAGAAGAAAAGGACATGGCCAGGCTGCATACACCCTTGATAGTTCATTCCATCGCCACTATATTTTCCCAGGCCTTGGTCTCACTTGTTCTGAAAATTTCGCATCCTACAGGAAACTCTGTGCATTCTACAGGAGGCTCCTGTAGAAATCACAGAGAGCTCAAAATCGAGTTTAGGAAAGAATCTGAGGGCTAGAAATTTGTCCAGAAGGCCTGTGGACCTCCCTGCCACCATCCATACTCCTAATTCTCCATTCCATCCCTGCACACCTACATTTCCACTCGATTTTTCTTCCCTGCACCAAAAACACAAAATTCTGTTTCTTTTGATTTTTTAAAAAAAGAAAAAGAAAAAGAAAAAGAAAAAATGATGAATAAAATAGCAGCATTCTTCACTTGTTTCTTACCTGATACATTCCAGTTTTTATTCCTTTCATTCAAAACCTTCTTCAGCTGTCTCTTCAGTCCCTGCTCAAGCATCAGCCTAAAATTTTAGATGGAGAAGCAGCCAGAAGAAATCCTGCAGGATTCCTGTAGCAGCTGATCCCTTTAAAAAAAAAAAGGCTCAAGAGGCAGGGTTAGTGCAGCCAAGATGTATGCAACGTGCAAGGAGTGGTGCTTGATAAAAAATCGCCAGCATAAGCCACCAGTTCAGAGGCCATGAGCACCAACAGCAATAGCAATGACAAAATGAAGTGCCAAAATCCAAGCATGCAGAGCACAACAACGACTAATAGGTAAGTGGCTAAACCTGCTCCTCTATTGAATGAATATTATTTAGGAACTGCACGAACTATTGGGATGGTCATGATTAAATGAAATCGGTGGCTAGCTAACTAGTCACCCTCGTTTAGTTCAAACCACCCTCGTTCAGTTCAAATCACCCTTGTTGAGTTCAAACAAGTTTTGTCCCATTCAAACAACAGTTCAGATACGCAGTCAGCACGTGTGGCCCGTCAACTTGGGAAGAAAAAAGCTCAGAACCGGTAGTGGTGGCGGTGTATAACGGAATAATGGAAGTGATGGCGGTTAGGCGACATGAAATACAATAATGGAACTAGAGTAGGACCAACGGTCGGATGGGGATAACATACCCATCCTACCACCTCACCTCGTCACCGTAGATCACACCATCAACTTAAGTACAGTGTAGTTTAAGCCTCCACCACATTTTTCTTTCATTTGCATCGATGAGTTCTTGACTGTAGCACTCACCTACCACCTTCAGAACAACGAACCAGTCATTCTCTACCAGTTTTCAAAACCCTCCTGCTTATCGGGTTCTACAGGAGAATTATTGCATTCTACAGGAGCAGGAACACCATCTATAGGAGGTTTTCTACAGGAAGGCCAGAGAGTAGCTCTACAAAGGAAAAATTTGGAATTGTTGTCAAATTCGAGCTTGAAAATAGGTAGGCTTAGAAACCCACTCTGCATGTGATATATCTATACAAGGTGGAGGATTAGAAGCAAAGTATTGGGTTGAAAAAATAAAGGAAAGAGAGCTCAAAAGTCTGCCTGTGTTTTCCTGAATTCCATATAGTCTCTCAATTTTCTTCTCTGCACTCAAAAATCTGTTTTTTTCCCTTTCCCATATTCTCCTGTAAAAAAAAGGGGATGCAACCACAGAAACCAAGCCTGTGAAAAAATGAAGTTGCAAGTCTGTCTACTTTGTGAAAAAAATGTTGTTTTATATATTCTCTGTTTTGTCAAAATATTGATTTCTTCTAAAAGCGGAGAAGTAAATTCAGGTTGGAAACCAAGTTGAAGAGAGGGAAAAATTGAAAATTGATGTTGTGAAAAAAGAAGAACACGAGAAATTCACTCTCTGGTTTCAGAAAGATAAACCTCAGTTATTCCTCTGATTTCGGTCTTGAAGTTTGTTGCCTTCCTCCTCACCTGAACATTTCCAGCAGTCACTAAACACCATGCCAGGAGGTTTTATGAGAAAGGAGCCTTTGAACTCCAAAAAATTGCATGAACACCCAGAAGTGGTAGCCCTCTTCACCAAGGAACCTTGGATGCCTTTCTTTGAGAAAATTCATGGATATGATGAGGAGATGACAGAGGAATTTTTAATGTCCTTAAGACCACATTCAAAAACCCATGCTACAGTCAGTTTTAGGGGTTTGACCATAGAGCTTACACCAGAATTCATCAGCAGAGTCACAGATCTTCCACTTGGGCTCCCCTAGAGCAAAGAAGAAAAACCATTAGGACGGGATGCTAAAAAGACAATTTTTCAGCTTGATGAACATCCTGTAGAGGATAAGAATGGGGTTAGAAGGACAAGTTTACCTCATCCATGGGGTGAGGTTAGCTACCAGATCATGAAATATATCTCTTGTGAAGAAAGATTTAGTATAGTTTATGGCTATCACTTCAGATTATTGCATGAATTAAGATATGGAATGGACTTACCTATAGCTAGAAAACTCAGTCTGCCATATTTTCTCCTCTAGTCTTTGATAGAGTGTGGCACCAAATTGAATGCAGGGGTTCCAGACCAACTAACCCACCATGGGCTCATCAAATTTTTGGTAGAGGATGCCCTAAACACATACACCATCCCTATAACCTAGGAAATTTTCAGGAACATGTCCAGAGAATATGACATCAAAACTCTTACTGATGACCTTAGCACATATGGTAGTGAAGAGGAAGAGCAGACAAAGGAACCTGGAAAGGAAATTCATGAGGAAGCACAAAATATTCAAATAGAAGAAGAAAAAGAGGAAAAACAGAAAGAAGAAAAGAAACCGGACAAAACCATAGTTGAACCTAAGGCAGAAAAGAAAACATCATCAAAAGCAGAGAAGAGGAAGAGAACAAAAGCTGAGAAGAAGAAGCCCAAGAAAGCTCAGAAAAAGACTGCCACAGGGAAGGCAGAAACTTAGTAAGAGGAGGAGAAAACACCCCCAGAGATAGCAGAAACAAAAACATAAACAACAGACACAGGAAAAACTGCAGAGGATGAAGAAAAAGAACAACAAGAGGAAGTGTCTCTTGAGACACTAGCAAGGGAAGTAGCAGCTGTCCTTGCTGCATTGAGCACTCCAGCTAAGATAAAGGGGAAAGGAAAAATACAGACATCTATGTATTTCAAAGCCCGGAGGAGCACTAGAATTAAGGTAGGCAAGCCACAACCACCATCAAAAGAACCCATTATCATTGAGGATGCACCTACTATGACAAGAGAGGAATCTCCCTCCAAAATCTCTATCACCTACGAGAGAGGGAGTCCTAAGACCTCCACCTAGAAGGAAAAGATCAAATTGATGGACTCTAAAGCAGTCCTATAGGAGGCACAAACCTCTCTATAGGAGACACTGGCCAAGCTCAAAGAAATTGAAAAATGGAAAGAAGGCAGAAGAACAGTCCCAAGAGGAAGGTAAGGCAAAAGAAATACCTAAGCCAAGCCCTCAACCTAATTTAGGATCCTATTACAATCTTCTATAAGGTTAGAAGATCATCCCACAAAAGCCTCTTTTCTTCGAACTAGAAAAGGAACGAGTCAGGACCCACATCTGGATGTAGATTTCCAAATCTAAAGGGGTCGAAGATATAGGGCACATGGAAAATAGGTTGAGAGAGATGAGCAGAGAATTGGGCATGGTAAGGCACACATAGAGCATTGGAAGAGCTCAACTACATGAAGAAAATGAACTATTGAAAAAGTAGCTACAGGAAAGGGGACCTCAAGGGGGAGATAAGCTGCCAAACTTGGAAGGACAGCAACAAAAAGAGGGACCCCAGGCAGATAGTGAAGCAGTAGAGAAACAACAGCAAGAAGAATAATTATAGACAGATAGTGAGACATTGATGAAACAACAGTAATAAAAAGAATCTCACGCAGCAACTGAAGTGCTGATTTTGAAAAGGCAACTGTAGGAAAAGGAAGCCCAGATGGCTTGCATGGCCAGCTGGGCAATGGAGGCCTTGCAGTGCAGACAACTGGCTAGATCACATGCACCGTATCTCAAAGATCAGTGGCTCCAATTCTAGATTAACACACTGGCCCAGAGGGGCACAATACCATTTCAAAATTATGGCCAATTTATGCATTTATGTGATCACAGCTCAGCTGAGAATAAAGCAAAGCTAAAAGAATTTTACCTACACAACATGGCACTTCCTGAAATGAATTTATGGGATCCAAATGCTGCATTGAGAGACTTGCAGCTCATGGCTATAGCTTTTTGGTTGAGCCATGAAGAAAAGAGAGCAGTGGAAATTCAGAAAATAATGGCAAAAGAGCTAAGTGAGCCCCTGATGATAAGGGCAGAACTAGAAGACCCCTAAGCTCTCATCTATGTCCAACAACACCTTGCAGCCAATCCTCAAGTTGCCCCTAATTATGTTGATAGGAAAGCACAGGCTATTGCTCGCTTTGAAGATATGGAGAGATTGTTTGGTGATGACTGCCTTCATGCCTACATGAGAAGGTGGAATACATTATCACATAGCCTAAAGATCAGGGAGTATCACTCCCCAATCAGAATGAGGGAAGCCATGAGGAGAGTGCCCCTATATAAGCAATCAATGCAAAAACTGAAAGCCAACTAGATTGGTCTTAAATTTAGTCCTCCATTGTTGCTAGGATTGTTGGAAGGAGTTAAGGAGGAGGAAGAACAGAAACAATGGGAGGAAGTGGATAGGAAAGCAGGTTTCCATGACAGAGAGGAAGACATCACATCAGAGGCTTGGGATGTTAGGGAATCTATGAGAGCCATTAAAGATGAAGAGTTAGATTAGTTGCTCAGAGGATGAGCAACCCATTCAGCAGGGGGTGATGATGAGCCCCAGAAATGGGTAACTAAATGGGCTCATTCTGCCTATAATTTTCATTTAGTCCACCATTTTCAATAGTTTTGTGCATGTTTTTGAATATATTTATGTCAATAGAGTGAATGGGGATAGTCACTTTGCCATGTAGTCTAATGAGTGTTTATTGCAGATTTTTTAGACAATTTTGGACAAGGACCAGGAATTTATGAGAAAAATGATAGCCAAACTCAAGGAAACAGGGATGAGGACTTGTAGTAGGGGTGTCTCCTTCATTAATGACCCCTTCCTCGAATTCTCCATCAACAGCTCGGAGTACAAAGTCCCACATTGATGATTCCAAGGGGCAACAAAGCAAGTCAAGTAGGGTTGTTGTTATCTTCAGTTCTAGATAGCCGAGTTACTTAAGTTTAGGAGGACTATTGGGAGTCCCCATTTGTATAAATAAGAAGGCTTCAAGCCTCAGTAGGTTAGCCAGTTCTTAGTATATTTTTGCACTTTTGTGCAGCATTGTACTCAACTCATTTTCGAGCTCTTTTTGAAGACAATTTTGTGATGTAACTGCTATTTTTTTGATAAATGAAGATGAACCAAGTTTTGAACTAGAACTGATCTTTTCTAGAGGGCTAAAGCTCTTGGTTTAGGGCCCAACCCAAGTTTCCCAACACCTCCTTTGTGTATTTATATGTTTTCTTGCTTCCATTCATGAGTTAATTTCTGTTGCATAGATTCATTTTGCTTTGTTAGAATAGGATGCTTTTAATGGTTAGAATAGTTGTCTTTGCTTCAAGTTGCTTAAGTAGTTTGCTGAAGTGATAGAAAAAGATCCAAAAAGGTCAACAACAGGTCTTGATATCCTTTCTCCCTCCTTGGGACCATGATTTGAGGTCAAGGCACTACTGTTACCACCAAAAACACAATTTTTGCTCTTCCAATGCAACTACTAGCGTGACATTTCGAGTTGGAGAAGTTGATATTAGTTTGGATTCACATGTTTAGATCATTTATTGTTTATTTACCATGGTTTTCTCACATTCTTTCCTATTCATAAGATACTGTTCAACATTTCTCTGGTTTTAGGTCAGAAATTAGGTTAAGTTAGACAAAACTCTATTTTTTTGTTCTTGCTATGGTCAATTTTGCTAAGTGAATGTGCAGATCTATTGTTCTTGCTATGGTATCACCCCTCTCTGCCATTTGATCTTCTGCGGCTCCAGATCGCCCCTCTCTGCCGTTTGATCTTCTGCGGCTCCAGATCTTCTGCGGCTCCGGATCGCCTCCAGATCTTCTGCGGTTCCAGATCGCCCCTCTCTGCCGTTTGAGTTTCTGAATATGAACTGAACATTGAATTCATTAAGATAGTGCTGCCCCTTTGCCGTCTGCAGGACGTGGTCGAGCAATGCTATATCTCATGCACGTGGCCGGTGTGCTCCAACGCCTTTCTTTATTCATTTGCAAAGTATATATATATACTTCCGCAGATCCCCTTTTCTTTGCGGCTGGGCTCTAGAGCCGCAACCCTGCTGCGTCGGTTCTTGCTGGTTTTCGTTGGATTATTGATATCAGATCTTTTTAAAACCGGTTCTTCCGACGATCCCCTTTTCTCTGCGGCTGGGGTCTAGAGCCGCAACCCTGCTGCTTTAGCTCTCGCTGGTTTTCGTATGGTTTTTGTTGGTTTTCGTTGGATTATTGACATCAGATCTCTTCCGGTTCACCGTCCAGATCTCTTTCGCAAATCTCTTTCGGTTCTCTTCCTCAGATCTATTCCGCATATTTCTCTGCGGCTGGGCTCTAGGGCCGCAACACTTCGGTGGGTCGTTGCGGTGACTGGAGTTTTAGTTGCTGCCATCGGTGCCGCTTCTGTTGTGAAGGGAGTTGAGGGGCTGGGGTGCGGTAGCTCCATTGTCTCTTTTTTTTTCCAGTTTTAGTGGGAGTAAGGTGCATTCATAGTTGTCTTGTTTCCGAGTTGTTTCTGCTACGGTTTGTGGTCGTACATCTAATAGCGTTATTTATTTGCAGCTGGGTTCTAATCATCTATAGCTAGATCTAGATCTAACTCTGGGGCAGTGTTCTAGATCTATATCTAATCTTTTTTGACTAGATCTAGATCTAATCTTCTACCTTATTCCTCTACGGCTGGGTTCTATAGGAAAGTAAAATATGGCTCCCACCTTCGCGCAAATAGTTGCTGGCTCAGTGTCGTCTGCTTCTGAAGGGCAAGCTCCTGCCCATATTGTCAGTGAAGCCCCAGCGCCCACTTTCCAGGTGGTACAGGCCTCACTCGATGAGGCTTTGAAGTTTTCTGAAAGTGCCTTAATTTGTCGGTTCAATGGTTTTTGGCCGCAGCTAATAGCGCTCCACAATTGGATCTCAGAGGTATGGAAGCCTGTCATTTCTGATGAAATTAATATCTACCCCTGCGCTAGGGGTTTCTTTATAGTAGATTTTGAAAACCCTGAAAGCAGACAATGCATTCTAGATTCCGGCCCTTGGTTTTGGGAAAAATCAGGCCTATTCATGAAGCCATGGAACCCAGCATTCGATCCCTCAACAGCGGTGATAACCTCAGCACCAGTTTGGGTGAGATTGCCAAGCTTACCCTTGCATCTCTGGAATCTCTCCTTGCTAAAAGCCATTGGAAATGCAATTGGGAAATTTTACTGCAGGTGCCCAGAAATAGAGGAATATGCTAGAACCACCTATGCACGCATTTGTGTGGAAATGGACTTCAGTGCCGGATTCCCAGCAGAAATAAACCTAACAAGTAAAGATTATGTGTGGAACCAGAAACTCGATTATGAAAGTGTCCTCTTCCGATGTCGATCCTGCTTTGAGACAGACCATCTAGCCAAAAATTGCCCAAAAGCCTCCCAGAAAAATCCTGGTAGAAAAAACCACCGCAGATCTACTTGGTGGGAAGGAGCACAAAAAGAACACTACACTGTCATCAAAGAAGAATACTCTAGAGAAAACTCTGAATCACAAGAAATTGGGCAAGATAGAAACAACTCTCAAGACAAGCATGGAGAAAGCCCTGCCCAACAACAAAAAAGTGCACTCGACAACCCCTCAAGCATCAACAGTTATGAAGATTCAAATACCATACAAAATAAATCTTCATTTAACAGCGAAGCAAATCTCCTAGACCAAACTTCTTCTCCAACTATCTTCAAAAGGATGAACACAATAGATCGCGAAGCTAAGACACCAATGTCCCAAGAACCAGAAGAGATGAAGGAGATGCAAGATAAAGGAAGTTGGAAGACCATAGAGAAAAAAAAGAAAGCTACAACACCAATCTCGCCAAGAAAGACGAGGAGCCAGACAATTAAAAACTAAAAATATTATAGGTCTGATAGACCAATTTGGTCTTAGTGGATAGTAACCACTATCATCATCATCATCATCAGCTCATCATTCCTCCATAAAACAGCCAAAACTAGCTCACTTCTCCCCGGTTTCCCAACTCATCTGCAACATTTTGCCAATCTGCCCTAATTTCTGCGTTTTTCCATAAAGCTTCTTTCTTGCCGCTTGAACAAATACAACCATCTCCTTCATCCCTGATCTTCCTTGACAAGTTATAGACCCCCTAACACCTTCATCTAGCCTTCATTTCCCCTCTCCCATCATTTTTCCACCTTCAACCTCCAAAAACAGCTTTCGGCCTCCTCCTGTAGAACCTCCTATAGATCCCCTGCAACCACCTGTAGAATTTCTTTTGAGTGATTTTTCGAAGTATGATCACAATGGAAGTCTTCAGAAGGGTACTAGGGGCTTCTTAGGACCTATCCACACTATTAGAGTCAGCCTGGTCAGCCCTCCGTCAAAGATCAAAGCTCTTTGTGCATTTCAATTTTAGGTGTCTCGCTTCATCCACTCAGCTGCATTTCGCTAGGGACATGTCATGATCTGACGGAGAAAGTCATGCTACTAATTTTCCCTCATGATGAGCCTCTGTTGGTTCAGGTCTTGGTCCAAAAATCAATGTTCATCATGATAGTCAAGGTTTGGACCTATTTTTAGGATAGAGTCATTTTTTATTGTTTGGGTCTAGAAATTCATCAGTTTGGTCCTTGAAAAACATGTCCAGAAAACAAGCCATGCAGGCCAGAAGGAGATCTTATACACCTACAGTGCAGAAAGCTTCATCATCACTGCAAGAGACATCGACTCTTCTTCAAAAACTCTGTTTTGAAGAAAAGTCAAACAAGGTCAACTATGGCAAAATTTTCCAAAAAATCGACAGTTGAAATTTTCAGATGTAGTCATGGATTTCGAAAGCCAGAGGCTCAATCACATAGTCCCCACAAAGAAATGCCGAAAATTTCATCATGAGAGCCAAAATTTCAAAGAAAAAGGAAAAACAGAGTGCTTTAAAAGTCAATGAAAAGTGAAAAACAAAAAAAAAACATTATAAAGGGGGTTTTCAAGGAAGAAAAAATCAAACTAGTTTCTCTCAAGCCTATATATACATGTTTTTCCCAAATCAAATGGCATTGAGCTCTTGCATGACTTGGAGAATACATGTGCAAAGGTGTGTAGTTGATATTGTGAACGATTGAGTGAGTTGGGAGGCAATTACAAAGAGCGCGACGCATACACCAGGTTGTGCGGTGCACACACAACACGCGGTGCACTGGCAGCTAACCCACAGTGTAAAATCACCACAGGCACGTCGCATATAAGGCGCGTGGCGTACTGGGTTTGGCACGCGACACACAGAGCTAGGAGGATAAAAAACCTTGCAAACTACTTCAAAATCTCAGTGTAGGCGTGCAAACAAGAGGTAGGCTCAGTTGAAACTTCTTCTTCATCAATTTTGTCTATGCTTTGGGGTTTGTAAGATGTTGAATGATATCCAACGCATATTGGCCATCCATGAAAATAATTCATCAAAGAAAAAATGATAAACGGGGTTAAAAATTTGCAATGATGTCACCAAGGTCTCCTCCCCTCCCCTTGTCTCCTCACTCCTCATTGTTCCCGCCTCCATTCCCATCATGATTCCTAAGGAGAATGCCCTAAAACCCTCACCCCTTGTTTTTCAAGCAAATTCGATCGACTTTAACAGTGTGCGGCACACACACATGGTGGTGCGGCGCACTGGGAGCTCGGCGACAATGCAAATTTTCCACTGGCGCGACGCATACCCGGCGCGCGACGCACTGGGCAATACGCGTGGCGCACAGACTTAAAAGCCCAACAATGCATTAAATCGCCCAAAATTTTGTGAATACCTATCAAATTTGAAAGGTAGATCAACTACCTTCACTCTTGGCATTAAACTTGAAAAGAATACTAGGATTTTGATGAATATGAATCAAATGCAAAAGTTTTGATAAAGCCAACAAAAGGAGACACAAAGAACTCAAACTCCTAGGGTTTTGCTACAGTAACAAGGTTGTTAAATTGTTCCCCTACCCTACCCCTATCACCATTTTCCTTGCATCATTCTCCCTATGTCATCACCCTAACACCCCTGTAATCCTATTCCTTTTTCCCCCTTTATTCCTATGGCTCAAAACTCAAACCCTACCCCATCAAACCTATACCCAAAATACTCCTAAATCCCTGATAACTGTCTCCTCTTAAACCCCTATCCCTATTTCATCATTCCCCTCCTAACACTCCCCTGTTTTATTGTCCCCTTGGTGACATATTTGCAGAGCATCTACCAGGTCTATTGGATTCAGAGGGCAGCAACAAAATTCAGGGTACAAACAGCAATAATGGCATCAGAAGTTTCATCAGATTATGAGGGGGAAACTCACAGTGACATAGCTTCAGGAGAACAGGCTCCCCAGAGACCTAGGAGTAGAAGACATGTCAGGGATGAACCAAACACCCTCACTGAATTGCAGGTATGCCCTCTTGCTGTGTCTTGCTTCCAGCACTTAGCATGCTTCGAATTTTGTCAGAGGGTGGCAAATGTTAGGATTCATCATGAGTTGGCCCATGTTTTTGCACTTCACCTACATGGAGGTCAGTCTATCTTGGCAGGGGTCACTTTCACATTGACACCCGAAACCATATCAGTGGCAACAGGCATATAGAATGTTGGAGAATAGTGGCACAAGAAGATAAAGGTGGAGAGGGAACTTTATGAGCCTTGCATTAAGGCCAGTTGTTTGAGTCATCTCACTAGAGCTTTCCCATTCAGATTTATGAGAGATGAGTATGCTCCGCTCATGAAATTGATCATGAAATACTTCAGTTGTGAGGGGAGGTTTTCTCGCCTTTATGCCTATCACATTAGGTTGCTCATGCATTTTACCAGGGTGCATATGATGAACCTCCCATTTTTCATTTATAGGAACATAGAGAGGATGAGAAAGTTCATTCAGCACAAGACCCCTCGGTAGCAGCTCAACAATGTTTATCACTTTTCTCTTATCCAGATTTTGGTGGACCACCAGTTGGGATTGCAGGGCATTGCTTGGGAGGACTTCATCTCCCGTGACTTCTTCAGTGCCCCACAGGTAGTATCAGAGGCAAAGCTTGAAATAGGTGGTCCTTCTCATCAGCATGAGCGCCATGAGACCACTGTGGTGCCATTTTCCATCACATATCAGAGAGGCTATCCAAAAGGCACCAGGCCTTTATTTGCAGCAGAAAAGCGAGTGTTATCTCCACCCGGGGTGGAAGGGGCCTCGCTTCCTACATCGGAAATATAGGTACAGGACAAGGGCAAGAAGCCCAAGCATGAGGAGGGGCCTTCAGGCATGCCACCAGGTAAACGAGAGACCGGGTTCATTCTCCTTCATGGTGATGATGATGCAAACACACGTCCACAAAATGCACAGCTGAAAGAGATCTTCCAGGAGCAAGAGACAGAGATTCAATCCTTGACAATCAAGTTGGAGATGGCCAAATGGAACATCAGGTATTTGGAGCAGAGGAACAAACAACTGGAAGACCAGCATGTGATCATGGAGTTGCAAAACATCCGTGAGGATCGCCTAACTGCCCAGCAGAGGAGGATTGAATTCACTTCATTGGAGCAACAGGTTATTGATGATCATGAGTCTGTTCTTGAGAGAGTTAACATGCACCTGGAAAACATGTTGAACAAGGCCGACGAAGACAACACACTTCTGCGACACATGGCTCATCATTACAGGGCACATAACTTGAGTTTGAGAGCCCGAATAAGGAGTTTGAAAGCAAAATTGAGGAAAGCCACAAGAAGCGAAAAATGGGCAAAAGAGCAAGATAGGCTTAGAATCTTGGCTGAGGCTTCCTTGGCTTAGCATGGCACTCCATAGAGAGCCCCCAGCCCAAATTTCAAAAAAAATTGGGCAATTTTGTGTTTTTGGAAACTTTTTGGTCAAAAAACAGGGTTTTTCTCCCTTTGCGTCGCGCACCCCGTGCGGTGCTAAAATTATAGCACTCCAATCGAGAAAAGGTTTGCATATTTGAATTCAGCATCAAAAAATAAGTCTATTGGTGTCCGAGCAAGAAACTTTGATAAGTTTTGGGTCTCCTAAAGGTCAAAAAACACCCAAAAATGGCCTCTCTACCACGTTTTGGACACATAGAAAGCAGTCTTGGGAGAATGAAGATTTTGGGGTGCAAATGAGCACCAAATTCAGAAATTCTAGTGGGGTTAGAAAGTAGACAGGCCAAGATTTCTAAAAATCCCACTTGGGCACATTTTGGACAGCTGCAAGTGCCCCAAAATAGGCCCCAAAGTAGCGCAACGCACAGAGGAAATTTTGCCTAGTTTGCTCTCGTTTCGCGAAATTTCGGATCGTGACTTCTCCAAGTGGGCCCGGTCATCCACTTTTTTTGACACCAAAGGCGGCTTTTAAAAATTTTTCTCTCCAGGTGGGCATCTATCCAAGTGGCGAAGAATGCAAAGGGTAACCACAGCCAAATGTCACGCTTGAGAGCGCTACACCCGTAGTTGATGGTTGGCTCTCCATCTCCATTTCGAAATGATTTGAGTAACTTCCCAACCCCTGGGCATTCCATCTCTTCTCCACATATTCTATATATTGTAAAAATTTTATTTGCAAAGGGTTCGCTGGCTTGTAACTTCTGAGAGACTGTGGGAAAGAAACTTTGTTTCTGCACTGTGTATTTTTGGCAGAGAGTTAATGAAAGGCAGCGGCTTTGTTTCATGAGATTCTTGTGGTTGTGAGTGTAGCAAATGTGTTCTTATGTTCCATATGTATCTTGTTATGTTTCATAATTCATTTCAGTGAAATTTTCTAAGTGAGATTAGGTAGAATTCAATTTATATTGCTTTGCCTGTGGGAAAATGTCACGTGCAGTGTTATTATTCTGTTGGAAAGGATTCATGCGACCATGCCCTTTTCACTATCTTCGGCGATCTTTCCATTCCGCGTCACCTTAAGTTAAAATTGCTGCACTTCTCGCCTGCCTTGCCCCACGGAATAATCTATACCTTCATTCTCAATTCTCTGTTCCTTGCTAAGCGCCAGTCCCATATACATCTCAGAAGTTCAGTCACTTCGAAAATCTTTTCCAAAATCCTTTTTCACTTACTAGCCTAAGGTAAATATCGCATTGCAAGTCATCTCAGACCATTTTGCTTATCCATTCACTGAGTGTGACTCGGAGAGAGCCCTCTCCTGCTCTGGTAGGGCTAGCTACGAGACTGAGCGTGGTTTGTGGTTACCCTAATTTTTGCCTTCTCCAGCCTAAGGCAGATTTAGGTGCTAACACACACCTTCCTCACCCAATGCCAAAGCCAACTCCATCTTCCTTTGCCACCAAACCTCTGCACAACCACAACCAGTCAAAACACAAGCATAATACTTCCACATAAAAATGCTCAAAAGTACAAAAAGATGATTTCTTCTCATTTCTCTTTAGAAGTAGCTTGAAAAAATGCAATTTACCTTTTCATTAGTCAATGGCACCCATTTCAGTAGTTTCCATCTCTTTTCTTGCAAAAGTAGGGTTAGTGGGTAAACTAGGGTTTGCTAGGGTTTGCATTTCATTTCAGTTTTCCTTCTCTTTCTGCAAGTAGAATAGCCCCTGTAGAATTAGTTTCCTTTCATCACAGTTAAAGCTTCTTTTGAGAACTCATAGAAGTTTTCTTAAGCTCCTAGCGAACTTGCGCCAGCTCATCAAGTGACAGCCTGCAGTAAGAGCTAGTACTTGTGCATACAACATTTTCGCTTCCAAGTTTGTTACGAACTACCGGGTTGATAAAAGTAAAGAAAGAAGCCTCAGGAGTTGCAGCATTATTGTTGCAATATTGGAGCTCACCACTTGCTTCACCTCTTTGCATAGGAATCCTTTCTCTTCTTTTTTTTTTTTTTTTTTTTTTAAGAGTCTTGCTCTCCTCGGTCTTCCTAAGAGCTGGCATAGCTACCAAGACTCAGTAAATGGAAGAGAGAAATTGCCAGATTGGGAATGACTTTGGTCAGATCTAATGCAGGAGGAGATAAGAAGAAGCACCAGAGATGGATCTTCATCAAAGCAAGATGATGAAGAAAATCTAGCCTTAGCGAGTAAGGTGAGGAAAGGGAAAGGGAAGGCATCCCATTCCAAATCCAGTTCTTCCCATGGTGGGAAGAAATTTGACAAATCTAAAGTGCGATGCTTTCACTGTCATGAGGTGGGCCATTATGCTATGAATTGTCCACAGAAGAAATCCAAGAAGGGAACCTCAAAGGGATCAGATAGTGAGGCACTGGCCTCACAGTTCGAGTTGGATTTCTCTCTCATCGCATGCATGGTTTCATCCATGGTGGGATGTGTGTGGTACCTGGACAGTGGAACCTCTTTCCACATGTCTGGCGACAAGAATCTTTTCAGTACCTTGGAGGAGAAGGATCTCCAGATGCGGATTGAGATAGGTGATGATGGAAAGTACCATGTTTCAGGTGAAGGTATGGTTGTGTTTCAGAGGGAGCATGGATCTCCTCTCACCCTGAATTATGTAAAGTATGTATTATGTCTGAAGAAGAATCTTGTGTCTGTCGCTATGCTAGAAGATAAAGGCTATGATGTGGTCTTTAGTAAAGGAAAGGCTTTCCCGAGGCATATCGGTACTGGACAGACCAAGAGGATTGGGATTCAAGTAAAGAATCTCTACAAGATGGAGGTAGATGACTATGTTGCATTGAGTTCCAAAGAAGAGGTGGTGCAAACACAATATGTTGGCAAGCTATGGCATAGAATATTGGGCCACTTGCACCTTGGGGCCTTGAAGATCATGCAACAGATTTCTACTAGACTTCCCAAGGGAAAACTGGAGCAGAAAAATACATGCAAAGGTTGTACCTTGGGTAAGTATGCAAAATCTTCCTTTCAGGATCAAGACAGCAGAGCTGGAGAAATCCTGGAGCGAGTTCACATAGATGTATGTTGACCATTCTCTACATCCTCCACCGCTAAACAAAGGTACTATGTTATATTTATTGATGATTTTTCTCGTAGATGTTGGATCTACTTTATTCAAAAGAAGGATCAGACCTTCTTGAGGTTTTGTGAGTTTAAAGCCTTGGCAGAGAAAGAATCTGGAAAGAAAATAAAAGCCTTGTGTAGCAACAATGGTGGAGAGTATGCCTCCCAACAATTTAAGGACTTCTGCACTACAGAAGGAATTAAATGGTAGTTGACGGCACCCAATAACTCACAGCAGAATGGGGTGGCCGAAAGGAAGAACACATCGATTGTGGGAGAAACTCGAGCGATGTTGCATGAACAAAGCCTACCACTTCATTTGTGGGCTGAGGCATGCAATACAGTAGTATTCTTGTAGAACAGAAGCCCGCACCATATACTGGGGATGAAGACACCTATGGAGGCCTTTTCTAGGAAGCGACTAGATGTGAGTCACTTTAGGATATTTGGATCATCGGTTTATTTCCATGTGACCAAAGATGCCCGAAGGAAGCTAGATCCAACAACTGAGTTGGGGATACTTCTGGGGCACATTGATACACCCCACAACTATCGGGTGTTCTTGCTTACCAATCAGAGGACAGTGGTATGCAGAGATCTGAAGTTCGACGAGTAGAAGGCCATGCGAGTATCACTTGAGAGGGATATCAAGTTGCATGCAGAGGAGGAACTATTAGTTCCTAAGGAGGAGGAGCCTTAGATTAATGCAGAGCAGTTGCATGCAGAGGATTCGGGAGTTGGGACATCCACTCATGCTGAGTCTTCCAGAGATGGGTGGAAATGCTCAAGGGAAGCTGACAGGTTGATGCTGGATGCACGAGAGAATGTGTGATAGCCATCTTCTCAGGGCAGATAGAGGAGGTCACTCGAGCGGTACACTGGTTACATGGCCTTGGTTGGGGAGTGTGTAGAGTCTGAACCTTCTTCATTCAAGGAGGAAGTGCAACAACTAGTCTGGGTTGATGCAATGGTAGAGGAGTACGACTCTATCATTCGGAACAGTGTGTGGGATGTTGTCCCAAGACCTCAGGACAAGTCAATGGTGAGTTCCAGATGGCTTTACAAGGTAAAGCAGGCAGTTGATGGCAGTGTTGAAAAACATAAGGCAAGGTTTGTTGCCCATGGTTTCTCATAGGTTGAGGGGATCAACTATGATGAGACCTTTGCTCCTGTAGCAAGGTACTCATCTATTAGATCAATGTTGGCACTATCAGCTCAGATGGGTTGGAGGATCCATCAGATGGATGTGAAGACAACGTTCCTCATTGGGAAGATTGAGGAAGAGGTGTACATTGAGCAGCCCAAAGATTTTGAGACCTTCGATTGTGAGTCACATGTGTGCCGACTCAAGAGGGCTTTGTATGGGCTGAAGCAAGCACCTCGTGCTTGGTACACCAGGATCGACAACTATTTCACCGGGTTGGGCTTCACCAAGAGTGAAGTAGATTTGAACCTTTACCACATCATGGTATAAGGTAAGACATTGATCATTTTTCTTTATGTGGATGATCTAATTTTGACAGGTGATGATCAGTTGATCAAGTCTTGTAAGGAGGACCTTTCAAGAGAGTTCGAGATGAAAGACATGGGTCTTATGCACTACTTTCTAGGCATGGAAGTGTGGTAGAAAGATGGGGAAGTGTTTGTGTCTCAAGGAAAGTATGCCAATGACATACTCAGGCGCTTCCACATGGACAAGTGCAAGCCCATGCAAACTCCTCTAGCTGGTAAATGGAGGAAGGAGGATGCTACTTTAGGTGAGGTAGTAGCTACTACTATTTATCAGCAGTTTGTGGGTTCACTAATGTATCTAGTGAGAACATGACCAGACTTATGCTTTGCGGTGAACTAGCTGAGTCAAGCTATGGTTCAGCCTACCAAGCTATTTTGGAAGGCAGTGAAGCATGTGCTGAGATACCTCAGAGGCACATCTCATTATGGATTGTGGTACAGATGGATAGAGGGAGTGAAGCTTCGGGGCTTCAAAAATGTAGATTGGGCAAGGGAGTCCATCAGATCGGAAGAGCACTTCTGGAGGAATCTTCAACCTTGGTTCAGCTACAGTTTCCTGATACAGCAGGAAACAAAGGTCAGTTGCACTTAGCTCAGCAGAGGCTAAATACATGGCTTCCAGTCAGGCAGCACGTGAGGCCATTTGGATGGAGAATATTCTAGTGGGATTGTTTGGTCAGAGGATGTATCCAACTGTGATCTACTGCGATAATCAGAGTTGTATCAAACTCTCTAAGAATCTAGTTTTTCATGATAGGTCCAAGCACATTGATATCCGGTACCATCATCTTCGAGACTGTGTGGTGAAGAGGATCATGTTGTTGCTGTATGTTTCGACCAAGGAACAGGATGCAGATATTTTGACAAAGGCATTGTCAAAATGCAAGTTCGAGTTCCACAGAGACAAGATTGGGGTGACTCATAATCCCTTTCTTGTTGAGAGAGAGTCTTAAAAATAGCAACAAGAAATGCTAAAAATAGAAGTGGTAAAAATAGCATTGCTATAAATAGTGTTTCGGGATACATTCCAATTTTAGTTAGTCCCTAAACTAAAATTGAGAAATAAACTTCGAATTTGATCTTAGCAGCTATTTGTAAAATAATTAATTAATTGATCTTGAGTTAATTATTTGTAGGAAATCAAACATGAAGTCTATCTGAAGACATGCAATAGTTTCTCCATTGACTAAGGAAGTTATCCGTTAATTAAAGGAGATCAGGATGAGTTGTACTTTGAGTTGTAATTAGTTAGCTCAGTTAACTGAGTTAAGTCCAGTTAGATTAGTTCAAATAGTTTTTTGAACTAATTGTGAGTTTAGTTAGTCAATGCATGCATGCATGTAACTGCAGCACTTCAGATAACTAAATATTCTCTCATAAATAACTCATGCATGCCAGTTCAGTCAGAGACCCAGTTGAGATCAGATGATGGGACAGTGTACTATCAGTTGTACGAATATTCCATGGAGGATATCTCTTGCATGGAGAAGGAATTCATTCCTTGGAGATTGCGTAGTTACTTTTGAGTTTGATGAGTGTGTGATGAGGCTAATTCACACATGTGGCAGCATTGGACCCTAAGAGAAACTGCACACGGAAATAGGAGGCTTGGAGGGTTGAGGGAAGGAATATATTGTGTCTATTTAGTCTATGAGTTGTATTGTTGGATTGTACTGAGAGCAGGATAGCTTGTGAGCTAATGCTTTTGTGTAATCTGAACATATTTCCACTTGTATGATAATACAGAGTTCAGGGTTTTTAGTTGAGGCTTTCCCCAGAGTATTCTTCTATGTTCATGTGTAATTGCTTTCTCATTATCTGTTATATGTTTTCTATTTGATCTTGCTCAAAATCGATTAAGCTTCTGCAAGTTTGTTGTAGAAGTAGATCTTGTATTTTGCTTTAGTATATCGCATAATCTGTTGATCTACAGTGGGAATTTCTACACTTATGGAATGTCCGCAATCACTATGTTGATATATTGGTGGACTCACTCATCAGATGATAAATGAATAATCACATCTTTGAGTTCACCAACTGCAGGGACAAGAGTTTTGTCCAGTTGAATAGTTTTTGCATCTTTTTTGTCACATTTTTTCATTAATTTTCTTGGCGATAGATAATGGCATTATGTTCACTGATGCACCGGAATCAACCAAGCAATTGTGTACATTGAAATTGAATATTTCAAAAGTTAACAAAAAAGGAGGGCAGAGTGTATTTGCATCCATTGTTAAAGAATTAAGTTCAAATTCGAGGGAACTAGAGGATGTATCATATCCATTGTTAGAAGAAGTATCATTACCTGCAGAGGAATGCTCAAGTGCGCGTAAGAGGATGTCCCACTGGCTCGTCATATCTTTTAGTTCAAACATTGAGATTTTCACACAAACCATCTTCATGTCATCAACTATGTTGTAATCTAGAACAGGAAGGATCGCCAAAGTGTTTGGGGGTGTGACTTGCTTTGTGACTTCTGAAATGTTGGTATTAATCTTACTACTTACGGAAATAATTTTCGTTGTAGCTGCATTACCAAATTTGATATAAGTGTTTTGTGCTGAGTTGAAGGCTGGACTGATCTTTATTAACATATTTTCTTTGAGTTTTTTCTTCATGAACTTTATTCCAGTGGTCGACCCTTGGCTTCTCAGGTTGTACTAGTTGGTCTACTTTTGGGCCGAACCATCACTTAGAGGTTATTTGTCAGTCATACTCTTTTGGGATGTGAGTATGCAATTGAACATGTTTACTATGTGCCCCACACTTGGAGTCTCTTCTGTAGGCTCAGTCTGCTCCTCAACCATTATCACATCAAAAATATGCGTAGCAAGAATGCTCATGGCATGATTCCATTGCGGGCGTGTTTTCTTGGAATGATATTCTTCATGGTACAAACATTATTGGTCTATGCCCATGTTTTCAATATTCAATACACTGTTGGAGCTCTGCGCAGACTTAGCTGGTTTGTTGCAGCTACTACCAAAATTTGCATTCCTTATGAACAATTTGAAATTAGGAGGCTTATTGCTCACTGTAGTCTCGCTTGACCTTTATTTCAACTTTGCCAACTCATTCGATAGTACGGGTAAAACTCTCAATCTCAATAGTTGCTTTCTCTTTGGCATTGCTTACAAAGGATTGAGACCTTTTACTTCTGTCTTTGGAGTCTTTAGCTAGTTCATCATCTATAATGACTCCAATCACGTGCAAGTCCTTTTCAGCCGTGATTTACTCTTCATAAGTTTTGGTCAAAATTTTGTTTCGCAATTCTCTTTACAAACAACGCAATGTTGGTCGACAAGGCAAAAGTGTAATAATTGATGGTGATGGAGTCATGAGGTTTAGTGTTTTCTGAGAACTTATTTAGAATGCGGTTAAACCTCTAATTGGAATATTTCATTTCTTCCTTTTGCTCCATCTTGAGACTGCCCAGATCTTTCAATAATATGGTGGGGGTCTTGTCATCAACAAATTTCTCAAGGAATTTTTTCTTAAACCCCCTCTAGTTTTGGATGGAATTTGGAGGAATACTATGATACCGCACAAATTCTCTACCATCTAAGGCACATGGAAACAATCTACATGCAACATCATCAAAGCGTACCTCAAGCGTTTGCAGATGTAGGTAGAAGTTGTCTAGATGATCCCTTGCCTTTACTTCTCTGTCAGGGTCATCCTTCGTTAGGAGCTTTGATCCATAAACTGTCATGGATATTCCATTGGATAGTTCATCACAACAGATAATAATATTATATTTAAACTCTGAAAAGTGTACACTATTACAATTGATTAAACTTTAAGATCTATGGGTTTAACTATAATTAGTGCATGCATGTGAATGGAAATTATGTAGAAAAGTAGAGAACAAAAAAATAAGCACACGAACACAAAAGAAACAAGATATGCTCTCTAGGAAACCCTTTCAGGAGAAAACCAAACTGGAAGGAGAGGTCGCTTCGCTCTCTTTCTCTATCTGGAAATATGGCTGCAGATACAAAGAAGTAATTCCTATGGCCCATGGGGTACTACAATACACAAATCCTCTCTATGTGCTCTACCTCCTATCTCTCCTGGCTATCTTTGCTCATCTATGGAACAAAATGCTCTCGAAAGAATGGAATGCCTCTTCCTCCTAGCGGCCCGGTTATAACACAACCCAATAGCCTACTAGTGGTTAAGTTTGACTACATCAACTCTTAACTAGAGTTTAAAAATAGACTCTTCTAGATTATTTTACATCACAAACACGTGGCTAGCCCCTTTTCTATGAATAATTGGGGCTAATGCGTCATCCTCCAAAACTATAGGTGTGAAAACTTATGAGTGACATAAATTTTGCATACAGACTCTGATTGATGTGCTTCTTGTGTCATTGGAAAGGTCGCTGTGTAGAATAGTATGAAAAGGTGTAGCACTAAAGCACTTAGTTTTACCCACAAAAAACATCATTTGATGCCTCAAAACGCTCCCAGAAACTTCGATCTTGGAAGGACTTGCTTGGGCTGGCACAACAGAGCTGAGCACCTTACTCTGCCTAATTTCCTTTACTGAAGGAGTTGCTAAAGCAAGGAGTCATAAGAACGAGTACCTCACCATGTGGTTCCCTTTCCCTCTTTGCAGCGGCTACCCTGACTCTCAGGGTCTCACCCAAACTAATAAACTACTACTTTCGATTTATGGATTGATCAATTAAGCGCAAAAGGGAGCCAAACCATTAGGAAATGTTATTGAAACTCCCATTCTCATACACCATCAATAGGAATTCATAAAGAAAGTCTAGAGGTAAATACCTAGGTCTCGTTTATAAAAACGGTCCCGTGAGCTAATTCCTCCATTTTTTCCACTCCAAAAGAATCAAGATAGATGACAAACAATATAATGATCCAATCCGGATCACACCTCCCCATTTTGGGAGGCTTTTGGTCCCAAAAATATTTTACTGACTGAGGTGAGGAAATGTTTCCTCCACCTTCCCTCTAGTGTACAATTTAGCTTTTCTTAGAAGTTTTCCTTTCAACCCAATATGCCAAAGGTCATGCTACCCCTGTCTTGTAGTTCTGGACCTCTTCTGCAAAACGATATCTTCTATCAACTCTACCTGAGCATCTAGTGCCAAATCCTTCACAGAAGGTAGGAAATGTTCTTCTTCCTAATCTAGCATGGAAGGCTAATAGAGTTTCAAGGTCTCTATATTCACAACTGAGTAAATGCACATATATGGTAGTGAAATGAGTCGATAGGCATTATTACCCACATTTTCTAGTATCTCAAAGGGACTATACATTAGATCCCTGATTTTCTTACTAGGCCCCTATAGCCTCTCCTTGTTCAACTGTAACCATACTCTATATCCCACCTTGAATGACTTCTCTGTTCTGTGTTGATCATGCCTGGCCTTATACTTCCCTTGTGACTTCTGTATTGTTTCTTGTACCTATACATGGATCTTCTTGATCTTATTTATAATTGTTTTAGCCCTAAAAGCATCTCCTGTAAGATCTTTCGTCACTCCTCCTTTTTTACCATATGCAATATCCAAAGGCGAAGGTGGAAAATATCCAAAACAAGTCTGAAATGGGGACTTTCCTGTAGAAGTGTGGTCTGTTCTGTTATAAGAATGTTGTATATATACCATTTTTTCATCCCAGGCCTTTGGATGCTTCTAGTTGTATCCCCACAGAAGCTGCACAAAATTCTTGTTGACTACTTTTGTCTTCCCATCTATTTGTGGATGGAATGTTGCAGATCCATTCAACTTTGTGTCCATCTTCTCCCACAATGTAGTCCATAATTGTTATAGAAATATTTGGGCACTGCAACCCCAATCACATATGTCAATAAACCAAGGGCTCTCAAACCCCTAAAAGTGTTGTTTCATACCCTAAAGGATCAAGGTCAACTGATTACATCATTTCCCAGAAGTTCTCCCTGAAAAACTTCTCAGAACTGGTCAAAACTGGACCATATAGAATGCTCCATGCTAAGGGTGCGATGTATCTCACCTGCTACACACAAAGGGTGTGATGCATACTGAAAATCCCTTCTGTAGGGTGTGATGAGCTATAGCAGACAAATGGCAAAGGCAGTTTGCTAGGTGGAAACTCAGATAATCTTCTAGAAACTGCTCATATGACACTTGCCTCTCTGAATTCGCCCAGGGATGGGTAAGAGATCATGAAATATCCAAGTGGAACGAAGAACTATCAGTGAAATGACACTAATCAAAATCCCAGAACCTGACTCACCCCCCTACAAATATCTATATATGGATCCCTCATCCTAGAGATCCAAAGGCTGGAATTTTGTAATTTGTAAGGAAGTGTTGTTGGTTTCTCTTTGAGACATTTTATTGTTGGGTGATCTTGCTTTGTCATGAGGTGAAGAGGGCTTTCATGCTAGGAGGATGATGCTAGATCAGATAGATGGGTTGTAATCCTCTCTTCTACTACTTCTATCAATAAAGCTATTTGAGTTTTCCTCCATAAACTTGTATATTTCTGAATCTTGTATTTGTGTATGCATTTGTATGGTTAATGCACATCTGATTCTACAATGTTTATGGTTATAGATCTCTATGCTTTGATGGTATTTTTTTGCTTTCACTCTACAGGTGTTCTTTGAAGCAGGACAAGTGAGAAAGGAGTGGCGAAGCTCTATCAAAGGAGAGAGGAAACAAGCAAGGAGCCAAGCGAAAGACTAAGGTTGGTACTCTTTGCTTCTCTCTCATCTATCTCCCGTAAAGGAAAACACAAGTTACTTTGAACTGTTTGTTTCTAAGATAGCTACCTGTCTTAGTGGGACTAGCAGCTCTGAATGGACACTAGTTTTCCTTGAAACAAAATGGCAACTCCACTGGGGAATGAATTGTTATTGTTGTTTTCTTTATAAACTACAGACGGAGCCTGAAGTTAAGCCATCTAGCCTTCGAATTGCTTTTTCTATGCAACTGCAAAGTAGATCAACGCTACTTTAGTCAATCTCCGAGTTGGTTTATGAACTGAACATCTGACTTGTGAACATCCTAAGTGCCCTGGTGGTAGCTCAATAACCTCATTAGATCAGCCCCTATACTTTGCTGTCTATCATAAGCTCAACCTAAATCCCTGAACTTAGCTGCATACTGTGGGTGAAAACCAAGCTCAGTCTCATCCCTGGACCATCACACTATCTCTTATTGGTAGTCTGGATGCATCGCACCTCCCGTGTGCTACAGGTGAGATGCATCCATGTTTTCCTTAAGGATAGGTGCGATGATTGAATGCGACTGTTTCTGCCTCCAAATTTTGATTTTTTCTTCATTATTTTCAGCCTTATTCAGTAGTTTTGTTGTCTATGATTAGTGTATCACTGTTGAAACCTTCTTCCTTCACATTATTCAGCCTCGATTGATAAGGAATTGTGAATGTTTTTTATGTATTTTTCACCATTTACAGTCCTCCTTCACAAACAATAGCTTAATTGAACTGTCGTCTTTTGATTTGAAAGTGTCGCAACTGTCGTTTTTAGTCTTGAAGAAAAAGAGTGTCGTAAACTCTTCCTCTTTTAGATATTCGATTACACTTTTGCCATTATATTTGATTTGAATTATCAATTCTTTGAAGTGTCGAAAACAATTTTCCATTCGAAAGAGAAAGTGTCTTATTAGTCTTCCTTTCATTTTTTGAAATGAAATTGTTAAAGTGTCGCTTCGAAGGAAAGTAGTTCAGATTTGTATTTAGTTTTATTTTTGTCATTCTCACATCAAGGGAACTAAAAAACAAATACATGCATGTGCATTTGCATTTAGATTGCATGCGAAAATTGATTTAGGAAAAGAGCATTTAGTGTGTGCTCTCTGCTCTATGTTGAAAGAATAATATTTTTCTTTCCTTAGTAGCTAGGATTTTCATTGCTAAAAGAAAACAAATGATTGTTTATCATTTTAGATTGCATATTTAGGAGTTGTACATCTACATCACGCGGTGAACCTTGAAAGGCAAACTTCTTAAGAAAGATCAACTATAAAATAAACCTCAATGAACATAAAAATGCTTTGGAACGTAATGCACAACATATATAAGTCTAGGCTAGAGACATATTCTGGCATCGTAAAGCCTGGTAACTGTCATTTTCATCGTAGGTTGGGTGATTCCTCCTCTTTGATACGACAAGTGCTAGTATGGACTTGTGCTCCCACGTACCGTCAAGTATATATTGGGAGACCACAATAGGCTGATATCCTTTATCCTTAGGAAGTTGTTTTTGTCGCCCTATTGGCCGCAATGCACTGAACACAACATTCGGGAAGATTGATTGCCGTACGTAAAGTCCTCGGTAATTTCTCTATAATTTACCACCGAGGTGTATATTGCAGTTTTGCGATTGGTTTGGTAATCCCTCTGTCTAGATTTCTAGAGTAGTCACTTTCGTTCCTTTTCAGACTCCTTAAAAGAAAAGGTCCATCTGAGCACTTGTCACTTCAGGCTCATTAAAAATCGAAGACGACTAGAGTCATTGTTAGCTTTTTCTTGACTCTTAAAAATTGAAAAAGCAAGTTGTGTCAAAGTGTCATAAAATTTATTTTATTCGGAATAACATCACTGTTCCCTCGTTGGTCTTAGGTTGAGAAAATGGAGTCCACCAATCAAGGATTTCCCCTTGGGGGGAATCCTAGTCCTTTCTCCTCTTGGGGAGATATTGGTGCTCCACACATGGCTACATTGTCCCTTCTAGGACTCACAATTGGCCTGCCAGTATGGCTATTCTTGACCTTTATCGTTCAAAACACCGTAATTCCTCAGCAATCAAATTAGCAACTAGATGATATTGAAGTTTCTCCCCCACCTTCCACTTCGTTTGTTTCTCCCTCTCCTTCTTCTTCTTCGCTTGGTGAAACTAGTAACACTAAAAACCAAGTAACTGAGAAGAAGAAGAAAGGAAAGGAGAAGAAGAAGAAGAAGCCAATGACGAAAGGGGGCAACCATGCATCGTCTAGCGAAAATCCACACACTGCACCATCCAAACCCAAATCTTTGTGTGTCATTTGCAAAGGAGACCACTATCATTGACATTGTCCTTGCATCCCATGGATCTTGAGAGACTGGTCTCGTCGCTTGCACAATCCGGGGTCTTCAACCTCTGTCGAACATGTTGAGAGTACACCGTCAACTAGTGAAAATGAAATCAATGGGCAAAAAGGAATATCTAAGTTTCCTTGTAGGTTGTGTGAAGGCGATCATGCCCTCCACCGTTGCCCTTTCCTGGACAAAGCTAAAAGAGTCTTGGATAACCGTCCTGCTTCACTGCAGCAACTTCCTCATGGATACAAGAAACTCTTGCCAAGTCC
Source organism: Pinus tabuliformis (assembly GCA_031772625.1). Lineage (NCBI taxonomy): Eukaryota > Viridiplantae > Streptophyta > Pinopsida > Pinales > Pinaceae > Pinus > Pinus tabuliformis. Next base: position 3,931,687 of record CM062818.1, read on the forward strand.
ATTGCTATTTGAAAATCTGACTGACACACCTCTATTGTCAGTCAAAATGCCTATCATTGAAGATAAACCCTCTGAGTCCACACCGGACCAAAGTCAACAGGTCGAAATGGCAGTTGACCTAGTTTTGTCTTCAGAAGGTCCACCTTTAGATGATACAGTCTCCAAAGAGAATGAGAACGAAAACTTTCAAATTCTTTTTGTTAACACAGAATCCGATGAACATGGGGGCAATCTACACGTTCCTATACAATAGGAGGGAAGTTCCTCAATTCAAGAGATTCATTTGGCCGTTTATTCGGTCCCTCCTCCAACCAATCTAGTCGTTTCCTTTGATTGGAATCTACTAGCGAGACCCCGCCTACCATCTAATGTACCATTTCGAATCATAGTACAAGCTTACAAAATGATCATGGCTAGTACTGTCATAGATGAAGGGGATTCTATGAGTATCCTTTCCTCAACTGCTTGGAAAACGCTTGGTTTGCCATCGCTTCTACCTAAGATTTGAAATCTGTCAGGCTTCAATAAAGGAACCAGCCGACCGTTAGGGATCCTTCCAAATTTGCTTGTAACTTTGAGAAGGAAAACCGTTCATCTAAATGTGATGGTAGTCCAAGGGCCTCTAGATTACAATATACTCCTTGGGCATGACTACATTTACAGCATGGGAGCTATTGTTTCCTCACTCTTTCGGGTGATGTGTTTCCTGTATGAAGGCAGAATGGTCCAGCTCGTTGACCAGCTTTCATTCCCTGGTTCAAACATGACTACTAGTCAAATGCCATCCCTAAATGGTCTCTTTGCACAAGGAATGTCTCATCAAGATCCAGTCCATCCACTTGATGATCGCGAGTGATTCGGTGAATGTGACTAAACTGAGGGGGCATGCGCCCTGGTCTGCTTCGGTAGGAAAACCCCAGATATAAGGTAGGTTTCCTCGTAGGATATATGACCAATTTGACACACCCATCCATTTAGGAAAATGGGATCAGTTTGGAATATGATTTCCTCGTCGAAGGTTATGTGATTGGAAGCTCCCACCATTCACCTTTGTCTATTTCGATGGAAAAAGCCAAGGAAGTGTTTTGGTTGCTACGTGGACAAAACAACCCTTCTTTAATGCAAGAACTTCCATATGGTAACCTGGAAACTTTATTTTTCTTTATACCTGGGGGCATGAAAACCTTTTGTACGCAAGTGAAAAGCAACTAGCATAACTCTAACCCCGTAGTTTTTACTAACTTCAACTGCTTAAGTTAGGTGATTGGTCTGATCCACCATTCACCTTTGTGGGATCAGCAACGACGACAAAGTAAAGGAAATGTTTCCCGGCGAGAAACTATCCTACCTAACCTTAGTAGTTCATTAACCCTTAGGACAATATTTGGTCGTTCCTAGCTTGCATGCGAAAGGCTCGGAGCAAAGTTTCGCATGGGGCAAGCTCCCTAAAAAATGAACCTACTAATGAGAGACATCCTTAATATATGACTGGTACGAGCAGGTTTACGCAAAGTTCAAGCTCGTTAAAAAATAAACCTAGTAATGAGCATATGTTCCCCCAGAGTTCAAGCTCATTAAAAAATGAACCCACCTTCGGTAAATAACCTTTGTGATCGCATTGTTATCAACTTTTGAACCTTGGTCATGTTCTCACCATCACCTCCACCTTTTTAGCCGATCATACACCTCCACTTGATTGTTTACCCTTTTGAGGAATAGTTGCGACAAGTGATTCTGTTAGCCACCTTCTTTACACTACCATGATTGAAAAGTTCCAAACTTACCTGGAACCAGTTGCTACCTGAAAACATCACTCCTCACTCGAAATTGAGTCTTCTTTAAACCCTTTTCAGACTCGTTAAATATGAAAAGATTGTCGAGCATTCTAGCTCATTAAAGTGTTTGGAAATACTGAGTCTTCTTTAAACCCTTTTCAGACTCGTTAAATATGAAAAGATTGTTGAGCATTCTAGCTCGTTAAAGTTTCTGGAAATAACAAGTTTTCTTTAAACCCATTTAAGACTCATTAAATATGAAAATATTGTTGAGCATTCCAGCTCATTAAAGTGTTTGGAAATAACGAGTCTTTTTTAAGCTCTTTTTAGACTCGTAAAATATAAAAAGATTTCCAACCAATTGGCCTCTCTAGTGCGTTAAAGTGATTGGAAGTGCCATCCCTCCTCTATATTTTAATCTTTTTGGACCTGAGGGATCATTACACAAAAATATTGAGCACTTGTCTTTTTCGGCTCGCTAATGTGATCGGAAAAGTCATCCCTTTTGTATTGTTTTATACTTTTTCAGACTTAAGGGATTATACTACGAAAAAGGACTACTGGACTTTCCTTTCTGTCTCTTTTCAAACTCTCTAAAACTGAAAAGGACCAAGTTATCTTTGTCGTTAAAATTGTTAAAACAATAGCAACAAACTTGTCCATACAAACAAGAGTGAGTTTCATTGTCACTAGGCTCGCTAAAACATAGCGACAGGTTTGCCTGAAGGGAAAATTATAGAACAAGCATATGTTATCCTCCTCAAGCTTGACAAAAGTAAAGAGGTAACGGTTAGCAATGACTGGGGAAAAAGGGAAGAAAACTTGAGGAACTTCATTAGTAGTAGGTCGCTCTTGAACATGACACTTTCACTCCAACATCATGATTGAGTCGGGTTGGGTTATTCCGTTCACCAGTCATATCACTATTGGTCCTCTGTACCATCCATTTTGGGGTTAATGCTACCAATCCATTCCAGCATTGCCGATATGTTCAAGAGAATTCGCTTAGAGAATTCACAAACCCAGCTAACACCTCATCCGCTGCAATACCTTCGTGCTCCATTTTTCATGACTGCCACCCTGAACCTTGTATCATCAGATCGTTTTCACCTCCACAAAACCATTTGCTCCGTTCTGTGTCGTAGATGTGGGATTCATTAAGGCCCTCCTATGACAGGTCACTTCCTGTCGACATCAGCTCATTATCCAAGAAGTCGACTTAGGAAGAACCCTTTCAATCCTTTGAAGCTTGCATGCCTAAATGGCAAGTTTCTCACTTCCGGCAACAGGTTTACATCAATGGCCTTTAATCAAAAGATTTTACGTGGTGTTCGACATCGACTCATGTATTCACACCATGTGAATTGTACTACAGTACGTTGAGGGTCATTATCACTATCGGTGATTCCTCTCGTGCCTGTTAACAACTTACATCATTGGCTGGTAATCAGGCGATGTCTTTCCATGTTTAACACCAGAACGTCTTTTCACATGGATCGACTTATACATTGGGTGAAGATTGAACGAGTTTGAAGACCCCGGATCTAGTTTCATCCATCCAGGCTGCGATATATTCAGGAAAATAAAGACATAAAATGTACTCCATAGCTGCATAGATGATCATCCAAGCTAAGGGATGATGGCTCTACAAGAATCACCAGTCTGCAACAGCAGATGATTGTCTGTCCTATGTACATGAAAATGAATTTATAAAGCTGAGCATGGGAATGCCCACCTCAGCTAGATCATGAAAATAATATGAAGATAATGTATTGTATTGTATCTTATTACAGGTCACCTTCCAGTTCGAAAAACCTCGGATCCTCATGATAAATCATTTCACTCGACATCAGAAGATTTACGACCTCATGCTTTAGGGGGCAACTGTTATAGACATATTTGGGAACTGCAACCCCAATCACATATGTCAATAAACCAAGGGCTCTCAAACCCCTAAAAGTGTTGTTTCATACCCTAAAGGTTCAAGGTCAATTGATTACATCATTTCCCAGAAGTTCTCCCTGAAAAACTGCTCAGAACTGGTCAAAACTGGACCATACAGACTGCTCCATGCTGAGGGTACGATGCATCTCACATGTTACACACAAAGGGTGTGATGCATACTGAAAATCCCTTCTGTAGGGTGTGATAAGCGAGAGCAGACAAATGGCAGAGGCAGTTTGCTAGGTGGAAGCTCAGAGAATCTTCTAGAAACTACTCATATGACACTTGCCTCTCTGAATTCACCCAAGGATGAGTAAGATATCATGAAATATCCAAGTGGAACCAAGAACTATCAGTGAATGACACTAATCAAAATCCCAGAAGCTGACTCACCCCTTCCAAATATCTATATATGGATCCCTCATCCTAGAGATCCAAAGGCTAGAATTTTGTAATTTGTAAGGAAGTTTTGTTGGTTTCTCTTTGAGACATTGTATTGTTGGGTTATATTACTTTTCATGAGGTGAAGAGGGCTTTCATGCTGGGAGGATGATGCTGGATCAGACAACTGGGTTGTAATCCTCTCTTCTACTACTTCTATCAATAAAGTTATTTGAGTTTTCCTCCATATACTTGTATATTTCTGAATCTTGTATTTGTGTATGCATTTGTATGGTTAATGTACATCTGATTCTACATTGTTTATGGTTATAGATCTCTATGCTTTGATGGTATTTTGCTGCTTTGACTCTACAGGTGTTCTTTGAAGCGGGACAAGTGAGAAAGGAGTGGCGAAGCTCTATCAAAGGAGAGAGGAAACAAGCAAGGAGCCAAGCGAAAAACTAAGGTTGGTACTCTTTGCTTCTCTCTCATCTATCTCTTGTGAAGGAAAACACAAGTTACTTTGAACTGTTTGTTTCTAAGATAGCTACCTGTCTTAGTGGGACTAGCAGCTTTGAATGGACACTAGTTTTCCTTGAAACAATAATGCATTGAGAAATCTTTTTTCCATCTAAAATTATGCTCCTTAGTATCCCAAAGTGCACCCAGACTTGTCCAAAGAACATGTTTGATGCTTCTTACCCATTTACAGTATTTCTATAGGGCATCAGAACACACATATTTTTGAACTTGTCAGCTACCACGAATAGGTAGTCGTGTCCCTTTGTGGTTGGTGTTAAAGCTCCCACAAAGTCCATGGAAATGATTTCCCAAGGATGAGTAGGTACAAGTAAGGGATGATATAGAGAATGTTTCTTGTTGCTAGGCTTGCTAATACAACAAAGAATGCATCCTCTTATGGACCTAGCTACTTTCTCTTGTATATTGGGCCAATACACATACCTCTACAAGATAGCCACAGTCTTACCTACACTAAAGTGCCCTACAACCTTGGAAGTGTGAGCCTCTCTAATCAACTGCAAATGCTCATATTTAGGAACACATAGCTTATCCAGCTTGTAGAGTAACCCATCCTGGAGATGGTAGTCAACAATGTTTTCGCCATCGTGCACATGACTTTGACTCTGCAACTGTTGATACACCTCCTTAAAGTCTTCATCTTCTAAATATGCCTCTCTGTATGCATCATGGGTGAATGGATCCATGTGCATAAGAGTCCCCAAATTTGTAATCTTTGATGTGGGTGGCCTTGAAATCATATCGGCCAACTTGTTTGTGTTTCCCTTCTTTTACTTGATCACCAAATGAAAATGATGTAAAAACCCCATCCACTTGTAATGTCTTGTCTGTTGTACCTTACTTTGGGCCTGAAAGTACTGTAATCGCTCGTGATTTGTGTGGATTACTGCCTCCTTTCCCATCATATAATGCTTCCAGTTCTTGACAGATTTCACCGTGGCATAGAGCTCCTTATTGTAGGTAGGGTAGTTATTAACTGCCCCATGAAATACTTCAGAATGGTAGCAAACATACCTTCTGTTGGATACCTATACTAATAGGTTTCATATTTCATGATTGGCCAAGGAAAGTCCAAATATGCTCTGCTTTGGTATTACAAAGATCCCATATTTCCTGGAGAACAAGAGGTGTGTAATCTGTTTCAAATATTGAAGACCTTTATTTAAATTTTGTGGATGATTCAACAGTTTAAGCTGGATCATGCCATGTTTCAATTTTGAGTTATAGAATAGAGAAAGAAGTCTGTCCAAACTGTTTAATCTTGGCAGACAAGTAGTTTAGGTAGAGAAGCAAAGGTTCCCAACAGCTTAATCTGGGACCTTGGAAGAGATAAGGGCAGAAGTAGATAGAAAAGAATAAAGAAAAAGCCAAAGAAAAGAAAAGGCAAGTGAGGGTTTGCAAGCCTAAATGCACCCTCCAATGGAGAAACAAAAAAAAATGCTAGGAAAATAGCTGGGTAAGCAGTTGTGGTTGCAGAAAAGGTATTTTCACCATTACACATATGTCAAGAGGTGTTTTGCCAAGGCAAAAATCTGTCAATGGACAAAGTGGTTAAATCCATCAAATTACAACAAGGAGCATAACTAACCTCCCTCTTCCCCTCTATTCCATTACTAACACTCCCTTTCTTTAGCTGAGATTTATGAAGAGAGATCATGGTTTTATGATGGTTCTTGTTCTTTTAGAAGCCACATTCCTTGTCTAAGATCTTTTCATTTTGATCTACTCTCAAAACTAAATCAATTTCAGATAAACTCAGTAAAATCCCCTTCATTTGCTCCCTGCATTCATATTAACCTCTAATTTTACTACATAGCTCCCTTATCTTACCCCTTCCCCTAATAATACTAACACTATGGTGTATAAAGCCCTAAATCTTATAAATACTCCCTCCCCTTGGCATTATAGCCATACGTTCTTCAGAAGGGACCAAAATGACCTCTGGTCACTTTGGTGAACCTGTCCCACCCCACTCCCCCTTGCTACAAACCAACTCGCTCCTCAAACTACCCTTTGCATTGAATAAACCCTTATAAAACCTCTTATGCCTTTAAATCCTTTGCAAAAGTTACCAAAGTCAAAAACCCGCCTCTGGCGCATTTCCAAAGGTTAGCGCATTATTTGTTAAATGGAAAACATTCAAAAAACCAATGAAAAACCCATAAACCCAAAGTTTCCGCCGCGCATATAACCTAAGCAAGTTGCCGCTCCGCCCACCGTCGGATCAAGTCTCTGAGATCCGACGACCCACAGCGATATCGGAGCTGCCCCTGTAGCCGTCCTTTACCGCCCGAGAAGGTGACGTTGCGTCACATCAGGCCTCTCCACGCGTCAGACGTTAAGGACTCTCGGAGCCGGGTCTGACAGTTCTGAGACCGTACCTAAACCGCCCCGAGAGACCGTAGCGGCTAGCCCTAACCGTAACCGCTACGGTCCTAACCGCCAACTGTTTTCCGCCAACGCATCGCCACGTCACGTTCGCTTGTACTCGCCCCTGCTATTCGTCCACCTGGCCGCTGACATGGCTGCCACCTCATCGCCCCCTTGGACCAATAGTCTACCGCCACGTCACCCGATGACGTCAGCTGACGTCACCTCACCTTGACCCGCCAATGACGTCATGCTGACGTCATCACTAAAAAGCGCCAAAATGGTAAAAAGTCCATATTAACCCAAAAAAGCCGTGTTTTTCTCACTTTTCACTCCTGTCGCCACTGTTCTCTCTGCATGACCGTTTACGTTCAAATTTCCGCCAACCTGCTGAGTTAACCCGGGCGACCTCCTCAGCAGCAACCGTGCACGCCTGCGCAACCTCTGTTCGTCAATTAACAGGTATTTACCGTTGTTTGCCCTCCATACGACTGTTATTGAAATTTAAGTTGCTCAGAAGGCTAAGGACACCTTACAAACTATATTTGCACCGCCCATTTCCCTCTGCACGTCCACAATTGTAACTGTGAAGTCTAAAAACACCAGCCAAGCCATAATACCTGTAATTTCACTCAAAAACAGCGTTCACTGCGTATTCCCGGCAAATTCCTTGTTGACCTCAAATCACCCGCTGAAAGAGGGCATAGTGACACCCACAGTAGCCTTGACTCCTAGTATAAGCAGTATTTCAATTGCTGCTGTATAAACTCCTCCTCTGATACTTAAATTTCAAGACTATTCTTACAAAAAGCACTTCTGTTCTGTGCTGGTGCTTTTACAAGCCACTTTATTACAATTGTTGAACTTCAAAGAATCATGGAGACTCCTATTGCTCTAAATATCAAGCCCCTCAATGCTCCTCACCAGGAATTAGCATGGAAAGCTCTGGGAGACATGGATTACCAAATGCTGGACTGGTTCCCTATGGGAACCAAATACAATATCCAGATGATGAATGAGTTAAAAGCCCAGCACCTGAGTGGGGCAGATATCTTGGGAATTTGGGACTCAAATTTGCCCATCTACAACCTTCCCCAAGTAAATCCTATGCCAGAACTGATCTACAGCTGCCAGGAATGCTATGACCCAAACCAAAGAGCTGTCATCAGCCCCACAGGCTCAATCCTGTTCCAGATTACCCCAGAGAGTATAAATGGAATGCTGCACTTCCAAACTGCCAAGCAATTGACCCCCATCTTTATGCAGAATTTGATAAACAAAGGGACCAAGCTGTCAAATGACCAAATCATTAAAATCAATCAGTTGTTTGTAAGACCAGGCTCTGAAACAGTCAGAACCCCTCCTATTGGGTATCACTACTTGAATGATTTGGGCAGGATGTTAGTGGATTTAATCAGTTATGTCCTAGGATTCAGGGGGATGGAGGACGTGGATGATAGCCTAATGGCAATGCTGTCTATATTCTCTCCTGGTAAGCCCCCAGCTGTACATTATGACTATGCAACCTACATTGCAGATAAAATCCATGAGCAGTTTATGAACTTGAAGAGGGAAAGACTATTCAGGTATACTTCATATATATACCATCTATTCTTGTTCTATCAGCCAGCCACCTTCTCTTTTCCTTTGAAGCAACTCAATGCCCAGGGAAATCCAAGATCAGTTGTGTTCTGGACTTCTGTTTTTCATCATACCTCTGTATCACCTTACACATACACTGAGTTTATTGACTTATTCATTTATCCAGTCATGACAGTATTGCATGGTACTCCTCCTCCTAGACTAACTGATGACATGAGAAGAATTCTCCATTTGAATAAGTCCTACAGCATTGGTAATTGGTACTTCTACCAAAACCACACAGTCATCAGGATATATGGCTGTGAGTTGACCCCTTTTAGGTTGCCAAGGTATGTCCCCATGAGGCTTTTTGCCTTGGAATATTTCAGACAGTTTGGGAACTCAGACTACCTGCATTTTCAGAGCAAGAACAAGAAGTCACAGCTAAAGGTGAGGAGCCAGCTGGGTCCTTTCCTATATAACAGAAAAGAGGAAGGGTGGAAGGAGGCAGACAGTATCCTGGAGGGCCTCAGACTGCAAACCAGTTTTGAATGGATACCCTATGACCCCAATCATTCTATCTCCCTCAGGAGGATTAGATACAAATTGGGTAGCTATGCACACAAGAGACAACCCGAGATTGAACAGTATGCCAATGCATCAAATTGGGAAGAGGGTACCCTAGAGGAGGAAATTACTAATGAAGAGTTACTTGAGAGAGAGGCTAGAAATATGCAAAAGGAAGCTGACTTGGAAACTTGTGGACAGGTGCCCCTCTCCTACAAAAAGCAACTTGGAGCAGCTGCTGCATCATCAACAGCACAGCAGCAAACTGCCGAGAAAGCACCACAGACAGCAAGCAAGGATAAAGGGAAGCAGGTGGAACAACCACCTCCATTGACAGAAGAACAAGTGGATACATTGCTACAGCAGCAAGAAGAGATGGAGCAGCAGGAACTCGGGCAGCAACAGGAAGAGGAACAATTTAGTGAACAGCAGCCCTTGCAGCAAGAAAAAGTGATTAATGCTCCAAGCTCCACTGAGCAACAGGCTCAGACAATAGTGCCTCCTAGGGCAGAAACTACTGTTGATACCTCAGTCCTCCAAACCCCACAAAAGGAGGACTTAACCAGGAAAAGGGATAGAGAGACTCCCCTGACTTCATCCATCAATCGGGGAGAGAAAAGACAAAGACTAAATGACTCTCAAGAGGATGACATAGCAGTGAGGCAAGCAATGGGCATGGGCCCACCCAGTGGAGAAGTTTCAGCCAGTTCATTTCAGCATGAACATGATAGAGCCGTGGGAGGAGAGGTCAGCTCCTCCAGCCAGCATAGAGAAGGACAGTCAAGCATCAAACAACAATTTATTGACATTAAGAGGAGGAGTGATCCTATTAAAGTACAGCTGTACAATCATTTGCTGAACCTGGCTCCTACCAATCAGCAAAGACTCATGTCTGCCTTTGATGTAAGTGAAGGCAAGATGATCATGAGTCACTTCATGCCCACAACGCTGCATCCTCAATCTACCTCGGATTACCTAAGAATCAACATGGAGGTTCTGGCCAAAGACATACACCCTATGGATAAGATTGAATTACATAAACAAACTGGTGAAATGGTGTATGCCTCCTTGGCAGATGAAACGTTGGAGAACTACAAATTGAAGAGCAGCCTTGATAACACAGCATCTCAGCTGGAATTGGAGAGAGCATCATCACAAGCCAAGGACAACAGGATCAAGTCCTTGGAAGAGGTAATTATAGAAATAGGACATGATCCTAAAGATGTTAAGGGTATCCAAGAACTCTTGAAGCTAAGGGATGCAGACTTGGCGGCCTTAAGAAAGAAAATCAAGCTTCCAGCTACCATCCATCCTCAAACAGATGAAGTTGCCCAGCAAAGGCAGGAAAAGGATGCTACAGACCTACTGATATCCCTGTACAAGGAGCTGGTTCGGACTCAAGACCAGCTAGGACAATCAGAAGCTGCAAAGGCAGCATTACAAACAGCTATGAAACAAAAAGAAGAGGGCCAACCCTCCCAGCCTCCTCCTGTGATAATCAACCTTGAGGAAGTCCAGCCAATGACTACTCCTCCTCCTCAACAGACAGGGCCTACAGCACCATCTACAGCAACAACTACACCAACAACAGAGCCAACTCCTACTCTGGATATGCAGAAGCTGCAAGCTGAGATCCAAGTTCTTGAATCCCAAATGAAAGAGCTTGATGAAGTCAAAAGATCTTTGACCAAGGTGAATGAAAAATTTGACAAAAGCAAGCAGAATGAGGCAGCAAAGGAAAGAGAGGTGAAAGCTCTAAAAAAGAGAATAGCTGAACTAGAAAAAGAGCTTGCACTAGAAAAAGTAACAGCAGAAATGAAAGCAGTCCTCTGGGGCAACATTGGTCGATCCATCACCAATCAGTGGCAGTATATTGAGACTATGGATGAGCAAATAGCACTCATCACGAAGGCAAACAGGGAGGTACAGAGAGCAAGAGCAAGCCTTGGCCACATGCCAGATGCTGCCAGCAGAATGATCAATATTTTGAATAACAAAACAGCTCTCAACTAGCCACCATGGGAATTACTAACAGGACTGAAACAATTTCAGTAGTTAAAAGAGTCTTGACACTAAGAAGCCTAATTGGAACGCTGGAGAGGAGAACACAGGATATGCAGACCGAGATCAACAAATTCCTGGACAGATTTGTGGCATTACAAAACAGAGGCCTCCCCAGCATATTAAGCAGTGTAGGAAGGCTGCTTACTCTGGAAAATTACATCAAAAGGGTTGATGCGCAGGCTGCAGCACAAATAGCAAAACAACCCAGTACCTCAGCTGAAACAGGGCCAGCAACAGGGCAGAATTTGTATGATAGGGTGGATAACCTGTTCTTTATTATGAATGAAATTGATCACCTGTTTGATACCCCACCAAATTTCTTTAAGTATACAGAGGCAGATGAAACTTTGGGGGCAATCATAAGACACCAATTGCCCACACAGGAAGAGTGGAGGAATTTGACACAGGTAATCTTATCAGGCCCGAACCCGTAGGGTTGGTTTTTTCTCCAGTTTATGGGCAGTCATGCACAGGCAGAATTTTGATAGATAAAATCTACAAGAAAGAGACAGATGCTGAGCCAACTCAGCAGAGCTATTTACTCACCACAGCAGCAGTCACAATCACAGGTGACAAACCCAGAATACAGCGTACAAGCCATAAAGTCGGGTTCCCCAGCATTTAATCAAAGTATCTCAACCGACTCAGCAGATCCCAAAGGCCAAAATATCTTCTGACAGAACATTAAGACGCCTTTATCTTGTATTCAATGCGGTAATAAATTTCTGATAATAATATCTCAAAAGTTGGTGAGAATATTAAAGTCTGAGATAACTTAGAACTCAGATATTTTGTAAACAATCGCAAGTATATATTCACCCCTCGCAGAAGCTGAAGGGGTTGTTGTTATTTTCCTTTTAGAAGTCTCACTTGCTGTAAGATTCTGAGAGAAGTAATACAAAGGGAGAATGGAATTTCCAAAGCTTGGTGTATGTGATGCGTTGTGATGAATGGTGAATGTTGCAGGATTCCAGAGTGTTTCATAAAACAATAAGTTTTCTTAAATCTCTGTATTACATGTTTTCGAGTCTTTTGTTCTCTTTTGTTGTTTAAATGTTTTACACTTAATAGCAAAGTAGAAGAATAGTTACAGGATTTAATCACTGATTACCCTGAACTCAATCTGAGCTATTATCCATGTTTTCTTCAGATACAGTGAATGAAGTGTAATTCTTAATTGCTGCACTTTAAAACTATATCTTTTACAGTGATAGACATCCCCATGGATTCAAGTTTTGCTCCTGAGGCATCTATCTGTTTCTCATACCTAGTTTGGTGGAAATACTCGAATACTTTAGTGAAAATTCTTAATTGCTTTCACTGGTTTTTTCACCTGTTTGTGTTATAAATCAAAATTTGTTCTATGAAGTATCCAAATGGCCCTGCAAACTTCACCAGTTCACCTCAAGGTTTCTAGACACCTACAGCCATAGACTCCATTGCCCAATGATACTTGACTCTTTGAATACTACATCACTAAGACCTAAAAGAAACTCTTCAACCAAAACATAAACAAAACCTGTGCATAATAGCTAGCCTAAAACCCTATCATAAACAGTTACAAATCATAAAGAGAGAGCCCTCTCTGATCACAGTTTGGCTAGAAACAGTGATCCAAAGATTGGTTAGTGGTTACCCCGGCCGTATTCCCTTGGGAGTCATAGGGAACAACCTGGGTGTTAACATAATTGGCGACTCCACTGGGGACTCCTAAAATTTTTCAATTACTATCTATCTCCCAAAGCTGCCATCAAGCCTGAAATTAGCCAAGAGGCCTTAGAACTGTTTCTCTAACACAGGGACAGCTTGAAGGAAGAGCTAGTTAGGGAATCTTAATCCTAGCTTTGGAAAATATATAGCCATTCCAAAATTTTCATCCAGTCCTTGAATATATAAACCTTGTATACAAGTTCTAAAGGAATAATTAGAAGCTGGCTCCCAAAAGAAACCCAAGGCACACTAGGGCAAACCCTGACCCTAATCAACCCATCATTGTTGATAACCCAAATATCATTCCAAAGAACATAAGGAGACAGCAAAAGCAGGAGAAGCCTGCTGATTCAGATATAAGTTCACACCAACCTATCCTCATTCCAACTCCTTGCAAAGTCCTTTTCCGTTCCACACCTAGTTCCCCTAGTTCATCATCAACACCTCAAAGCCCTCCTCTCCCATCTTCACCATCTGCACATACTCTTTTAACCAGCCCCCCGCTTGTTACCCATCCTATTAACCCTGTTACACCTGTAATCCCAGCTGTCCCATTTGTTCCTATTAACCCCATAAACCCCATAAACATGGCTAACAGATATGCACCTCTGCAGATACCAGCCAATGCTCCAGCTCTACCCCAAGACTACCAAACCAAAATCTCATTTTTTGACTCCCATGGCCCTTTGACAGCTGTCCAGCATGCTAAGAAGATGCAAGACCACTTTGAGACCTATGAAATAGATGATGACAGTGTCAGGATGAGAATTTTTGTTCAAAGCTTAACTGGGGATGTCAGAACTTGGTTTAGATCCCTGAATGCAAATTCCATTGCAACCCCTGAGGTCCTGTACCAAGAGTTTACCAACAGATGGGAGAAAAAGAAAGATCCACTCCACATACTCGGTGAATATAACACTATTAAAAGAGGTCCCCAAGAAACAGTTTTGGAATATTGTGCTAGGTTTAACAATGTATATAATGCTATCCCCCAGAACTTAAGGCCCCCTCCTGATTTGGCCCTGTATAACTTCCCTGACGGTTTTGACTCTGATATGGCCTATCAGCTGAAAGAAAGAGATCCTCCAACCCTTGCAGAAGCTCAAAGAGTTGCAGTCACTGTAGAGGCTAACCTAATTGCCAAGAGAAACAGGGCAAAGCTGGAAAAGAAGGCTGGCTTCAGAGAAGAGCCCTCGGGTTTTGATCAAAAGCTGGATGCAATACTAAACAGCATGAAGAGATTGGGTGAAAGAGTGGAATCAGTTGAAAGAAAATCATCATGGGAGACATCACAAAGCAACCCTCCTAGAAACCCAAATTTTAGGAGAAATCAGAACCCAAACATAGGAAAAACAAGTGCTGACCAAGACATTAGACCCCCTTTTCAAGAAAACTATGCAGAAACCTCCACAGCCAATCAGCTCAATGAAGATCCCGAAATTAACTTAATGGGTCTGGATGGTAAAAGCCATGTTTTCTTAACACAAGAAGACCATGAGGAGGATGAAAGCAAAACATTCCAAACTAAATCAGGAGAATCCTTTGACTTTAAACAAGGATATGATACTGCTGTCTATGAAGTCCATAAACAATACAAACTAAGGAGTAGGACTGTAAATGTAAATCAGCCTGAAAAGGCAAAGGAGAAACAACAGTCCAAAGAAACCATGGTCACAGAACCTAATCACAACACAAACGTGCCTACAAAAGAAGTAGTGGTTGAGGAGGTTACTGAACTACTGTCCCCACTACAACAGCCCACGGCAACCTCGTCCTCCCACCCAAATCCGAACATTACCCCTCAAGACATGAGTATGAGGGGCAGGTTTCGAAATCAAGATGAAATCCAACAAGAAGATTTAGGGAACAAAGAAAAGACTGCTATCCGTGACTCTAAAACCCAAGTTGACAAACCTTTTGACCTAGGTACAGAGATTGGCAAGTTAAAGATAGCAATCCCCCTCTCAGAGCTAGCCAAGCATGACATATACAAGCAGCAGATAAAGAACTCCCTTCAACTCACTAATAGCAAAGATGATGTAAATGTGCTAGATGACACTCCAGAATTACTGTTTGGCCCAGAGGTAGATGGAAAAACAGTAGTCACAGGGGTTTTACCTTTTTATGTCAGCTTGCATGTTCATGATAAAATACTGCACAATGCAATGTTTGACTCAGGTGCCTCTCACAACCTTATGCCAAAAGCAGTCATGGAAAGATTGAACTTGGATATAACAAGACCATACAAAGACCTGTTTTCTTTTGATTCCAGCCAAGTCAAATGTTTAGGCCTAATAAAAGATTTGTGTGTGTCTCTGGTTCAATATCCCAACAAGACTATTCTAATGGATGTTGTAGTTGCTGATATCCCACCCAAATATGGGATGTTGTTATCAAGATCATGGGGAGCCAAGCTCCAAGGATCCCTGCAATTAGACATGTCATATGCAACTATTTCTGTCTTTGGGCAACCAAAAAGACTTTATAGGGAAACACTCATGAAGTATATGGTCAGCAGTGAAGAAAAGCCTCAAAATTTTCCAATATATGCTGTCCATTCGGACATAGACTCCTTCATCCTTTTCAATGATAGCGCAGACCTTTCAAACAATGAGATTAGGACCGAAACACTCATACAAGAACAAAACATTGATCAGACAAGTAGCACCTGCCAAACATCAATCAGCCCAACAATACACATTAACCCTCCTCTAGTTGTTAAAGATTGTCAAACAAGTGATAAAGCTGTCCTAGAAAACAAATGGGGGAAGAAACCCCAACTCCTGCTCACATTGCCATCTCATGAACAGAACTTTAAATCTTCTGTCCAGCAAGATATCCTGTGGGTCCTAGAATTTGATGGGTCAGTCAACAAGTTAGGGGCAGGAGCTGGAGTGTGGATATATAACAAAGAGAAAGGCTATGCAGAAGGCAGGGCTTACAGATTGAATTTTAGGTGCACTAACAACATGGCAGAATATGAAGCTCTCTTGCTGGGCCTAAAGCTAGCAAAATCACTACAAGCTCCTAAACTCTCCATTATGGGAGACTCTGATCTAGTAATTCAACAAGTGAAAGGACATTTTGTCACCAATGACAAAAGATTGAGGTCCTACAGATCTGCTGTAATTGAAATATTAGAAACCTTCTCTGAGTTTGTTATCACAAAAATTTCAAGGGGCCACAATCTCCATGCACACAGCTTGGCAACGTTTGCCAGCACCTTCAAATTCCCATTAGAACCCAATAATTGTTTCACAGCCGAGGTCAAATACAGACCCTCTATTCCGAATAATGTCAAAGAATGGCAAGTATTTGAGGATGACATGCAAATAAACAATTTCTTGACCTTGCAACAAGAGTTCATAGGACTAAATATTGATCTTGAGGAAGCAAGTCCATCACAAATACAGTTTCAACAGTCTGCTCACCCAATGTCACCTAGAACAGCAAAACAATTACTGAGTCCAACCATTTTCGACAATGAAAACATTCAGCAAATTCACCAAATTGACTGTGAAGAGGTGAGCAACGCTGAAGATGAAATCATACAACTCAAAGACAATTTCCTTCCAGCAGGCCTTACCCCACTAGAGGACATTTTTGACTCAAATGATGTCCCCAGGAAACCAAAGATGCAGCCATTAGATGCAGCAATTGAAGAATGCAACATTGGTACCACTGACAAGCCTAAAATAATAAAACTATCTGCTGCTTTGCCCCCTGATCAAAAACCCAAATATATTGACCTCTTTAAAGAGTTTCAAGATGTTTTTGCTTGGGGTTATGAGGATCTAAAGTCCTATGATACCTCTGTTATCCAGCACACCATTCCCCTCAAGCCTAATCAAAAACCATTCAAACAGAAATTGAGAAGGATCAATCCTGTGCTCCTTCCTTCCATTGAAAAAGAATTACAGAAAATGTTCAAAGCTGGTATCATAGCACCAATCAGATTCTCTGAATGGATTTCAAATTTGGTCCCTACAAGAAAGAAAACTGGTGAGATTAGACTTTGTGTAGACTTAAGGAATTTGAATCAAGTATCACTCAAAGATAACTACCCTCTACCCAAAATGGATCATATTCTTCAAAGAGTAGTAGGGGCTTCAAGGATATCATTGCTTGATGGATTCTCAGGCTTTAACCAAATCCTAGTACACCCTGATGATCAAGACAAAACTGCATTTACAACCCCATGGGGAACTTTCAAGTATGTGAAAATGCCCTTTGGATTGAAAAATGCAGGGGCAACATTTCAAAGAGCAATGGATATTGCTTTCGCTAAGGAAATTCATGATTTCCTTGTCATTTATTTGGATGACCTCACACCTTTTTCAAAATCTGACCACGAACACTTGAAACATTTGAGACAGATTTTCATAACATGCAGGAAATATGGCATTTCCTTAAACCCCAAGAAGTCATTATTTGGCTTGGAAGAAGGGAAACTCTTAGGACACATTATTTCAAAAGATGGCATAAGAATTGATCCAGATAGGATACAAGCTATCCTACAAATGCCTCATCCAAGGAATGTCAAGGAATTGCAAGGATTCTTAGGGAAAATCAACTTTTTAAGAAGGTTTATCCCGAATTTAGCAGAATTAATCAGATTACTAAACAATATGCTAAAGAAAGATTCAAAGGTCAAATGGACTGTTGAAGCAAAACAAGCCTTTGAAAGCATAAAATTGGCCTTGACTCAAACCCCAGTGTTAACTAATCCACAGTTTGACAGAGACTTTATCATTTTCTCCTTTGCCTCCCAACATACTATTGCTGCTGTTTTATTACAGAAAGATGACCACGGGAGTGAGAAACCTATTGCCTTTTTCAGCAGAGCTCTTAGAGATGCCCCCCTAAAGTACCAAATTATGGAGAAACAAGCCTATGCTTTGATCAAAGCTATTAAAGACTTTAGGATTTACATCCTTTACTCTCATGTTGTGGCTTATGTACCAAGTCCTATTGTCAAAGACATTCTCACCCAAGAAAACTTAGAGGGCAGAAGAGGAAAATGGATTGCCAATATACTAGAATTTGACATTGAAATAAAACCTACAAAGCTGATAAAAGGGCAAGGTTTAGCCAAATTAATGACAGAAGCAAATTTCCAAGCCTTAGATATCAATCAACTGGACAGTGAAACAGAGCTGGCGACTCCAAAGATCAATGTAGCCTTTGAACAATCTCCTTGGTACTCTGATATCTGTTATGTGTTACAAAACCTGTGTGCTCCCCCAGGACTGTCCAGAACTAAGTGTAGGTTCCTAAAAATGAAAACATCTAGATTTTGTGTGATGGATGGAAATTTACTTTGGAAAAACCATGAAGGTATCTTGCTGCACTGTCTAATAGAGAATGAAACTAACAAAATCATGCAAGATTTCCATGCTGGAGATTGCGGTGGACATTTGTACTGGAAGTCCACTGTGGACAAGATATTGAGGGCTGGGTACTACTGGCCCATTATGTTCTCTGAGGTTAAGAAATTTACGGCCTCATGCCACAAATGCCAACTGTTTGAAGGCAAAAGACAGTTGCTGCCACTTCCTTTGAAGCCCATTGCAACAGAGAGACCTTTTCAACAATGGGGCTTGGATTTCATTGGGGAAATTCATCCCTCATCTTCAGGGCAACACAGATGGATTCTGACAGCAACAGATTACTTCACCAAGTGGATTGAAGCCGCCCCATGCAGACAAGCAAATGATTCAGTAATCATTCAGTTTTTGGAAAACAATATACTGGCTAGATTTGGCTGTCCAGACAAGATAATAACAGACAATGCTGCTGCTTTCAGATCCAAGAAAATGGTGAACTTCTGCCATAAATTTCACATTACTTTGGGCCATTCTACAGCTTACTATCCTCAAGGAAATGGCCTTGCTGAATCATCAAACAAAAGTTTGATAAATATCATAAAGAAAGTGCTGGAAGAGAACAAAAAGAACTGGCATAAGAAACTAGTAAATGCTTTATGGGCAGACAGACTAACAACTAAAAGATCAATTGGGACCAGCCCATATGAGTTAGTCTATGGATTAGAGGCCAGATTTCCATCATCACTAGGAGTGCCGGTTATGAAACTTCTGCAAGAAAGCCAAGCAGAGCCAAATGACATGCAAAGAAGGATTAACCAGATAATTTGTTTACAACAGACCAGAGAACAAGTTTTCAGCAGAGTACAGATACTACAAGAGAAACTGAAAAAGGCCTTTGATAGAAGAACCAAAGCAGAAGATTTCAATATAGGGGACAAAGTTTTAAAGTGGGATGCAAGAAGAGAAGAGAAAGGGAAACATGGAAAGTTTGACTCTTTATGGAAAGGACCATTTGCTGTCCAAGCAGTGCAAGGTAATAACACCTACTTCCTCAAAAGTTTGACTGAAACTGACTTGGATGAAGGTCCTGTCAATGGCAGGATGCTGAAGCACTACTTTGACTGTTCACTATGAGTGGAATCCAAGGATTCATTGTATATATGCAGATGTACATATTGTTTTCTGTTTTAGATTGTAAAAAGCAGTTTTTCCCAAGTGATTCACCAAGCAGTAAGAGCCAAATAGAATCAGAGGTTCTCCAAGAAAAAAGCACACAATTTTGACACATTTATGCAGCAGATTTCAAAGATTAAGATGGGCAGTCAAGGAATAAGGCAATCTGACCTGCTGTTCTTGGTCTTTCAAAAGAAAAACCATCCCCATGTGGAGCCACTGTTGGATACCTATACTAATAGGTTTCATATTTCATGATTGGCCAAGGAAAGTCCAAATATGCTCTGCTTTGGTATTACAAAGATCCCATATTTCCTGGAGAACAAGAGGTGTGTAATCTGTTTCAAATATTGAAGACCTTTATTTAAATTTTGTGGATGATTCAACAGTTTAAGCTGGATCATGCCATGTTTCAATTTTGAGTTATAGAATAGAGAAAGAAGTCTGTCCAAACTGTTTAATCTTGGCAGACAAGTAGTTTAGGTAGAGAAGCAAAGGTTCCCAACAGCTTAATCTGGGACCTTGGAAGAGATAAGGGCAGAAGTAGATAGAAAAGAATAAAGAAAAAGCCAAAGAAAAGAAAAGGCAAGTGAGGGTTTGCAAGCCTAAATGCACCCTCCAATGGAGAAACAAAAAAAAATGCTAGGAAAATAGCTGGGTAAGCAGTTGTGGTTGCAGAAAAGGTATTTTCACCATTACACATATGTCAAGAGGTGTTTTGCCAAGGCAAAAATCTGTCAATGGACAAAGTGGTTAAATCCATCAAATTACAGCAAGGAGCATAACTAACCTCCCTCTTCCCCTCTATTCCATTACTAACACTCCCTTTCTTTAGCTGAGATTTATGAAGAGAGATCATGGTTTTATGATGGTTCTTGTTCTTTTAGAAGCCACATTCCTTGTCTAAGATCTTTTCATTTTGATCTACTCTCAAAACTAAATCAATTTCAGATAAACTCAGTAAAATCCCCTTCATTTGCTCCCTGCATTCATATTAACCTCTAATTTTACTACATAGCTCCCTTATCTTACCCCTTCCCCTAATAATACTAACACTATGGTGTATAAAGCCCTAAATCTTATAAATACTCCCTCCCCTTGGCATTATAGCCATACGTTCTTCAGAAGGGACCAAAATGACCTCTGGTCACTTTGGTGAACCTGTCCCACCCCACTCCCCCTTGCTACAAACCAACTCGCTCCTCAAACTACCCTTTGCATTGAATAAACCCTTATAAAACCTCTTATGCCTTTAAATCCTTTGCAAAAGTTACCAAAGTCAAAAACCCGCCTCTGGCGCATTTCCAAAGGTTAGCGCATTATTTGTTAAATGGAAAACATTCAAAAAACCAATGAAAAACCCATAAACCCAAAGTTTCCGCCGCGCATATAACCTAAGCAAGTTGCCGCTCCGCCCACCGTCGGATCAAGTCTCTGAGATCCGACGACCCACAGCGATATCGGAGCTGCCCCTGTAGCCGTCCTTTACCGCCCGAGAAGGTGACGTTGCGTCACGTCAGGGCCTCTCCACGCGTCAGACGTTAAGGACTCTCGGAGCCGGGTCTGACAGTTCTGAGACCGTACCTAAACCGCCCCGAGAGACCGTAGCGGCTAGCCCTAACCGTAACCGCTACGGTCCTAACCGCCAACTGTTTTCCGCCAACGCATCGCCACGTCACGTTCGCTTGTACTCGCCCCTGCTATTCGTCCACCTGGCCGCTGACATGGCTGCCACCTCATCGCCCCCTTGGACCAATAGTCTACCGCCACGTCACCCGATGACGTCAGCTGACGTCACCTCACCTTGGCCCGCCAATGACGTCATGCTGACGTCATCACTAAAAAGCGCCAAAATGGTAAAAAGTCCATATTAACCCAAAAAAGCCGTGTTTTTCTCACTTTTCACTCCTGTCGCCACTGTTCTCTCTGCATGACCGTTTACGTTCAAATTTCCGCCAACCTGCTGAGTTAACCCGGGCGACCTCCTCAGCAGCAACCGTGCACGCCTGCGCAACCTCTGTTCGTCAATTAACAGGTATTTACCGTTGTTCTGCCCTCCATACGACTGTTATTGAAATTTAAGTTGCTCAGAAGGCTAAGGACACCTTACAAACTATATTTGCACCGCCCATTTCCCTCTGCACGTCCACAATTGTAACTGTGAAGTCTAAAAACACCAGCCAAGCCATAATACCTGTAATTTCACTCAAAAACAGCGTTCACTGCGTATTCCCGGAAAATTCCTTGTTGACCTCAAATCACCCGCTGAAAGAGGGCATAGTGACACCCACAGTAGCCTTGACTCCTAGTATAAGCAGTATTTCAATTGCTGCTGTATAAACTCCTCCTCTGATACTTAAATTTCAAGACTATTCTTACAAAAAGCACTTCTGTTCTGTGCTGGTGCTTTTACAAGCCACTTTATTACAATTGTTGAACTTCAAAGAATCATGGAGACTCCTATTGCTCTAAATATCAAGCCCCTCAATGCTCCTCACCAGGAATTAGCATGGAAAGCTCTGGGAGACATGGATTACCAAATGCTGGACTGGTTCCCTATGGGAACCAAATACAATATCCAGATGATGAATGAGTTAAAAGCCCAGCACCTGAGTGGGGCAGATATCTTGGGAATTTGGGACTCAAATTTGCCCATCTACAACCTTCCCCAAGTAAATCCTATGCCAGAACTGATCTACAGCTGCCAGGAATGCTATGACCCAAACCAAAGAGCTGTCATCAGCCCCACAGGCTCAATCCTGTTCCAGATTACCCCAGAGAGTATAAATGGAATGCTGCACTTCCAAACTGCCAAGCAATTGACCCCCATCTTTATGCAGAATTTGATAAACAAAGGGACCAAGCTGTCAAATGACCAAATCATTAAAATCAATCAGTTGTTTGTAAGACCAGGCTCTGAAACAGTCAGAACCCCTCCTATTGGGTATCACTACTTGAATGATTTGGGCAGGATGTTAGTGGATTTAATCAGTTATGTCCTAGGATTCAGGGGGATGGAGGACGTGGATGATAGCCTAATGGCAATGCTGTCTATATTCTCTCCTGGTAAGCCCCCAGCTGTACATTATGACTATGCAACCTACATTGCAGATAAAATCCATGAGCAGTTTATGAACTTGAAGAGGGAAAGACTATTCATGTATACTTCATATATATACCATCTATTCTTGTTCTATCAGCCAGCCACCTTCTCTTTTCCTTTGAAGCAACTCAATGCCCAGGGAAATCCAAGATCAGTTGTGTTCTGGACTTCTGTTTTTCATCATACCTCTGTATCACCTTACACATACACTGAGTTTATTGACTTATTCATTTATCCAGTCATGACAGTATTGCATGGTACTCCTCCTCCTAGACTAACTGATGACATGAGAAGAATTCTCCATTTGAATAAGTCCTACAGCATTGGTAATTGGTACTTCTACCAAAACCACACAGTCATCAGGATATATGGCTGTGAGTTGACCCCTTTTAGGTTGCCAAGGTATGTCCCCATGAGGCTTTTTGCCTTGGAATATTTCAGACAGTTTGGGAACTCAGACTACCTGCATTTTCAGAGCAAGAACAAGAAGTCACAGCTAAAGGTGAGGAGCCAGCTGGGTCCTTTCCTATATAACAGAAAAGAGGAAGGGTGGAAGGAGGCAGATAGTATCCTGGAGGGCCTCAGACTGCAAACCAGCTTTGAATGGATACCCTATGACCCCAATCATTCTATCTCCCTCAGGAGGATTAGATACAAATTGGGTAGCTATGCACACAAGAGACAACCCGAGATTGAACAGTATGCCAATGCATCAAATTGGGAAGAGGGTACCCTAGAGGAGGAAATTACTAATGAAGAGTTACTTGAGAGAGAGGCTAGAAATATGCAAAAGGAAGCTGACTTGGAAACTTGTGCACAGGTGCCCCTCTCCTACAAAAAGCAACTTGGAGCAGCTGCTGCATCATCAACAGCACAGCAGCAAACTGCCGAGAAAGCACCACAGACAGCAAGCAAGGATAAAGGGAAGCAGGTGGAACAGCCACCTCCATTGACAGAAGAACAAGTGGATACATTGCTACAGCAGCAAGAAGAGATGGAGCAGCAGGAACTCGGGCAGCAACAGGAAGAGGAACAATTTAGTGAACAGCAGCCCTTGCAGCAAGAAAAAGTGATTAATGCTCCAAGCTCCACTGAGCAACAGGCTCAGACAATAGTGCCTCCTAGGGCAGAAACTACTGTTGATACCTCAGTCCTCCAAACCCCACAAAAGGAGGACTTAACCAGGAAAAGGGATAGAGAGACTCCCCTGACTTCATCCATCAATCGGGGAGAGAAAAGACAAAGACTAAATGACTCTCAAGAGGATGACATAGCAGTGAGGCAAGCAATGGGCATGGGCCCACCCAGTGGAGAAGTTTCAGCCAGTTCATTTCAGCATGAACATGATAGAGCCGTGGGAGGAGAGGTCAGCTCCTCCAGCCAGCATAGAGAAGGACAGTCAAGCATCAAATAGCAATTTATTGACATTAAGAGGAGGAGTGATCCTATTAAAGTACAGCTGTACAATCATTTGCTGAACCTGGCTCCTACCAATCAGCAAAGACTCATGTCTGCCTTTGATGTAAGTGAAGGCAAGATGATCATGAGTCACTTCATGCCCACAACGCTGCATCCTCAATCTACCTCGGATTACCTAAGAATCAACATGGAGGTTCTGGCCAAAGACATACACCCTATGGATAAGATTGAATTACATAAACAAACTGGTGAAATGGTGTATGCCTCCTTGGCAGATGAAACGTTGGAGAACTACAAATTGAAGAGCAGCCTTGATAACACAGCATCTCAGCTGGAATTGGAGAGAGCATCATCACAAGCCAAGGACAACAGGATCAAGTCCTTGGAAGAGGTAATTATAGAAATAGGACATGATCCTAAAGATGTTAAGGGTATCCAAGAACTCTTGAAGCTAATGGATGCAGACTTGGCGGCCTTAAGAAAGAAAATCAAGCTTCCAGCTACCATCCATCCTCAAACAGATGAAGTTGCCCAGCAAAGGCAGGAAAAGGATGCTACAGACCTACTGATATCCCTGTACAAGGAGCTGGTTCGGACTCAAGACCAGCTAGGACAATCAGAAGCTGCAAAGGCAGCATTACAGACAGCTATGAAACAAAAAGAAGAGGGCCAACCCTCCCAGCCTCCTCCTGTGATAATCAACCTTGAGGAAGTCCAGCCAATGACTACTCCTCCTCCTCAACAGACAGGGCCTACAGCACCATCTACAGCAACAACTACACCAACAACAGAGCCAACTCCTACTCTGGATATGCAGAAGCTGCAAGCTGAGATCCAAGTTCTTGAATCCCAAATGAAAGAGCTTGATGAAGTCAAAAGATCTTTGACCAAGGTGAATGAAAAATTTGACAAAAGCAAGCAGAATGAGGCAGCAAAGGAAAGAGAGGTGAAAGCTCTAAAAAAGAGAATAGCTGAACTAGAAAAAGAGCTTGCACTAGAAAAAGTGACAGCAGAAATGAAAGCAGTCCTCTGGGGCAACATTGGTCGATCCATCACCAATCAGTGGCAGTATATTGAGACTATGGATGAGCAAATAGCACTCATCACGAAGGCAAACAGGGAGGTACAGAGAGCAAGAGCAAGCCTTGGCCACATGCCAGATGCTGCCAATAGAATGATCAATATTTTGAATAACAAAACCAGCTCTCAACTAGCCACCATGGGAATTACTAACAGGACTGAAACAATTTCAGTAGTTAAAAGAGTCTTGACACTAAGAAACCTAATCGGAACGCTGGAGAGGAGAACACAGGATATGCAGACCGAGATCAACAAATTCCTGGACAGATTTGTGGCATTACAAAACAGAGGCCTCCCCAGCATATTAAGCAGTGTAGGAAGGCTGCTTACTCTGGAAAATTACATCAAAAGGGTTGATGCGCAGGCTGCAGCACAAATAGCAAAACAACCCAGTACCTCAGCTGAAACAGGGCCAGCAACAGGGCAGAATTTGTATGATAGGGTGGATAACCTGTTCTTTATTATGAATGAAATTGATCACCTGTTTGATACCCCACCAAATTTCTTTAAGTATACAGAGGCAGATGAAACTTTTGGGGCAATCATAAGACACCAATTGCCCACACAGGAAGAGTGGAGGAATCTGACACAGGTAATCTTATCAGGCCCGAACCCGTAGGGTTGGTTTTTTCTCCAGTTTATGGGCAGTCATGCACAGGCAGAATTTTGATAGATAAAATCTACAAGAAAGAGACAGATGCTGAGCCAACTCGGCAGAGCTATTTACTCACCACAGCAGCAGTCACAATCACAGGTGACAAACCCAGAATACAGCGTACAAGCCATAAAGTCGGGTTCCCCAACATTTAATCAAAGTATCTCAACCGACTCAGCAGATCCCAAAGGCCAAAATATCTTCTGACAGAACATTAAGACGCCTTTATCTTGTATTCAATGCGGTAATAAATTTCTGATAATAATATCTCAAAAGTTGGTAAGAATATTAAAGTCTGAGATAACTTAGAACTCAGATATTTTGTAAACAATCGCAAGTATATATTCACCCCTCGCAGAAGCTGAAGGGGTTGTTGTTATTTTCCTTTTAGAAGTCTCACTTGCTGTAAGATTCTGAGAGAAGTAATACAAAGGGAGAATGGAATTTCCAAAAGCTTGGTGTATGTGATGCGTTGTGATGAATGGTGAATGTTGCAGGATTCCAGAGTGTTTCATAAAACAATAAGTTTTCTTAAATCTCTGTATTACATGTTTTCGAGTCTTTTGTTCTCTTTTGTTGTTTAAATGTTTTACACTTAATAGCAAAGTAGAAGAATAGTTACAGGATTTAATCACTGATTACCCTGAACTCAATCTGAGCTATTATCCATGTTTTCTTCAGATACAGTGAATGAAGTGTAATTCTTAATTGCTGCACTTTAAAACTATATCTTTTACAGTGATAGACATCCCCAGGGATTCAAGTTTTGCTCCTGAGGCATCTATCTGTTTCTCATACCTAGTTTGGTGGAAATACTCGAATACTTTAGTGAAAATTCTTAATTGCTTTCACTGGTTTTTTCACCTGTTTGTGTTATAAATCAAAATTTGTTCTATGAAGTATCCAAATGGCCCTGCAAACTTCACCAGTTCACCTCAAGGTTTCTAGACACCTACAGCCATAGACTCCATTGCCCAATGATACTTGACTCTCTGAATACTACATCACTAAGACCTAAAAGAAACTCTTCAACCAAAGCATAAACAAACCTGTGCATAATAGCTAGCCTAAAACCCTATCATAAACAGTTACAAATCATAAAGAGAGAGCCCTCTCTGATCACAGTTTGGCTAGAAACAGTGATCCAAAGATTGGTTAGTGGTTACCCCGGCCGTATTCCCTTGGGAGTCATAGGGAACAACCTGGGTGTTAACACCTTCCTCCTTGTATCAAGACAACTCCCATAACATAACCACTCACATCTGTCTCCAATTCAAAAGGTCGCTACAAGTTTGGTAATTACAGAACTGGTACTTGACTGATATACTTCTTTAGCTCCTCAAAAACCTAATGCTGACCTTTTCCCCACTAGAAACTCTAGCCACTTGTTGTTATGGCATGGAGCGACGCTGCTACCACTGAAAATGAGGCTATGAATTTCCTCAGCTATTGTGCTGCTCCAATTAAACTCCTGACCTCAGAAAAATTAGTAGGCACTGACCATTTCATGATGCCTTCCATCTTTGAAGGATCTATATTCAACTCTGCTCCACCGATCACATACCCCAGATACACCAAAGACTGCTATGCAAACTCACACTTTTTGAGATTTTCTAGTAGCTGGTGCTTCTTCAATGTTTCCAACACTTGCGCCAAATGTGAAATATGCTCCTCCCAAGTAGCACTATATACTAGTATATCATCTAGATAGACAATAACAAATGAATCTATAAAAGGTCACATTATATCATTCATTAAACTCATAAAAGCAACTTGTGCATTACATAGGCCAAATGGCATAACTAACCACTCATACAAACCTTACCTAGTTTTGAAGGTGGTAGTCCATGTATCTTCTTCTTTGACTCAAACCTGGTGATATCTAGACTTCAAGTCCAACTTAGTGAAATACTTTGCTTGTTGTAAGTGATCTAGCAGATCGTCTATCCTAGGTAGGGGGTATCTGTTCTTGAGCATGATTTTATTCAACGCCCTGTAATCTATACACATATGCCAAGTCCCATCCTTCTTTGGCACGATGATGATGGGTGACCACATGGTGATGTACTCGATTGAATGACGCCCTATTCCAGTAGTTGTTGCAACTACTTCTTCACCTCACTTTCTTCTATAACAAACTGCCTATACAACCTAATGTTTGGCAATGGGGAGTTTGGCAATAGCTGGATCTCATGCTCCACTTCTCTCTTAGGTGGTAACCATTTAGGTTCTCGGAACACATCCTTGTATACCTGTAACAACTCCTCTAATTGTTATTTTTATTTCTTAGTACACCCCTCTAGGGATGCCTTTCTTCTTGTTGACTCCTCTTCAGACTGACTTTCTCTTAAAAACAATAAAACATTCTTCTTGTTGGAACTGATCAATTTATTAGCATGGTTGGCACTTACCAATGAAATTTTTGACTTTCATTTGTGCACGTTGATGATGAACGATTTTCCACCCTTGATGAGTCAATAGTGGTTAGCTCTCCTCATGAATATTGCATCACACATGTACATGTATGGAATCCCAAACATAACTCCTCATACATCAAGTGGAATCACATCTAGATCTACTTCATCAATAAAGTCAACACTGATATAAAATCTAATTTTGCATTGTTTTGTTACCTTAAGCTCTACTTCCTTATTTACCCATCCCAATGGATGTGGGTTTGGATGATCATGAACTTCTAGACCCAACTTCTTGACCAGATCTGCTACAATGAGATTCACCTATGATCCTGAGTCAAACAGAGAATCAACCTTTGTATTCTTAACCTGTATCTTTATATGGAAGAGTTTGGTAATTTCTTTCTCTTCTTGTTACGAAAGGCCACTCAGATTCACCTCATTCTGCATTGATGTACAAATGATCTTCTCATCCACATCCGAGCTGCTTTCAACTTGGCTACTCGTATTAGTGACTATGAGATGCTTCTTATTATTATATTTCTTCTCATTCTTTAAGTTTAGCTTTGGATGAAAATTCCATGATTTCTCCTCTGTATGGCCATAAATGTTGCATTGGTTGCAGTGGTTGTTAGGATCTTTTCACTAGTGTGCTATGGTTGTCATATTGTTATCCTTTCCCCATTTTTTCTTCTTCTTACCCTCCTTAGAAGATTCTTGTTTCTCCTTCTACTTCTATCCACTTTATTGCACTCTTTTGCCTAGGTTCTCCAGGTACTGTGCCTGTACACAAGCTTCGTCCACCGATTTGGTCTTAAGCAACATCACTTTATCACGCAGATGAAAGTGTTGACCCCCCAAATACTTGAGAAGTACATCTGGGTTCTTTGGAGAGATAACCAACGTTATAGTCATCTTTCTGAATTTTGTGGTGTACTACTGCACACTTTAGACCGAATTTTGCCTGAAGTAATGCTACCGGATCCACTGGTCCTCCATGTACCCAATAGGATAAATATGTGACTTAATTAGGGTTTTAAAATTCTCCCACTTAGTCACTGGAGGTTATCCCTCCAATCTCAGGGTTTTCGTCTGGATCTCCCACCAAGTCAGTGCACGGCCCCCTAATTTTAGCCATGCGAATGAGATATTTTTCCCTTCCTCGATTTGATGGACGCTGAAATAAAATTCCAGTTTCTGCAAGAATTGGTTCAACGTCCGAGCATCGATTTCGCCATGGTATGGCTTGATATCAAATTTTCTTCCATTTTGAACAGAGATTGATTCACGACACTTGAACTGGGTTTATCTTTTCCAGGTTCTTTCTTCGACTGGTTCTCTGTGTCTTCTCGATATCCTGATACCCCTTGTAATTTTTCCTCCGCATTCGAACCCATATCTTCTCAAAATATCCCCAACTTATTTCTTAGGGTCACCATGAGGGGGTTTACATTGCGGTTTATATCTGTGATTTGTTTTTCAAACCATGAAAACCTCACCTCTGCATGATCACGAGGTTCATTTACAGATTTGTCAGCCATGACTAGGGTTTTAGAATTTTTGACCCCATCGAAATAGATCCCCTACAAATATCCACAAATACCCAAAGAAACCTGCTCTGATACCAAATGATCCATAAAATATTGTGGATATTCCACTGGATAGTTCATCACATCATTTCTAATAATATTATATTAAAACTCTGAAAATTGTACAATATTATGGTTTATTAAACTTTAAGATCTGTGGGTTTAACTATAATTAGTGCATGCAAGTGAATGGAAATTATGCAGAAAAATAGAGAACAAAAAAATAAGCACATGCACACAAGACACAAGATATTCTCTCTGGGAAACCCTTTCAGGAGAAAACCCAACTAGAAGGAGAGGTTGTTTCACTCTTTTTCTTTGTCTAGAAATATGGCTATAGGTACGAAGAAGTAATGCTTGTGGCCCATGGGATGCTACAGTGTAGAACTCCTCTTTGTGTGCTCTACGTCCTATCTCTCCTGGCTATCTTTGCTCAGCTATGGAACAAAATGCTCTCGAAAGAATATAATGCCTCTTCCTACTAGTGGCCCAGTTATAACACAACTCGATAGCCTACTAGTGGTCAAGTTTGACTACATCAACTCTTAATTGGAGTTACAAAGTATAATATTCTAGAGTATTTTACATCAAAAACACATGGCTAACCCATTTTCCATGAATAATGGGGGCTGACACGAAATCCTCCCAAACTATAGATGTGAAAAAGGAAGGTCAACTTCTGAGTGGCATAACTTTTGCATACAGACTTTGATTGACGTGATTCTTGTGCCATTGGAAAGGTATTTGTGTGTAGAATAACATGGAAAGGTAGACACCAAAGAGGCAAAGTTTTACCCCAAAAAAATCGTTTGATGCCTCAAAATTATCTTGGAAGGTTTCAGACCATGTTTCACCAAATTGGGTCTCGCCAGTCAAAATGGTCCCGTGAGTTGATTCCTCCAATTTTTCCACTCCAAATGCATCAAGAGGGATGAAAAAAAAATATAATAATCCAATTCAAATCAAGATTTTATGGATGCCTTGGAATCTTGTGTAACACACCCAATAGTGCAAGTGGCCCCTGAGACATCCAATCCAGATTTTGGTCTACCATGTCTTCTTCGTTGTCTTCCCCTTCTTCTTCAGAATATGATTGGTTTTCTTCCTCTTCTTCTTCTCCGCCCAACCCACAGAAAGTGTCATCTAAGAGAACTTTGTTATCACTGTCACCAACATTGAAGGTTGGAGGTTGTTCTAGTTTTTCTATGTTTTCTTCAGAGTTTGTTAACTTTTCAAGGGTGGTGAGAACCAACTCTTCAACTATGGAAACCACTATCCAAGTAGGGGTGGTTTGGTTCTTCTTTAGAAAATATGAAAGAGTTTCTATTCCAGGTATTAATCCAATAAATCTTGCAAATTTTTGGGTGATGGGGCATGTCGTAACATGCATTTTGTCATTTGTTTTATTCATTGTTTCATTCAAAATCACTTGAAAAATATTTTCAAAAAAAATAAGGCAAGTCTATTGGAAATCAAAATACAAAATAAATGAGGAAAATATCGGGTTTTACAAAGGAACAAGTGTTAAAACATTCACACCGGACCCAATAATATATATGCCAGATTTTATAATAACGATGGGTCTGAAACAACATAAAGCGCTTATATTACATGTATACGACTTCGCCAATTGAGATAAGGGTTGGTCGGACCAGAAATAATATATACATCATGTTTAAAAGTTCAGCGGGTCTGCTGTATTGAAAGCCCTTTATATGCATTCATTTGGATTCCGCTGATCGTGATTTGCGATGATGGACACGAAACAATAATGTATTATTGTTTTATAATTGCGGCGGGTCCGTAAGACAACATATTAGATATATATATATATATATGAAAGCACCGATTGCGATGACCTATTGGGTTCCGGACCTGATAGTTTATACGCTATATTTTATATGATTCAGCGCATCCGTCTTATCACGGGTTCCAAATACTTTTATTGATATTCATATATATTTTGGTTTACGGTGTTTTATATGAATTTTTGTTATAAAAGATTATAATAAAAGGCCAGACTAAAAGCATATATGTATTATCATTAAAATCCCCTGCGGATCCGCAAGGCGTATTAAAAGGAATATTTCGAGCTATAAGGTAGGATTTCAGGTGGAATGAAAATGGTAAGTGGTTTTAGTGGATATCACCTGATCCCACTCATCATTTAACATGTGGTAGTAAGGTGGAGAGAGAAAACTTCCCGTTTCAGGCAGGCATTCTCCGGGCTTATGTATCGCTCGAAACCTTTACAGACCGTCTGATTTGAAAAGCGTAGATAAACGGTGGTGATGAATTAGCGGGAAGTATGCCTTGGGAATTGTGCTAAGCCTATATTGGAAGCATAAAAGCATGTTTTATCATATATTTTCATTATAAAGGTTTTACGCATAATTCCAATATTTCCATAGTTATTGTGGCCGGGTGCATAAGTTAAGTTTTACAGGGATTTGCGATGGAATTCAATGAAGAGTTGAATGGGTGGATTTGACAGGTTATAAGGCAGGATTTAATCTTTTGAGCTTCGGATTAAATAGAGGTTCGTATTAATTTCACTATGTAAAGTGGAAAAAACAGGGTTAGAGCCGAAGCTGAAGAGGAAGAGAGTTCGATATGTTTCTTGGCGTTTTGGCCAATCAGAATGCCCAAGTAAGCCAGGATTACACAAAATAAATGTATTTTATTACGGCTAAAATTAATTAAGCATCATTAGGGCATTTACAGAGAAATTTAGCAGCGGATCAACAGAGCAAGCTAGCAATTATCATTCCTTTCTAAATCCAGTTGTGTTTTGTTATTTCATGTTCTTTGAGGTGTCTTTTACCCTCTATAAATTATGTAATAGTTTTTACTTCATATAGTTAGCAAAGCAGTTAGATAGTTTGGGCAGTTTTAGAAACTGTTCCCCAATGTATAAAAAGAGGAAATTTTACTAAGAAAGGGTTTGAACTTTGGAGAACCCGGAGACTAAGTCACTGTATTCCTGATATCATCATTGATTAATGAAAGAATTAGAAGTTTCCATGAATTGTTGCATATAACTTTGTAAGTTTCTATGTCATGTTTCATGTTATGTTTTCTTCTTTTTAAGTATAGTAATGAAGCAACAGGTCTTTATTTACTTATGTAGATAAGGTTAAAATTCCTTAAAGAGTGCTCCTATACTTGAAGTCCTCATTTCCCTTCTAAATTATAGATAATAGTTTCTATGAAATATCAGCATATTATCTATGATTCAGTTCTCATTATCATAATTCCTCTAAGTTATAGATAGTAGTTTCTGTGAAAGATCAGCATATTATCTTTAGCTTCCCCTTCAAACTTTCTTCATCCATCATTTATATTTAGCAACAAATGGAATTCCGAGATGTTTTGGTCATACATGTATTAAGAGTTTAAAACCAAGTTTCCAGGTCCTTCATTTGAGAACACAACAAACCATAAGTGACAGTAAGTGATATTTATTAATGTCTTAAGCACAATTTCCCTACAGCCAGTAAATTGGTTTCTTAAGGAACAACATTAATTGGCATCGTTTCCGGGGAGAGAAGATAAGAAGATTTTTCCCTGGGTGTCAATATTTTCCTTTGGTTGTTCAATGAGGCCCCACACCATATCAGACACTTCACAAAAGAAAGTTCAAGCTCTTTTAGACCCTGAAAGAGCTTCAGGAAGGCCCCACACCATATCAGACACTTCACAAAAGAAAGTTCAAGCTCTTTCAGACCCTGAAAGGCTATTTTATAAGAGGGTTGAAAGGTCTAAGATTCCAATTACACCAATTCCTACATTGTCTACATCAGGAAGCAATTCACTTGAACATTCATCTGGTAAAGAATCATCTTTTTCATCATCTTCATTTCAGGAACCTAGCTGTCAAGTACAATCTTTTGAGTCTGTTACTTTTCATTTACCTGTTGTAATTATTCAACCTCAACCAATAACCACATTACCTCCTTTGCACATTCCATTTACCTCTCAATCAATTTTCGCATCTGGTGGTAATCAAAGTTCAGTAAGCATGGCAGCACCTACATTCTTAGTGAATAGGTATGCACCTTTTCAACTACCACAACCTTACAATCAAATGCCACAGGATTACCTTAAAACGCTTCCGCGTTTTTCAAGAGAAGATGAACAGACAACACAAAATCATGTAGTAGTATTTTGTAATTTTGCAGAAAGCCTAAATGTTGAACATTTAGATTTTGTTCTAAGACTCTTTGTTTAGTCCTTAGATAGAGAAGCAAGGAAATGGTTCAAAGGACTTCCCAATAATACCATTCCTTCTTGGGAAGAGATGGAACGTGTGTTTATTCAGAGATGG
Source organism: Pinus tabuliformis (assembly GCA_031772625.1). Lineage (NCBI taxonomy): Eukaryota > Viridiplantae > Streptophyta > Pinopsida > Pinales > Pinaceae > Pinus > Pinus tabuliformis. The sequence continues at coordinate 3,965,706 of CM062818.1, forward strand.
GGAGAAAAAAGAGACCATGGATATTCATTAATAAAGTTTAATGCCATCAAGAAGAAGTCTGATGAAACTGTGGCTGAATTTGTTAGAAGATTTAACAAATTGTACAATAGTCTCCTAGCAGAGATTAAGCCTCCTCCTGCTGGTGAAAAAAATAACTTTTGCAGGGGATTTTGAATCAAAATTTGGATTCACATTAGGGGAAAGAGGAGCTCCAACCCTTGATGAAATCCAAACAGATGCTTTAGAGATAGAAGCGAATCTGGTGGCTGCAGGAAAATCACTAGAAATACAACCTACCCAAGACAAGGGAAAGGCAAAGATAGAATCCTCTCAAAGTCAATCATTGGAGGATATGTGTAATGTAATTAAAACTGTGTCAGATAAGTTAAATAGGTTAGAGTTAGAGAATAAGAACTCTCAGAGACAAACACAGTATAATAAGAACTTTAATCCCCAATTCAGAAGACAACCTTTGCAAATTTTGCAAAAGGAAAGAAAAGATCAAAATCAAATTCAAGCACCATTGTACATAGAAGCAGATCCTAGTGAAGAACAATCTGAAGATCAAATTTCTACATTATATTCAGTTGATGAAAATGAACTCGGCATTGAAGGAGAAGAGTATGTGTATGATGAAGAAGATGTTATTCATGATGGAAATGTAATTGATGAATATTGGAAACTGTTAAACTCACATGGACATCAAGAGAGATATGAAAGATAAAACATGCAATACAATTTTATTAGCAAATGATTTACATTTATAGTACATGTAGTGACCGTTGGGTTTCACATCCCAAGGTCTCTTGGACTAATTTGGTCTATTCGGCTTCCACACTAACCCATTAAGGATTAGGTGTCCAACATTTCCCCCCTTAATCCGAAGGGTTATGTATGAGTCCAAGAAGAGAGCTGTAATACAAAATGTGCAAATATGCATGGCAGCACTAGGATGAATGTGCTCTATGAAATGTTGGTATAAAGGGAGGTGGTTTAAGGATGACTACCAACACTGGAACACTTAGTGCAGTTCCCGGAACTCTTCCAAAACTGGCAAGAAACTGAAGTTTTCTGCTAGAGAAAGTGATCCTATTGTTTTAAAGAGGGAAACCTTCAACCATAAAAGGGAGGTCTCACCCCGCATAAAAGGTAAAACTTCAACTTGAAAAGGGAAGTCTTAACCTGTGATGGTTTAAGGATAACCAACAACTCTGGAATGCTTAATGCAATTCCAGGAACTCTTCCAAATCTAGCAAGAAGCTGGTGTCTTATGTTAGAGGTAGTGTTCTCAATTGTGTTCCTGGAATTCTTCCAAAACTAGCAAGAAGCTGAAGTCTTCTCCTAGAGGAAGTGTCCCAGATTGCCAACTGAAGGCATGTTCATGGACATCTTTGTCTCTGGCTACAACTCTGAAACTGGTGTGGCAGGTTGTGGCTCAGGCTCGCTTGATGTGACTTTGAAGCTTGTAGATGACCATCATTTCCCCCCCTGTCAGATACAAGGTGAGAAGATGGAGAAAACTCAACTGCAAGACTATTCAATACTCTGGAACAAGTTCTGACATGTGTTTGGAATATCTTCTTGGCTGCTGATGCCCATTGCCAAGAAGCGATCCATCCAAGATGAATCTTTGTTCTTGCAAGATGTTTGTTTCTGAAGCATCTGTGTGAAGAATGGCTGGTTTTATGACAGTGCTTACATGGATGAAGATCAAAACAATGATCTTTCAAATGGCCAACTCGGTCACAGTGTTGGCATTTCACAATCTGTTGTTGTTGTTGTTGTTGTGGAAGAGGGGCAGAGTCTGGAACAACTGAAACTGAACTGTCATAAGGAGCAGGTGAACTGTCATGAATGAATCCAGCACTCTGAAACTGAATGGGCTTGGCATAGTCTGGAATATGAAAGGACAAGTCCTTGTCATATCCAAGACCAGTTCTGTGCTTGTTGTGGACAAGTTGTTCCCAAGGTCTGATGATGGGCTTGGGAAGTGCAGACTGAGTTTCTGCATCTGCATGTACAATTGCTGCTTTATTTGAATGAACAGTAACATTATTGACTTGCTGCTAATGGGTGGTTGTCTCAATGTTCTGAACAGAAACAGATTCAGAATGATGACTATTTTGATGTAGCTCTTCTTGTTGTAGCTGTGATTCAAGCTGCAAAAAATCGATCTTTTCCTGTGCATTTTGTAGACATGTCTGAATTTTTGAGAGAGATCCTTTGCTGATTTGTAATGTGTCATCAACAGTAGATTGTATAAGAGTTTTCATGAACTCTAATACTTCACTGATTCTGTCCTTTTCATTACTTGCTTCAAGTTTCTCAACAGGCAGTGAGCGAGGCTTCAAATTTAATTTTGGACGCTCAGTAGATCTGTTCTCCTCCTCGAAGTCAGATGCCCCCGAGACTTTTACAGTTGCCTGAGTGTTGTTTCCTACACCTTCACTGGAAACCTCAACAGGCAATGAACCAGCAGCAGAGTGATATTCATATGACTTGCTCATCAACCCACCATGTGAATTCTCTGTCACATCCATTACTGCAGTCGGAGAAGTAGCGTCCAATGGCTTAGTTCGCGGGAGAAGCTTTAACTTGGGCCGCACCATAACATCAGATTGCGCATGAATTGAAGTATCTATGACATTAGTTGCAGAAGCATGGTTATTTTCAACCAATGGTGGTTTGTGGCCATTAAGAGGGCTGGATACACGAACATCTTTTGCAAACCTGTTTCTGGTAGCTTCATAATCAGAACTGTGAGCAGCATTGCTCCCCACTTTAATGTCTGAATAAAATGTGCTCTTTGCATCATCAGACTTGAAAGAATCCCTAGAAGTGCCCAGATTCCATGATTCATGAGCACCTTTCGAATTACTGTGGGACCAAGCACCTTCACAACCATTGTCAACTTGATGCGACTGTAAGGCCCTCTCTTTGAGGTGATTGTTAACACGGTTACCGTCTTTAAGATCCATGACAGGAGACATTTGCCTTGGGACTGGGTTGCCAAGAGACGTTATCTGATCCTGATCCAGGTCTGCATGCCCTTCAACGTTAGTCCTACTAACATTTCCATAGCCAGAATATTCTACGTTAACACCAAGCTTTGTACAACCTCCATAATTGATCAGATATTGATGGGATCCTCCTCCTGTGCTGCGGAAATAAAAAACCCAACACCGACTGAGGTGTAAAACCCAAAACAGATTATAAGTTTTAGAACAACGAACGCATACACGATATGAAAATAGGAATATGTATATATAGGTCACACCCACAAGCCCTTTACTGATGAGCAACAACACTTCTGACAAAAGGTTAAATACACTAACAATAATATTTATTCCTGGAATCAATCACGAAAGTGATGCAATGAGAATGACTAAGAAATAAAGACTCTGGATGTATGCGTATTCATTCCAGGAGGAGGATGTGTCTTTGGCAACAACGTCGTAATGCTTTATTGCAGAGCAAAAGCGTTTGGTGAGGGAATGCCAAGAGTCGTTTGGCATCTACGATCAGGGAAGAGCAGTTCTTTGAATTCGCTTTGCTTTGCTTGAAGGGTGCTGTGAATGAGTCCTCGGCAGGTAAAACTGGTGGTGCAGGTAACCCTTCACTTAATCAAAATACGGGAGGTTCAGTTAGCAATACTTATGCTCAGCAACCCATACAGAACACAGCCACATACTCACCCAAGGCCATCTGGTATTCAGAATAAGCTTTCAAGCGGAAACAGAAATAGGGAAAATATTTAGTGCACAGCAACGGAGTTCATCACTACATGACACATCTTGAAAAACCATCATACCATCCCAAGTTCCTCTATCATCTATTTCCATGAGACAGATGTCCTAACTACTTTTGTATCCATCCAAATTAGCATTTGTCACAAATACAATTGAATCATCATAACTAAAAATTCTCTCTCTGCCATCGGGTGTAACCAGCTTCTGAGATATGGCCAGTGACACAGGGCAATTAAATGTCCTTGATTAGCCAACCCTTATGCGGATTTCTTTTACTGCAATTTCAAACGCTGGAAAAACAATGGAAGGTTGCCTGTTCGTTTCATATCAGGTTCACGAAACTTCCGTTGCACAAACCATCTCCAGCTCCCGCAATCAGACAATGATTCAACGTATTCAGAATTGGACACGTATTCAGAATAGGAGGAATGTAACGTATTCAACGTTGGAATGTAACGTCTGACGAAACTCAGCTACAGCCAGAATTTAGGTAACGTATTCAACGTTGAAATGCCTGAACATTGGAAAAGCGGCCGTCACAGCTGGAGACACAAACTGTGCCTACAAATTTCTGTCGAAAGCCCGTCGCCTGGATCCTAGCCTTTCCATAGACGAGCTCCTAGCAGCATGCGCTGAAGATGCTAATATCGGTAAGGAATCCTCCACCGAAACTCCGATTTCTAACCAATCCTGAGATGCAGATACTGTCAAAATGTCTGACGTTTCATCAAACCCTGCGAAATCCAAACGGTCAAGCAATACGTTATAACGAAGGTGTTATATGGTATGGCAGAGTATAAGCAGGTGTATGATTTCGTTCTGACATGGAGCCATGGCATCTAGAACAAATCGCTCTTCATGAAACGTCCATCTCATTAATGGTTCGAGACATATATAAATGGAACTAGCTTCAATGACCTTTAACCTATGTTGGGATGGACAGCAAATGAAGATGTGTCGCCCTCTGGCACGTTCCTCGGTGTTTGTCAGAATTAAGATTCTTGGTGTTACACGAACTGCGTGTTAGTCGAATTGAATTGTAATGTCGGGACCTAACACCAACACCAACACAAAATCCTTGGTCGATGGCTGGGAGAAGCTATCATTCCTGATTCATTATATCCGCTCTGCATTAATGACATTGTGTGGGTGATTCACTGTTGTGTCTTTCATAACCGCGGTAATCGAGAATAATTCGAGCACCATACGTGGCGCAAGAAGGATTTCAAAGCATCTGCAACGGCGTTAGATGCTCCACCTCTTCAATAGGTGGTGGTTTTCACAGAGACAGTCGAACACACATCGAAAAATTGTGCGGGGAGTTACAGCGTTGAAACGCTTCAAGTCATTTAATCAAACACAGTGATGTTTTAAGCATTTACTTTGAGCATCGTTTAGCTTTCTATAACCTTGAACAATCGAAGAATTGAAACTTGCAACAAGATCCATGTATTCGTGCTTATTTTCTTCTATGACATAGATATTGCATTAAACAGCACCATGCATCCGCTGCGTACCTCCAGACAATAAAACCCAAAACTCTCCAACCATTACACTGCAACTACATTAGTTCCAACCGACGAGCTATTGAATTTCACAGGGAATAACATTGGAGAAAAGTCACTATGCCCCAAGCATTACTACACTGAATCCAATAAGGGAAATGCGCGAAATACAGAAAATCACAAGACAAGGGCAAATTTCACTCTGTCTAACGTCTAGCTTATAATGAATCTCACATGGAATGCAACATTGATAGCAGAATTGACCTGCACAGAAATGCCATAAAACAAGTGGCTCATATAATATGAGCAGGGCAGGATATCGCCCGCTCTGATACCATGTTAAACTCACATGGACAGCAAGAGAGATATGAAAGATAAAACATGCAATACAATTTTATTAACAAATGGTTTACATTTATAGTACATGTAGTGACTGTTGGGTTTCACATCCCAAGGTCTCTTGGACTGCTTTGGTCTATTCGGCTTCCACACTAACCCATTAAGGATTAGGTGTCCAACAAAAACAATTCTCTGATTTTATGTAGGTTGAACTACACAAGAAATATGACCTGAGATCTAGGAAAAGATCAAGAAATCAATAAAATGAAAGTGAGCAGCAGGTTTTGACTTCCTCACCAAAGGAAAATCCACAAGAATCTCAGCCTGTAAAGCAAGTAAATAAAGGAAAGTAACAACAAAATGCAAATGGAAAGACATAGATAATTCAGGGTGAGTCTTCCCAAGATCAAACTGGAAAAATTCCTTTGGAGAAACTCCTTTCAATTCCTCAAATAATTCCAGTCATGAAGAAAGGTGAAGATGAGAATGAAAAGATTGCTAAACATGGTCACTTGTTTATTCTTACCAAGGAGTTGGAAAAGGTAAGAATACAAGTTCCGCTTAAAGAATTGGAAAAAAGCACCTACTTATCAAAAGGAGATTGCTGAGTTTATTATTTTAAAAGAAAATGATAGTGACACTGTAAATCTGCAGGAAGATAAACATGTAGTGGTTTTTGGTCCACATGTAGAGGAAGTAGATTCTTCAATACCTCCTTTTTATATTTCCCTATTGTTTCATGATTTCCTCCTACATAATTGTATGTTTGATTCGGGAGATTCATATAATCTTATGCCCCTGTCGGTGATGAAGCAACTAAATCTACAAGTGACCAAACATTACAGGGATTTGTATTCTTTTGATTCAAACAAGGTCAAGTGTCTGGGGGTTTTTAAGGATCTAGTAGTATCACTAGCCCAAATTATAGCTAGAATCTTGGTCATGGATGTTGTAGTAGCAGATATTCCTGCTAGATTTGGAATGCTTCTATCTAGGTCCTGGGGGGTTAAATTGGGAGGTGTTTTGAAACTAGACTTTACATATGCTATTATACCGATTTTTGGTGGGGAGGAGAGGACATTGTATAGAGAAACTAGGTTTGTAAAGACAACTACAAAAAAAGGAGCAAGCAATTCACCTGTGTATAGTTAGGAGAAGGACGATTTTGCTTGTTTCACACTGCATGATAATGCAAAACTAGCTAAAGATAATTAGAAGCAGTTTGCTTTAGCCAATGTAATTACAGAGCTGCAAACAGAAGAAGTGTGGAAATGTTTCTTTGACGGAGCTTATTCCAAGGAAGGAATATGCACTGGTTTTCTTCTAATTGCACTTGGAGGTAATATGTTCCCCTTTTCTTTCAAATTAGAGTTCAAGGAAACTAAAAATGTGGTAGAATATGAGTCCTTGATTATTTCTCTACAAACAGCCAAACAGATGGGAGTCAAGTCGATTTTTTCTTTTGGAGATTCGGAGTTAATTATTAAGTAGATAAAATATCACTGCCAAACAAAGCATCCTAGGCTCCGGGTATACATAAATGAGGTATGGGATATGATTGAAAAATTCTTTGAAGATTTTAACATTCAATTCATTCCAAGAGATGAGAATAGATTGACAGATTCATTGGCTGTGGCTGCTAGCACTTTCAAGCCTCCTGTCAATCCAAGATTAAGATATGAGGTAGAAATGAGACACAGACCTTTGGTTCCTGATAATGTTAAGAACTGGCAAGTTTTTGAAGATGACCAGCAGATTAAGGAGTTTTTGACTATGGTTGAAGAGTTCCAGGGTACAGAAATTGATCAGGACAAAGAAGAGACAATAGAAATTGCAGGAGCCAGTCGTTTAAAAGACTCAATAGCAAATCAGAAGATATTTCAATTAAAGGATAATATTCTTCCAAAGGGACTTGTTCCTCTTGAAAGGCTTTTTAATTCCAATGATGTGGCTGTAGACTCAGGGAAAATCTCACAGGATGAACATATTCAGGATCACAACATTGGAACTTAGGAGAATCCCAGGTTATTCAAATTATATGTTGGAGTTTCACCTAATTTTCAAGAAAGATATATTAAACTTTTCAAGAGTTATGTTGATGTCTTTTCATGGTCCTATGAAGATCTTAAAACCTATGATGTAAATATTATTCAACATAAGATTCCTTTGAAGGAGGGGGTTAAACCCTACAAGCAGAAGCTTAGACAGATAAATCCTCTGCTTCTACCATCAATTGAAAAGGAGGTCAAGAAGTTTCTCGATGCTAAAATCATAGTCCCACTCAATTATTCTAATTGGGAGGCTAATGTAGTACCTGTGAGAAAGAAAAATGGAGAAATAATGTTGTGTGTGGACTTCAAAAATCTCAATAGAGTTTATTTGAAAGATAATTATCCATTGCCTAAGATGGATCATGTGCTGCAAAAGGTAACGAGATCTTTTAGAATGTCAATGCTAGATGGATTTTCTGGTTAAAACCAGGTGGCTGTGGATAAGGAGGATCAGAAGAAAACAACGTTCACAACACCCTAGGGAACATTGATGTATGCCAAAATGCCTTTCGGATTGATGAACGCAGGTGCTACTTTTCAAAGGGCTATGGACATTTCTTTTGTTAGAGATAAGTTTGTAGTAATATATTTGGATGATATTACTATTTTCTCAAAGTCTCATGAAGAACATTTGGATCATTTGAAGAGGACTTTTGATAATGTAGGAGGTTTGGACTTTCCTTAAATCCCAAGAAATACATTTTTGCTCTGGAAGAAGGAAAACTATTGGGACACATTGTTTCTAAGAAGGAGTGAAGATAGATCCAGCCAGAGTACAATCCGTGTAGAAAATACCATTACCCAGGAGTAAAAAGGATATTCAAAGGTTCCTGGGAAAGATAAACTTCCTGAAAATATTTGTATCCAACTATGCAGAAATTTTAAAAGAAATTACTAATATGCTAAAAAAGGAGAAGAGAAACATTTTCCAGGATTAAAGAGGCATTGCAGGTAGCTCCAATCTTAATCAGCCATGATTACCAGAAGCCTTTCTATTAGGGCCTAAATCTACCTCAGGCTGGAAAGGTAGGATCTAGGGTAACATCAAACTACGCTTAACCTAGTAGCTAGCCCTACCAGGTTGGGAGAGGGCTCTCTCCTTGTCAATCTCAGAAGAATATGATCAATAGAGCTTGAGATGACTAATGTGATCACTAATTTTAGGCTAGGTATATGCTCTGAGGAGTTTGATTGAATTTAATTTTGGTTTGCTGGCTCAACTGTGAAAGGAAGATTTGGGTTCGGGGAATGGACACAGTCTTGCAGATATCTCTATGGGGTTAGGTAGGAAAATGGTTTAGTACTTCAAATTGAGCGAGATGGAGAGCTTGAAGACTGGTGAGGAGTTTGAGAGGGCATGAAAATCTCAAGGATCCTCTTCAAATAGCTAAAAACATAAATAACTAAACAAACCCTAGGTAGAGCACTGCAACATCAATGAATTCTACCTTTATCCTTGTTTCATTTAGTTAAGATGAATAGAGAGAGATGATGGTATACATAAAAACATGTAAACTTTCATTACAAAAGGAAAAACTATACCAAATCAAGTTTCCACAAGAATATCACAAAGTGCTGCAAACCCTGGTCTATTCCTTTGCCAAATTGCAGAGATGAATGTACAATAATGCTCAAAGCATTCACAAGAGTCCAACCTTTACCAATGACTGAAAAAATACTATATAGAGGCAACAAAAAACTCATTCTAGGCTTTAGGGGTCGAATTCATGAGTTTAGGAGTTGTTTCAACAAGATCTAAACTAAGAACTGAAAAGTAGGCAGTGGAACAGCTTGCCTCTAAAACCTAGGAAACTGATTCATTCAGTTTCAAACTACCTTTTTATGATGTATCTACCTCCATGAGTGAAATTTTAGCATATTTACATCAAAATCCATCAATTTACATCAAATTACATCATGATTTTGACTATGAGAGAGAGAAAAGTCAAACTGAGAAAAAACTAGGCGAAAAACAAAGTTTTTTTGGGGAAAAAAGTCAATTTTCCATCCTGTGTGCCGCGCCTTTTTGCAGCTGATTTTGGAGGCCTTCCCGTGCACCAAATTTGCTCCAAGTGGGCTTGTTGGAAATTTATATCTGTCTACTTTCCAGAACATGTGGAATTTCTAAATTTGGTGTCCATTTTCCCCTCCAAAAATGAGTTCTCCCAACGCTGCTTCTTGTGTGGCCAAAAAGGGGCAGAAAGGGCATTTTTGACCCTTTTGGAAGCTCAAAACTTGAAAACATTTCTTGGCCATGTGTGGGAATTCATATTTTTTCCTAAGGAATCCAAAAATGCTATGTTTTCCTCCAAAGGAGGTCACTAGGAAAAGCGCATGCCAGGTGGCGTGGCGCACCAGGCAGAAAAACATGTTTTTTGCTCTAAAAATTCAACATTGACAAAAAGTATCCCAAATTTCTTGAAATTTGGGCTGAGTGTCCTACATCAAGTGCTGTATTGGGCTAAGGAAGCCTCAGCCAAAATCTGGAGCTTGTCTTGCTCTTTCGTCTTCCTCAAAGCTTTCTTCAACTTGGCCTTCAAAGTCCTAATTCTCACTTTGCAACTTTTGTTTCTCGCCAAATAGTGGTAGGACATGTGCCTCAACATCTTTTTCTCTTTGTTAGCCTTTTCTAGCCGCTTTTCCAAGGGCATGTTTGCCATCTCAAACCAAGATTCATGATCAACTTCAATTTCTTGTTCAAGTGGTGTCAACTTGACTTTCCTCCTCTTGGCAGCTTGCCGGTTTTCTCTTATGTTTTGGAGCTCCATGATGGTTTGCTGATATTCTAACTGTTTGTTTCTTTGCTCCAGATAGTTGATTTTCCACTTGGCTCTTTCCAGGTTGAGAGGAAAATCATGAATGTCATCTTGTTGTTCCTGAATGATCTCCTTGAGCTTTGAGCTTTGGGATCCCAAATCAGTGTCATCATCCTGAATGAGAATGAAATCTACCTCTTGACCTTCTAAAGGCCCCTCATCATGCAATGGTTGCTTACCCTTGTCCTGTACCTGCTTTGCTGTTGAAGGAAATGAGACCCCTTCCACCCCGGGTGGAGATAGTACTTGTTTTGCTGCTGCAAACAATCTTCTTGTGCCCTTTTGGTAAGTGACAAACATTGGCACACTAGTGGTTTGAGTCTCATGCACCTCTTGCTGATGTGAAGGCTCTCCGGGGCACTTGAGGACCTGTAAAGACCTCATGTGAAATGAAATCCTCCCATGAAACATTCAGTAAACTAAGCTGATGCAAAACCACAATCTTGATTAATGCAAAGTGATAGATGTTGTTATACTACTGATGAGGAGGTTTCCTTTGCACCAATGTGGTCATTTTCTCAATATTCAAGCATATGAAATAGGGGAGATTCATCATTCTCACCCTAGTAAAATGCATCAACCATCTGATATGATGGGTGTATAGGCGAGAAAATCTGCCCTCACAGCTGAAATATTTGATTATGAGTTTCATAAGGGGAGAATATGTGTCCTGTAGGTACCTGAAAGGAAGACCCTACTAATATGTCTCTGAAAACCAGCCTTGATATAAGGCTCATAATGATCTCTCTCCACTAGTTGTCCCTTGTTCCATTTTTCACCTACATTCAGAATGCCAGTTGCTTGAGATATAGTCTCAGGTGTCAAAGTGAATGTCACACCTGCCAAATTTACCTGGCAATTGTGAACATGAAGCATAAAAAGTCTGGCAAGCTCATGGTGGTATTTGACTCTTTCCACCATCTCACAAAATTGGTAGCAAGATTAATATTGGATGCATGCTACAATAACAGGGTAAGCCAACAACTCAGTAAGTGTAGTAGGCTCCTCTCGCATATGTTTTCCACCCTTGTGAGGTCTTCTTGGTGAATGAATTTCTTTGGAGGAGTCACTTACTGTTTCCTCATTTCTGTCATAAGATGAATCTGACTCCATGTTTGCTAATGCTTGATGTTTCTTAGATGAGTATGAAGAGATTTTATAGTGACAATAGATATTTGTTGGGTATTTGCTACTAATGAGATTGGGATTGATGGTGAGGGACAGTGAAGGGACTGTGGATGAGGGGTTGGGATGCTGCTTGTAGGGTTTTTTGGGAATGGAAGGGTTTGGGGAATAATGTTTAGGGTTTATGGATGTTAATTAGGGTTTGGGAGAAGTGAAATTAGGGATTAGGGTTATTGGTTTTGGGGATAGGGGAATAGGTAAGTGTAAGTGAAATAGGAAAGGAGAAAAGAGGTGAATGAAATGTAGTGAGGGGATGTGAAATGGTAGGGGCCAATAGGACAACAAAACATTGTAATTTGCAAACCCTAGGCAGTTTTCTCAACACAAATGTGCAAGGAACTAGGGTTTAATTTTTCTCCTATTGAAACACCATAAACACTGATGGAAACTCTTGCAATGGCAATATGGAGGTGTTAACTTACTTGTGGAATGAGGAATTTGCAAGTTTGGAGCTTGGAGGAGGCGATTTGAATGAGTTTGGGCTTTGGAGGCAGGTGTGCCGCACCCACTAATAGGTGCATCGTGCCTCTCTAGTGCATCGCGCCAGGTAGAAATTCAGTGTAAATCCTGCTCTGTGTGCGCCGCACTAGCCAGGTGCGCCCCACCTCAAAATTTTGACAGTTTGAATGCAAAATCGCTCCTTAGGCTCAAAAACACGGTTTAGCACTTGTTCTTTCTCCTTTGGCACACAAATGAGCTTCTTTGACCTGAAAATATATTATATACAAATGATTTTTATTTTTCACTTATGAAAACCCACTTTCCTAATGTTTGTCTTTCACTTGCTTTTTCAAACTCTGTTTTGGGCAGTTTGACTTACTTTTTGCCTTTGATGGGCTAAATGCTTTGAAATTTTGACTCTTTTGCAGGAGCTTGGCAAGGTGACCAGGGCTGCATCTCAAAATTATTACATATATGAAAAATGAAATTACATGAAATTTTGTACATAAAACATAAAAACTCTGTTTTTACTCAAAACAGGGTTTTGAGGAAAAATCAACCACTGAGCATGTGATTATTGAAATTTTTGTTGCTGAGACTTTATTTGACATCCTCATGTGCCTGGTGACCATTATTGAGCGTTTACAAGACCTTATTGACAAAACCCTAGACCTAATGAGACCTAAAACACTAAAAATGACTTTTGCAGATTTAAAGACAAAAAATGACCGCAATGACCTAAATGCATGAAAATGGGCTAGCAGGTAAAGATCATGAGGGAAAATTTATAATATGCCACTACCATCAGATGATCCATGACCCTAATGGAATGCAGCTGATCGGATGAGACACCTAACATGCAATGCAACAAGAGTATTTTGATCACTAATGGAGGGATGAAGATACCGACACTAACATTGGCTCTAATGGGGATGGTAGCTCCTTGGAGGTGCCAAGAACTACAGACCTCTGGAAAGTAGACAATGCCTTCTTCCATTGGGCTATGGAGTCGATAACTTCAACAATCCAAGACCAATCTCTTGACTCAATTTCAGGACTGAAGTTTGACTCAAAACTGACTCAATTTCAAGACTGAAATCGCTTGAAAACTGACTCAATTTCAAGACTGAAATCGACTGAAAAATGACTCAATTTCAAGACTAAAATCGATTGAAAACTTGAGTCAAATAATCCAAACCAAAAACTGAAATCAAACCTTTAGTTTTATAGCCTTCACTTCGGGCCCCAAACTAAATGAATGATAACAGTACACACTTGCAATAAAGGAAATAAAATGGTATGTATAATGATACATATGACAACAGAAAACATTTCAAAGATAGTACCGTTTCAATAGCCGACCATTGACCGGCCCACCTGGACAATATTCTCCATCCATTTCTTTCAGTAAGAAAGCATTTTGACCCCGATATGCAACAATTCTGAAAGGTCCTTTCCATAGGTTCTCGAACTTGCCATGCTTACCTTTGTCTTCGTTTCGAGCATCCCATTTCAGCACTATGTCTTCAATTTGAAACTTGTCCGCCTTTGCCTTTCGATCATATATTTTCTTGATTCTCTCTTGCAGCTTGAAGGTATTATGAAAAACCTCCTCTCTAGTCTGCTGTAAATGGATCATTTGATTGATTCTCCACTGCAAATGATCTTCCTCGCTGCCAGCTTCCTGCAGAAGTTTAACAACCGGGACTGCGAGAGATGTAGGGAAAACCATGTCAACACCATACACGATCTCAAAATGGGACATGCCTATTGATTTTTTCTGACTTACTCTATCTGCCCATAGTGCATTGACCAATTTCTTGTGCCAACTCTTCTTGTTTGTTTCTAGCAGCTTTTTGATAATGTTGACTAATGATTTATTTGAGGATTCCGCCAATCCATTACCTTGTGGATAATATGCAGTTGAGTGCCCCAAGGTAATTTGATATTTATTACAAAAATCAATCATCTTTTTAGATTTAAAAGCTGCTGCATTATCTGTAATCAACTTGTTAGGATAGCCAAAACGTGACAAAATATTGTTTTCAAGAAATTGAATTATTACCGAATCAGTGGCCTGCCGAGTGGGAATCGCCTCAATCCATTTAGTGAAGTAATTTGTCACTGTAAGGATCCACTTATGCTGTGCTAAAGATGTAGGATGGATCTCACCAATGAAATCTAAACCCCACTACCGAAACAAAGCACTTACTTCAATCAGTTTGAGTGGCAAAGGCTGTAATTTTCTCTTACCTTGAAAATTTGACATCGTGGCAGCTTGTAACAGTTTTGTACACATCAGCAAAGAGGGTTGGCCAATAATATCCTACTCTCAAAATTTTATTGGTTGTTGTCTTCCAAAATAGATGACCTCCACAATCTCCTTTATGAAAATCATCCATGACCTGTTTTGCTTCTTCTTCAACCAAACAATTCAGCAAGACACCGCCAGGATCTTTCCAATAGAGTGCATATTCATTATACAAAACTTGGCAACCTTTAATTTCAGGGTCCTACTTTTATTCTTATCCATTCCATGTGGCGATGAAAGATGTTGGAGTACATAAATAATATCCAAATACCAAGGATAAAGAAGAAACATTTCAGATACCTGAACATGTGAACTTTCTTCATCTTCTTTGGACATAACAACAATGAGATTTATGTCCAAGGCATGCAAATTAGACTCCACCATCAGTTTGGCCAGCCCCTGTCCTTTGATGAGATTTGTTGGTTTCATCTCCACATCATATTAACAAAGCTGTGATCCATTTTCCTCGTCTCCCTTTCGGATCTGTTTGCACTAAGACATCTTTAACGACAGCGTTAGGGACATAAGCAAGGATGTGGGAATATAGAATATAGACTCAAAAATATTTCATTGCCTTTACCAAAGAAAGAGCTTGCTTTTCAATAGTATTGTACTTTAAGGCTGCATCCCTTATTGTTCTGCTGAAAAAAGCAATTGGCTTCTCAAGGTGGTCTCTTTTTTGCATTAAAACTGCTACCATAGTATGATCCGAAGCAAATGAAAACAAAATAAAATCTTGGGAATAGTCCAGGGTGATCAAAATTGATGCTAAAGAAAGGGCCAATTTTACCAAATTGAAATACTTGATGGCTTCTTCGGTCCACTTCACTACACTATATTTCTTTAACATGTTTGTGATTTCCCTCAAATGTTTTGCAAGATTTGGCACAAAACGACATAAGAAATTCATCTTATTGTTGAATGCTTGGATCTCCTTTTTACTTCATGGAAAATAAATCTTTTGAATGGCTTCCACTCAAGCTGGATCAATGTAGATGCCCTCTTTGGATATGATATGACCGAGAAGCTTGCCTTCATCCATGGCATACAAGCTCTTCTTTGGATTAAGAGATATGCCATACTTTCTACACTGCTAAAATACAATCTTCAAATGATAAAGGTGCTCTTCATCTGAATTAGAAAAAAATATCAAATCATCAAGATAAACAACTAAAAATACATCTTTCTCATTTGCAAATGCGATATGCATAGCCCACTGAAATGTTACGCCAACATTCTTCAATCCGAAAAGCATCTTGGCATAATGGAAAGTTCCCCACAGAGTGGTGAACACTGTTTTGTCTCTGTCATCCTCATGGACTAGAATTTGGTTGTAACCGGAATACCCATCGAGTAGTGACATGCGGGATGATCGAACTACTCTTTGAAGTATGTGATCCATCTTGGGCATGTTAGAGTCAGTCTTTACATCCCTCCATTAGAGATCATTTCTCTTATTGCATTTCATTTTTAGGTGTCTCGCTCGATTCACTCAGTTGCATTCTGCTAGGGGCATGCCATAATCTGACGGGAGGGTCTTGTTATTCATTACCCCTCATGCCTTTTACCTGTTGGCTTAGTTCTTTTAATCAAGCTTTTAAAGTCACTTATAGTCTTGTTTTAGTCTTTTGATCAGTAGAGTCATTTCAATCACTAGGTCTAGGGTTTCACAAATTGTGTCTTCAAAGTGTCCAATAATGCCAGCAGGCCAGAGGGAGGTTTTATTTCACAAAATTTTATCGTCATATGGATGGATTATGACTTTTCTTCAAAACTCTGTTTTGAAGAAAATTCGTCATTTCATTTTGTAATAAATTGCCATGTAATTTTCAAAAAAAATTCAGTTGTTGAAATCTCCAGGCGCAGCCCTGGTCTTCCTTTGTCAAGACATGCCACTATCCCTGCAAAAATAGCCAAAAGATTCATTATTCAAGTCAGATAATCAAAGAAGAAACAGAAGAACAGGGTTTGTATTAAAGTGAAAAAGTGCCAAAAGCTAAAACATTACAAAGATGGGTTTTTGAGAACCAAAAATCAAAGCCATGTCTTTATAAAGATATTTCTATGTGTATAATGTCATTTGCATCCAAGAAGATCAAGGAAATTCGAAGTTAGTGGTGAGAAGGTGATTTTCAAAGCCAAGACTGTGTTTATTGGCTGCGAGGCGCACTGGGCTTGCGTGCGGCACACAAAACCTCCAAGACAAAAAATAATTGTGGCTTCAATAAAAATCAAACCCATCATTCCATTAGACATGTTCATTGCTTGAAACATCCATTGCTATGCCAAGAGGTAAAAGGATATCGACTTGAGGGTTATAGAAGTGAATTTTGTGTTTGAAGGGCCGAGACTATGCGTTAAAGGGCCGTGCGGCGCATTGGAGGAGGTCGCGGCGCACACAGGTTGCGCAGCGCATTGGGCGCAAATTCTCAGTGTAAAATTCCACTGTCGTGGTGCATCTAGGAGGTGCGACGCATCCAGGAGGCATGGCGCACTGGGTTTGTGCACGACACATAGAGCCTACAGGCCAATTTTATGCCGCTTTCGTCATCAAAACTCACAAAAACGCCATTTTTTCTGCTCCAAGTAAGTTCAAGCGTGGTTCTATTGAATTTAACTTGTGTTGGGTGTTTTTTGGAGGGAGAATTCAAAGGTTTTAAAGTTTGAAAATATAAACCCTATGTCTATATCAAAATCTTCTCCTTTGGGGTTTTAAATTTGGTGTTTTGAAATTATGATGGTGGTGCCAACTCTCCTTTCCCACCTGTGATCTTTTCCCATCTCTTAACTGCCCAAACCACTCATATCCCGGCTTCCCATTTTCCCTAGTCTACAATCATATCAATCCCTATCATCATTCTCCCTCTCCTATATCATTTATCACTATATCATTCCCATATCATTCCCCAAATCCTTACATCCCTAAAAGTGACTGTTTTCAGATTTCTTCACTTGACAAACTCCATCATCCGCTTTTCCCACTGTCCCATATTCCTCACAGTCCCATTTCCCTTTGGCACATTCGACATTGAAAACACAACGCATATTTCTCATTTTCAACCAACCAAACATACACTTTTCATATGCATTACAACATCATGACGAACACACTCACATCATATGAACAAGACAGTGATTTCGCCACTGAACTGCATGCACCAGGAGAACACTGAAACATCGCAAAATGCATGATCGACTCTAAATCTTGGCCGAAGCTTCTTTGGCTAAGAATGATACTTAATGATAGACCTCCAGCCCAAATTTCAAGAAGTTTGGAGAAAATGTTGTCAATTTTGAAAATTTTGGTTCAAAATAGGTTTTCCTACCCAACGCGTAGCACCACTTGGCATGCGCTTATAATTGGGAGATCTCCAAGAGGAAAACTTTACATTTTTGGATTTTTCATCAAAATTCATGTATTCTCATGGATTACCTAAGGATTTCATCAAGTTTTGGGTTGCCTAAAGGGTCAAAAACACCCTAAAAATGACCTTTCTGCCACCTTTTGCACCCACAAGAAGCAGTCTTGGGAGATTGACGTTTTGGAGGGGCCAATGACATCCAAATTCAGAAATTCGACTTGGCTTGGAAAGTGGACGGGTAGGGATTTCCAACGAGCTATCTTGGACTCAATTTGGACTTTAGGAAGTGCCTCAAACTCGGCTCCAAAGTTCTGTTATGCATACAGGTTTCAGGCGCAGCGCATAGAGGATTTTGTCCTATTTTTCACTCAACAGCTCAGAAATTCGCCCAATTTTGACTAGTTTTACTTTTTGATGTAATTACTGATCTATCTTGATGTAACTTGATTACTATGATGTAATTTTTGCACATATTTACTTGTTCTAGAAGATTCATTCACTAAAAAGTGAAAATTTAATGAATGAATAAGTCTCCTATCATATAGAGGCAAGTTGTTTAATTGCCTAGATTTCAGTGCTTTGTTTAGAATTGGTTGAAACAACTCCTAGAATGATGAGCTCAACCCCTAGAGGCAAGGTAATGGGTTGGGCTAGTCTATATCATGTATTTTATGAGTCATTTTCAGGGGTTGGACACTTGGGATTGCTTGGCACATTATTGTACATTCTATCTCTGCTTTTTTGGCTAAGGAAAGACCAGGGTTTTGCAGCACTTGTTTGGATCCATGTGGCTCTGTGTTTTGAACGTGTTTTTACCTATGTAATTTTAATTTGATTGATGTTTATGTGTATCATTCTCCCTTCTCTTTGCTTCTTAAATTAAACAAATGATTGATTAAGGTAGAATTCACAGGACTGTTGTGCTCTGCCTTGAAATTTTGTTTAATTTTCAATGTTTTCATCTGTTTAAGGAGGACCCTTGAGACTCTCTTGCCCTCCTTGGCTCTTCACCAGTTTGATCCATCCATACATTCAATATAAAGCATCAAAATGATTGTCGTCCTTGCCCCAATCAGAACTCTGCAAAAATTTGGCCTCATCCCCGGACCCAAAATTGCCTTTCCCTTTTTCCAACAAAAAATCTCCCAAAAACTCAAATAAATCCTTGCACTTCATACGTAGCCTAAGATTAGTTGTTAAATTGGTAATCTCAAGCCCCATCTGATTATCCTTTGCTGAGATTGACCCGGAGAGAGCCCTCTCCTGTCCTCGTAGGGCTAGCTACGAGGCTGAGCATGGTTTGATGTGGACCTAGAACCTTGACTTTTCAACCTGAGGCAAATCTAGGCTCTAACAGGGAAATGAATAGCTATCTTTCAAAGACACCTTATTCAGATTTCTAAAATAAATACATAATCAAATCTCACCTATTTTCTTACACACGGGCACCAAATTAGAAATCCAATTTTAAAATCTTATGGGAATGATTATACTAGCTTTGTACAATCGATTCACTTCCTTCTCTATTGGGGGCAGGAACTTTGGATTTATCCTTCTTAGCTTCTGTCGAAATGGATTTTGATTTGGTTTGATCGGAATGATGTGTTGAATTATACTCTTATCATATGCCTTCAAATCTGAATAGTCCCATGCAAATACATCAGTAAATGAAGACAATAAACTAATGTATTTTACCTTTACCTATGGAGGAAACGCCTTTGATAATGTCACCATTTTAGGATTTTTTGCTGATCCAATGTTTACATCATCAACTCCTTTCTCGATTGGTACCAAGCTCAATTTATGGGTTACATCATCTTGATAAAAAAACTCCTCTAAAGGTATTAGACCTTTAGTAATGACATTGTCCTTAAGCTGCAAAACTTCCATCTGATTTACTTTCATATCTGCTTCACCATCATCATGCTCTCCATCGATAGAAGTGTCTGTGTATTTGCCTTCATTTTGTAGAAATTCTTTGATCTCTTTATCATCTTGAAACACCTGCCAATATCTTTGATTATCAGGGACAACAAGGCGATGTTTCACATGAATTTCAAACTTATTGTTTGAATTCATCGGAATTTTCAAATTACTTGCAGCTGTTGCAAGAGAATCTGCAATAACATTCTGTACACGAGGGACACATGTCAAAGTGTAATCTGGAAACAATCTCAAAATATCTAATACCACATTACGATAAGCCCGCATTTGAGGATGCTTAGCTTGGTATTCACCTTTCACTTGCTTGATAACTAACTCGGAGTTTCCATATACTGAAATTCTTTTAGCATTTAACTTCTTAAGGATTTTCAAACTAGCAATTAAAGCCTCATATTCAGCCTCATTATTTGAACAATCAAAAGCCAATTTATACGAACAAACCCTTACATTACTTGGCACTTTGTTTGGAAGAAATACAGGGCTGCATATCCAAATGCTAATTTCAGCACCTTCCCTACCTACTACGCCATCAAAATCCATGCTCCACAAACCGGCTTCGTCCTCAAATGCTGGAATTCTGTTTTCTCTTCTTCTTTTTGTCACGCGGAAAGAGTCGTTAGTGCGGACACAACCGACCTTCCTAGAAAGCCTAAGACTTTCTAATGACAAACAAGACAAATAAGAGCAATCCTTCCCTAAATATGCTTTTACAATATGAGAAATCAAGTGTTTGGATCCTACCTGTAATCCAACGCTGTTGTAGTAGTCCAGCTTCGTTGATCCGGATGAGCTCCTCCTTCCCTTCGAAACCTACATTCACCAACAATCAAACGATTAAATAGCACCTGAATATCACATAAAATAAAACATATTTAACATATAGACCAAGGAGTATATGAAACAACTCATTAATAACAAATTGTTGAGAAGAATGGACTAATTTGTATTAAAAGGTAACAAAAGGAACCATTACAACCTGAGCCTTGGTGTTGTGCAAGCTCCTCCCAGGGTCCACAAGAGTTCTCCCTTACTCTGATTAGCTCACCCACCTCCCAATGGAAACAAGTAAAGATGGTAATCTCTCCTCACAAGCTTCTACAAGGAAGTCCTAATTCCAGCAGCATCTACCCTTAGGAATGTTCAGCTTTCAACCTCTCCTCCCTTTGGCCCAATGCCTGTATTTATAGTGCTCTAGAGGAAGTTATTCAGGTCCACCATCAATGGGATAAGCCCCTCTTTGGATGGGATAGCTCCCCTATTGATGGGATAAGTTCCTCTTTGGTAGGGATACATGAACCATCTGGAGGCGCTTCATACACGTCAAACATGCTTCTAGAAGACTCTAGAAATGACCACAAGTAACTTTTTTGGAGTGAAACTTGCGCCTTTTGACCTTTACAGGAGTACGCACCCACCCCTTTACATACAGAGCGTACAAGTACGCAGGTATTGTGAACTTGGGTTGCGTACCCGCAGGTAAGGCTAAGAGAAACTGCGTAACAGAGATAATTGAATTTAAATGACTTTTCTCTCTTTCTTGAAGTTTGACATGGAGAGCAGAGGCATGAGACTTGCCAAGGAGGATAGTATGACAGTGGATGGAGCCATACTAACTGCAAATAGTCATGGTGACATTTTTTAGTGTAACAGATTGCCCCCTAAAGTGCGAAGCCTGTAGTAGATTAGGGTTTTTATGATCTAGGAAGGGTGAAGTACTTTATCATTTCAAGGAGTATCTTGCGGAGGACCCGGTTAGAACCTGCAAATATTCAACACAAAATACATATATAAGATGATGTCGTCGCTGAGGTAGGCATTCCCATACTCAGATTGAAAACTTTAACTAATGATCTAACTACTGCTCTGATACAAGAATGATTTTGCAGTACATCACAATCATAGACTTTTGTAGACACAGTATGGATGCAGCCATCTGTTTATGATTATTCTACTGTATAATGAATACAAAACTCCTCGCAGCCTGGATGGTGGAAATTAGATCGAGGGTCTTCATTTCTACTTCCCGAATTGGTACGATTCTATCCATGCGAATAAATGAGTTGATGTCGAGCATGGTAGAAACCACTTGATTAGCAGTCAATGATGTAAACCGTTAACAAGTGTGAGAGAGACCACCAGTGATGTCAATGGTTCTCAAAGTACCCTGTACAATCCATGAAATGTGAATGAATGAGTTGATGTTGAACACGTCACGGAATCCTTCGATCGAAAGTCAATGATGTAAATTGTCGTCAAAGGCGAGAAACCTGCCATTTACGCATGCAGACTTCAAGGTACTGACGATTTCTAAGTCATCTTTCCAGATAATGTGCTGATGTCGATAGAAAGCGACCCGTTGCAGGCAAGCCCACAACACGAAATCATTGTTCAAGTTGAAGAAATGTTGCTGTAAGGACTGACTCAGGGATGGTCAAATGGATGACAAGTATTTTGCATATGAATGGTTTATTTGCAGAGACCTCTTGAACACATAACGACACAACAGATGGCTTGGTGACGATTGACCCAAAGTTAATACCCAGAAATGGTTGAAGACTTTCAAAGTGGTTTGATCAACTTTTAAGGCAAAGGATTTCCCAACCCAGGTGAACGGAAAGTGTCGTGTTCAAGAGTGGCGATAAGGTTCTTCTGTAACAAAGGATGAAAAATCGGTTCATTCTTCTCTCTTTTCCCCCACCATTTCTGGCAAGTACCTCTTTATTTTTTACAAGCTTGAGGAGGATAACATATGCTTGATTATAAGCTCATCCTTCGGATGAGTCCAACTGAGTTTAGATTCGGACCCTAAGAAGGAGTGGTCCGTTCCTGTTTGTAATTGAACAGGTCCTGTACTGTGAAATTTTAACGAGTCCAATATAGGAGAAACTCGGCGTTTTTCATTTTAGAGAGTCTGAAAAACTAAAGAAGACTCCAAGGTGAACTTTTTCGTAAATTTGTGTCTCCCAAGCCTGAAAAAGTATAAAATAATACCTGAGAGAACCGCTTGATCTCGCGACCAAGGAGTACTTTAATGATTAGTGTCTCTGACCTGAAAAGTAAAAAGCGATCAAGGACACGTCGTTTTATTTCCGTATCGAGTTTGAAACGACAAAAACCCAACAATCTTTTCCTGTTTTTACGGTCAGAAAAGAGCTATAAGAGGACCGTATTTTAGTTCCGTTTTAATGAGTGTAAAAGAAACGCTCAGCAATCTTTTCATGTTTTAGGAGTCAGAAAAAAGCTTAAAAGATGACTCTGATGTTTTGGTTTGTGAAAAATGACGATTTTACTCTAAAGTCCTTTTGTCCTGCACAAAAACGACACATTACTCATACCTGTTTAATATGGGTAAAAATACATTGAAAAATGTCCTTTCATGGTGAAAAATAAACAAACTTAGCATTCATTCATCCAAAAAACCTATAAAAAGACTTTTTACCAAGTCATTTTTACCATTTTACTGTTGAGGTTGAGAAAAGGGCTTTTGACAAGAAAACTTCCCGTGGACTTTGCGGAGAATCCGACCGTCAGAATCGAGTGCCGTCTCTTTCAGGTATTTCAAAACATCCTCCTCTTCAATTTCATCCGTTTAGAATTTCATTTCAAGTTTTAGTTAGATTTTTTGGAGGGTTTAGGGTTTTAAAATTTGTTTCTCGGGGGACGCAGGTGCCCCATGGGCGACCTGCGTACCCCGACTTTTTCGTATATGGGAAAAAGGTCGGGGTACGCAGCCTGCCTTCAGAACAGCTGCGTACCGCCGCTCTGTCTTCTGAACGCGGGGTGCGTACCCCGTGAAATGCGGATTTTGAAACCCCAAACCCCAATTTTAACCAACCAAATTTTCTTTAATGAATTCTAATCATTGTTTTTTGGTGTGTAGGTCACTCACCATGCTAGATTGGCGTGAAAGAGAACATGAAGACGTTGATTTGGTCGCAATAGGTCATCAACCTTCTATTGATGCGTTAAAGGCATGCGGTCTCTACAAGTACTGGGCTATACCTGGCATGAGGGCCCAGGTGCCATTCTTAGAGTGGCTGGTTGAAAGGTGGAATATTCAGGATCAATGTTTTTATATCGAAGAAAACCAGCTCGAGATAGAGTCCTCCGACATATACTTTCTCACTGGCTTGCCTAACAGGGGCGAGCATGATGCGCGCACCACCTGCTCCATCCATCAAGTAGTTTCTTTCCATCCATCAATTTTTTGCTGCTGTCGGAAGACTGATTGCTCAGCGGTATTATCAAGCTTTTGTCTTTCTTGATCTAGTACAACTCTGAAATTTTCAGTGATCTCTGGAATATCTTCTACTTCAACTACTTGACTATTTACATCATTAAAACTATCAGAATATAGAACAAAAGATTCTAAATCAGCATGTACATAATTGATTGGATGATTCAGAGGTTTCTCCTTGCTAGTGATCATGTACTTCATCTTTTTCTCCCGGTATAATTTCCTCAACTGACCAAACACGGAAATAGTAGCATAGGAGAAATCAAGTTGCAATGTCTCTTTGAGTTTTGCTCCCAAATCTCTGGAAAGAAGCATGCCAAATCTAGGAGGAATATCTGGCACAACCACATCCATCAAAACATTCTTCATCCGAATCTGATCTAAAGTGACAACCAAATATTTAATAAGCCCAATGCACCTGACCCTACCATAATCAAAGGAATATAGATCATGGACTTGCGAGTGATATCTAAACCCAATTTTTCCATAATTGCTTTAGGCATGAGATTATGAGAGGCTCCTGAATAGAACATAGCGTGGTGCAATACATAATCATGCAATCTAAGGTTGATGTAAAAAGGAGCTACATCACTATCCTCAGACTGACCTTCTAATGTTGGACCAAAGATAAGTTCGGGCTGGTCATCCTCCACATTTACCATATCAGATAATGGATCCAAATTCAAAATCTTCGACACATGACCTTTATAGTTGTTGTTCTTCATTAATTCAGTCAAAGGAATTGACACTTTTAACTTAGCAATTTCATTTTCTAAGCTAAAGGCTGATGTTTTCTCTACCTCTTTGATTGGAGCATCCTTCTTTTCAGTCTTCTCCTTTGATACAATTGGCTGATTTGATCTTTCATTTGCTGATTGTGTTTTGCTGGTGGTAGGATCAGCTGCCTCCTTTCCCTTTCTCTGCACTATTGGAGAATCATTCTTTGGTGGTGTCACTTCCTTCCTCTTCTGAATTGGATTGATGGGAACCTATATACTCTTGAGTGAATATTGTCACTGCTGGGCTGTCAAAGCATTCATGTATCCTCTCTAATATTCATCAGACTCTTCTTCAAGAATTGTTTCATTTTCCAAGATGAAATCTTCATCCTTTTGTACAGTTGGGATTTCTGAATACTCTTCATCTTTGGTGATATAAATGGGTAGATCATCAGGTGTAAAGAAATGATTCTCCTCACCTATTATGTTCTCATCATCATCTGATTTTGGACCATGTACAAAATTCTACTGTAAGGGTGTCTTTACTTGCTATTGTGCTGCTTGGTCTTGTGCTCTTTGTTCTCGTTGCTTGATTCTGAATTGTGGTTGCTGCTAACCACGGAAATTTGGATTTCTGACTTGTGCTTCAGGCTTATCAACAATTGTGAGCCTATCAAACATCTTCTCGATCTTGTGAAGCAAATGATCTAAGGAAGAAGCTTCTTCCTTTATGGTCACCTTCTTTTCGGCCTTTGCTCTAGCTCTCTTGGCAAGCAGATTTGCCTCAACGCTGACTGCAATTTTTTGCATATCCTCCAATGTGGCCAGATCTATTTCTCTCAATTGATATTCCATGTCGGGATCGAAGCCATCAGGAAATTTAATTAAAGCCAGCCCCATAGGTGGCTTTATATCAACAGGAATTGCATTGTAAATAGTATTGAATCTGATACAATAATCTTGGACACTCTCACCAACATTCCTCTTGATGTTTTCATATTCAGAAAGAATTTGAAGAGGGTTTTTCTTTACCTCCCAGCAATCCAAGAATTTTCTCTGAAGAACAACCAATGTAGTGATACTCGTAGTTGGCAAATCTCTGAACCATTTCCGCACTTCACCCGCAAAATTTTGCACAAATAGTCTCATGGTGACATTTTCTTCATCAATCTCATGAAGGTCAAAGAAATCAGTCATCCTATCCACATGCTGCTGAGCTGTGATACTTTGGGGAGTGCCATCAAACAATGGGATTTTTCTTTGGTAGTCAGCGGGCATGGCATCCAAGTTTTGAGGCAACACAAGGGGTGCATATCGGGCAGCCATTGCTATAGTTGGATTTCAAATTGTCGTTAGGGATGTAGGAGGAGTCGGAACAATGATAGCAACTGATGATGTAATTGGTGTATGAGGTGTCAAAGGAGGAGAGGAAATATGAGAGGTTTGAGGTGTTGATGGGGTTGATGGGGGAGATGAGACAGGAGGTCTCTGATCTGATATAGTGGGCTGCACAGGAATGGGGAGAATGAAATGAGGTTTGGTAGGAATTGTTGAACCAGATGCAATAGTGGATGAACCAAGAGTTGCAGATGCAGATTCTAAGAACTCGGGAATGTTTGAAGCCATAATGGAAGTTTGAAGATTCAAGATGTAACTGTCAATTGATCTATTTTCCATTTCAGTTTCAAGATCTTTGACAAACTCCAGATTTAGGACAGTAGAACCAACAACACTTTCAGATTTAGTCTCAAACAATGACAGATCAAAATGTTCGTCAAACTCAAGATCTTCAAGATATTCAAAAACAACGAGACATGAACGAGATCTGAACACGGGAATCACATAACTTTCTTGTTGGAGAATTCTTGGGATGAGGTTTGGGTTTTCATACACAGGAGGAGGATCAGGATCAGGATTGGCCCTGGTGTATCGTATGGAAGCCAATGTGTTGAATTATTCCCAAAAATAAAACGGACATTATCAACTTGTTCAGCCTATCAAATTCTAAACTCATCATCCAAAGTCTAGAATTTCTTTATGATACTGGGGTAATCATTTAGATCAGATGTTCAATTTATAAACTAGACTGGAGATTAACTGAAGCAGTATTCATGTACTTTCGCTAATGCAAAGCAAGAGTGTTTCGAAGGCTACCTGGCTAACTTCAGGCTCCGTATGTAGTCTACAAAGCCAAAAAATGATAATAAAATTTCCTTCCTCAGTATGGTCGCCAATATGTTAGGGCCTAAATGTACCTCAGGTTGAGAAAGGTAGGATCTAGGGTAACATCAAACCATGCTTAACCTGGTAGCTAGCCCTACCAGGTCGGGAGAGGGCTCTCTCCTTGTCAATCTCAGAAGAATATGATCAATAGAGCTTGAGATGACTAATGTGATCACTAATTTTAGGCTAGGTATATGATCTGAGGAGTTTGATTGAATTTAATTTTGGTTTGATGGCTCAACTGTGAAAGGCAGATTTGGGTCTGGGGAATGGACACAGTCTTGCAGAGATCTCTATGGGGCGAGGTAGGAAAATCGTTTAGTACTTCAAATTGAGCGAGATGGAGAGCTTTAAGACTGGTGAGGAGTTTGAGAGGGCATGAAAATCTCAGGTATCCTCTTCAAATAGCTGAAAACATAAATAACTAAACAAACCCTAAGTAGAGCACTACAACATCAATGAATTCTACCTTTATTCTTGTTTCATTTAGTTAAGATGAATAGAGAGAGATGATGGCATACATAAACACATGTAAACTTGCATTAAAAAAGGAAAAACTATACCAAATCAAGTTTCCACAAGAATCCCACAACGTGTTGCAAACCCTGGTCTATTCCTTTGCCAAACTGTAGAGATGAATGTATAATAATGCTCAAAGCAATCACAAGAGTCCAACCTTTACCAATGACTGAAAAACTACTAGATATAGGCAAAAAACAACTCATGCTAGGCTTTAGGGGTCGAATTCTTGATTTTAGGGGCTGTTTCAACAAGATCTAAACTAAGAACTGAAAAGTAGGCAGTGGAACAACTTGCCTCTAAAACCTAGGAAACTAATTCATTCAGTTTCAAACTACCTTTTATGATGTATCTACCTCCATGAGTGAAATTTAGCATATTTACATAAAATGCATCAAGTTACATCAAATTACGTCATGATTTTGACTATGAAAGAGAGAAAAGTCAAATTGAGAAAAAACTAGGCGAAAAACAAAGTTTTTTGGGCAAAAAAATCAATTTTCCATCTTGTGCGCTGCGCCTTTGTCCCTGTGCACCGCGCCTTTTTGCAACTAATTTTTGAGGCCTTGCCTTGCACCAAATTTTCTCCAAGTGGGCTTGTTGGAAAGGTATATCTATCTACTTTCCAAAACAGGTGGAATTTTGAATTTAGTGTCCATTTGCCCCTCCAAAAATGAGTTCTCCCAACACTTCTTCCTGTGTGGCCAAAAAGGGGTAGAAAGGGCATTTTTGAGGTGTTTGTGACCCTTTTGGAAGCTCAAAAATTGACAAAATTTCTTGGCCATGTGTGGGAATTCATATTTTTCCTGAGTAATCCAAAAATTATGAGTTTTCCTCCAAAGGAGGTCCCTAGCAAAAGCACGCGCCAAGTGGCATGGCGCACAAGGCCGAAAAACCTGTGTTTTGCTCCAAAAATTCAAAATTGAAAAAAGTATCCCAAATTTCGTGAAATTTGGGCTGAGTGTCTTGCATCAAGTGCTGTGTTGGGCTAAGGAAGCCTTAACCAAAATCTGGAGCTTGTATTGCTCTTTCTT
Source organism: Pinus tabuliformis (assembly GCA_031772625.1). Lineage (NCBI taxonomy): Eukaryota > Viridiplantae > Streptophyta > Pinopsida > Pinales > Pinaceae > Pinus > Pinus tabuliformis. The sequence continues at coordinate 3,994,141 of CM062818.1, forward strand.
CTTCCTCAAAGCTTTCTTCAACTTGGCCTTCAAAGTCCTAATTCTCGCTTTGCAACTTTTGTTTCTCGCAAAATAGTGGTAGGCCATGTGCCTCAACATATTTTTCTCTTTGTTAGCCTTCTCTAGTAGCTTTTCCAAGTGCATGTTTTCCCTCTCAAGCCAAGATTCATGATCAGTTTCAATTTCTTGTTCAAGTGGTGTCAACTTGACTTTCCTCCTCTTAGCAGCTTGCCCGTTTTCTCTTATGTTTTGGAGCTCCATGATGGTTTGTTGATCTTCTAACTGTTTGTTTCTTTGCTCCAGATAGTTGATTATCCACTTGGCTCTTTCCAGGTTGAGAGACAAGTCATGAATGTCATCTTGTTGTTCCTGGATGTGTAGAGCTATAAAAAGGGTCTCTTTCACCTCTAATTACCTCATGTTAATATGTCAATCTGGGAGCATTTTGTTATTTCAAAGAGTGTCTCAGTCTGAGGCTATCATTTTTCAGAGTAATGCTAGTAGTACAACATTTATAAATACAAGAGTAAACGGATGCTTGTCTACTACTAAGATACTTCGAAAATGTAAATCACACACTTAGAAAACTAGGCAAATTCTCAGTCAAGGGTTCGGTAGCGATAACCCATCCCTTTGGAAACTGATAGAAAGGAAATTAGAGAACAGACCACAGATCTAGGAACCAGACAGTAAATTTTGAGGCTCACTATAGCCTTAGATCGTCTCCCACACCAAAACAACAAATGCTAGTAAATGGAATGGCAGATAAGAAAATGGAATGGCAAATAAGAAATTGAACAGCAAGTCTGTAATGGAACAACAATTCTTAAATGGAACATCAGCTAAACAACTAAATCTCACAAGCAGTAATCAAACTTAATCTACTAACTCAAATGCATTAATCTTAATCAAACAACAATCTTTCACTCTTAAGGCAGATCAAACAACACACACTAATGGAACAGCACTGATTACTGATAAGTTATGGAACAACACTTGGAAACCATATACGCACACAACACACGTAGCTAGTAATCTGATCTAAGCATCAGTCCCAATTAAAAGGAATACAACTGCATTTCAAAATGGAACAGCATTGCTTATGAATCCAACAATTGTAAAGAACACAACTTTCAAGATGAATCCTGTAACATGAATGTACAGCACAAAAGCTCTGTAATAAAATAGTAACAGTATTCAGTTAAGACTAATAATATTCAATCAACTCTGAAAGGAACAGTAATATGATGCAGAGTCAATACGATAGTTTTGTCTGTAGAAATCTTAATGAATTAAACTTAACAGAGCATGTGATGTAAACTTATAAAGCATATCAGATTACCAAATAATGACGATAAGCAAACCACGCAGAAATCAAATCGTAGTAATACAGGAGCAAGTGTCCTCCAAGGCCGGGCCCTTAGCCTCCAGGGGTACACTGCTTGAGGTTAATCTAGACGCAGAGATGAAATAATCACCAAGTTTGTATTAATGCATGAAACAAAATTACTCTAAACCAGTTCTTATCGAGACTCGGTGATCAAATTTTTGATCTTAACAGAAATTACATAAAAGCATAATCATGTCGAACTCTCTCCTGAGCTTACAATGTTGTCCCTTTTATATGGGTGACGGCGGAGATGTCTAAGTATAAAAATAGATAAAGAAGCGATCCCTCAGGATCAAAGATCCTGAGGGATTCGCCAAACCGTTAATCCTTAATCATCTCTTTTGCCTCCTACGCCAAGATGGTGTCTTCACCTCCTTTTCAGGGCCGATTTGCTTTGATCTACTTAGCCTTGTTTTCATTCGGTCTCCCGTCAAAGGGACAATGGTTACCTCGTCCTTGTCCTTTCCTTTGGAACAGCAACTCCTCGTTTTCACCCCTTCCTGCACGAGGGAATGACAATTGTCAACGGTTAAGTATTTCATATTAATCTCACATGTTTTGTTATAATTCTTTATCGTTTTCCAAGTTCATGATGCAAAAAGGTTTACAAGTACTATTGAAAAGCCACTGAAATGATCATCAAAAACATACCTTTTTAGTACTCCACACACCTCTCTGCTTACCCTGTTTCATGCCCTCATGAAAACGTTGTAGTTGACATGCAAGGCAGTAAGAGAATAGGCTGGAGAAGGAATCTCATGCGGAGGCCTACAACCATGATGAGTAACTAGATAGTCGAAGAGATGGCATGTTTGACCCTCAGGCATCTCATACAGGGCTTGGTATCTGGGTGCAGGGTGCCAAATAATTGGACTCCGGAACCTATATCCTAACCAAGATGGCCCTGCTCTCAGAATGCTTTCGCCATAAAGGTGCAAACGATTGGCAGCTAATTTAAAATTCTCATACTTAAACAGTTCCCTGAGCTGGATATTCAGATTAGAGATTTGATACCGAAATTTAGCTGCATCAATGGCAAGGTCTTTTATAGAAAGAAAGTATTCTTGTCGAATGAGTGCCTCATGCATGGGTCCTAATGTTTCAATGACACTCAGAGTCTTCATGAGTTTTCTATGTGCTTTCCACAACTGTACTGGGTTCCTAGGCTCAGCCCTTACCCACAAATCTAGGCCGTTTTCTTGCCTCTGGAAAGTATTATAGGCTTTGAGCCATTTAATATGATTAACCCCGAATGAGATGAATGCCTGCAATTGGATGTCTCCAACAAAGGGGCCAGGGTTCAGCTCAGTCTCCTGGTCTAGTACAAGTTTATGCAAATAAAACTCGCACAGCAGTCTCTGGACTTTTACCCCGTAGTGTTTACAACAGTCTATAAAGTCATTGACAGTGTTAATTTGTATGGGAGCACCTGCTTTAACAGCTTTTATTTTTAATTGCAAATACCGTTCCAGTAAAAACAGGGCATAATTTTTGGCAGGGGCCCTACATGCTAAGACGTCATTGTATAAAGAACACAAGGTATCCATCTGCTTGATAACAATATCTAGCCTACGAGTTACCTTTGCAACTTTCTCTTGTTCCTTCCGCCAACCTTCAAAGGCCTGGCTTTCGGATTGATTGACGTTCCTAAGTTGCTGCTGTAGCTCTTCATACTTTTCGCGAGGGACCGTTTGCTCTCTAAGCTTTTCTGCTTCTTGCTGAGCTTGCTTCAACCCCTTGCGCAAGGTTACTGTTTTTGGATCTCTTCTCCATGCAGCAGTGGAGGCCAGGAGTTTTACCTGAACTTTCTTATTGCGTTGCTTTGAGTTCAGAACCCTTATCACCCCTGAGAGTGGTGCCTCTGTCTGAATTTCCTTGTCACAGGTCATCATATCATCCATTTCTATTTTAACGTGGATATCAGTCTGTTGCTGTTCCTTTTCAAATGGAACAACAGTCTGTTCTTCAGCATCATTTGGAACAGCAGTTGGATTTTCAACAGGGTTTTGAACAGCAGGACGAATTCTGATCCTCTGCCTTTTTGCCTTGCGGGGTTTTGTTGGAGTGGTCACCTTTTTCTTTCCTGCAGTCTTTTTTACCCTCTGCCTTGTTTTCAAGTTCCTAATCTGCTGGTGGATCTGGGCTATTATGCTCAATAATCTCTGTTGTTCCTTTCGCAATTCTTTAATTTCCAAAATTTCGTTAGAAGGAACAACAGGCTTTTTGCTGCAGCCTGGGCCGTGACTAGTCCCTGGATCTTCCTTCTGGGGTGTTTCTTCATTGTTCTACTCTGGCTGTTCTGGGGTAGGAACCCTAACTGGTTCTGTCAATTCTTGGGCAACTTCTTTTTCTGCCCCTGCTTCCTCTAGAATTTCTTCCGGTGTCTTAGGAATGGATTGTTCCTGTTCAGTATCTCTTATTTTTCTTCATCATGAACAGGTAGATTTTCTTCTTCTGCCCCTTTTGCATGTGGTTTTTCAGGTGCATTTTCCTCCTGGGGTTTTTCATGGAGGTCTGATGGACTGGAAGGTTGGCCATATTCACCCATATTGGCCAAGACTTCGGCCAATTCATCTTCTCCTACTGGGTCTTGTGATGGGATACCTTCCTGTTGTCCCATTTCCTCCTCTGCTTGGGTTGTTCAGCTTATGTTTCAGAATTCTCAGCTTCTGTTTCATTTTCTTCTTCAGATTGCTCGGCCTCCTCTCAAGATTGCTCGGCCTCTTCTTTCTCTTCTCCTTCAGATTTCTCGCTCTCTTCTTCTGGCTGTGAGGGTTGCTCATCTTCAATTTCTACTGGCTAGCTAGTGTTTTCCTGGAGTTGTTCCAGCCTCCCTCGTATTCATGCTAACCGGACCAATTTCCTACATTTTTCTGGCTGTTCGGGTGTACTGGTGACATGCTTACGCTTTGCCGATTCCTTGCATTTTTCTGGACGCTCGGATGTACTGGTGACATGTTTCTGTTTTGCTAATTCTCTGCATTTATTTAGATGCTCAGGTGTGCTGGTGGCATGCTTATGTTTTGGGATGGTGCTGTCAACCCCCCCTCAATCATTGCAATTAGCTATTCCCAGTTGCTCTGCTACTGGGTGAGGCTATGACTGACAAATAGTCGAATTAACCCATGATGACTAACAACTGACTCTACATGCTGTGCCTTTTTTAAGCTCCATGCAACGTCATGAAGTAACGAATTCAAAAGTTCAGGTAAATTTATAGAGCATTTCTGTTTTATAACAGCTAAGAGTTTAAGATGTCGTGGTCTTACCACGTCTTTTCTACCCTTGCAGGTGATGTAGCTTTGCACGGTCCTTGCCAATTATGCCCAGGGCTCTCCTAGTGTTGCTGGCAGAATTCCCTTTCCTTTAATTGCCAAGCTCTGGCCCTCGTCCTGGAATATTTCTATAATCTTCTGCAATCTCTCCTTTTTTAACGTCCATACAGATTCGGTGGCTGGTAGTCTCGAGACTTCTGCGATTATGTCATTGGTGAGTGTTATCTGTCTCCCCTTTACTGTGGAGTAATCCTCCTGCAAATTTTGTAGGAATTCAATTGCCACTGTCTCGTTAGACTCCTGCAAGCGGTTGAGATAAGTCAGCCACCCTGCTCTTGCCAGGATTTCCCCGGCATTAGCGAAGACTGTCAACACCTGCGGTTCCCTTTGGATCGCTCTTCCTCCCATGGTTTCACTGTGAATTCTCAATGGAACAACAACTATTTGTGTTGTTTGAAACACAGAGAGGGTAATAGACGCAAGACTTGTTTGGAAAAAACAGAGTATACAATAGAAACGGCTTATGAACAGCAATTCATGTAACAAAAATTAAAATAGCATGCCGTTAAGCCGTGCCATACCCTAGTACACAACTTTCCCGATAGTGAGCTGACACGTAATCCAGGGAATAATGAGGTTAACCTCCCCCTGCAACGTGATAGGTTGTCCCAGCCGTCAAATGAAGGAGCAGCACCCGATCTGAAACAGATTCATAAAGGAACAATTTATGAAAATATGCCATGTTTAGAAGAACAACAAATTACCGAAATCGAGGCGTAAAGTTGGATCGTGTATTGCGTAAGAGGTTGTTGTGATGTGATGTGAGGCTGAGAGGAGAGGACATCTGTCGTACTTTCTAAATCTCCTGCGGTCATTGTCAATTACTCTGCCATGATTGGTGATAATAGATTTGCATGCGCTATATATAATTCGGGAAATAATATATGATCAATTACCAAGGTGTAAGAAACAAAAGGGTATTCATAACTCACCTATTGGTGTAAATAATGTGACTTCGATACCATTAACAATGCTTTGTTGCCGACAGGTGTCCATAACCTTGGTAGAGTTGTTTATTTAACCCATGGAACCATGATCCTTTGTGTATACCTTAGGGAGTGTAATGTCAAAATGTAGGCCATTATGCTGGCTTGGTAACCAGTTAACCATAATGCCATTCACGAGGAAGGAGCGAAAAGTGGGCAGGCCGGCTCGTGATGATACCTACTGTTCCAAGGTTTGTTTATTTGATATACCCTTTGGACCATATCCCTAGTGTGGTGGCCATAGTGGGAATGCCACTTCGCGTTCGTCCTCATGATCATGGTAGGCTGGCTCTTGATGAGACCCCCTATCCTGCATTTGACAACTTTATAAGTCATGTTTACTTTTTTCTTTCTTTCTTTATTTTCAAGTACCTTCCCTTTTTTATACACAAGGGGTGGTTCAGCGCTCCTTAAGAGTAGGAATGGTGGAAGAAGTCTTAACATCTCAATAGGAAGATATAAACCCTTTGTTCTTATTCCTGAATAATAATCAAAGAGGAAAAAAGGGTCGTCATGATGAAGATGAACAATCATAGCAAAATTAGTAGAACAGTGACAAAAAAAGATGATAAATAAGTGTGTCCTTCCTTTTGTCCTCTTACCAATGCAGAGCCTTATAAAGATAACGATTTATGATTAGTAGATTTTAGTATGTTGAGATTTTGTATCCATTGCATAAGTGCATAGCTGTATTCTAAAAGATTTGAAAGAACAGGAGCAATAAGCATCCTTAATTTAGATCAACAAAAGGGACAAGTTGCTTCATAAGGAGAGCAAAAACATGCAAGTGATGTTCTTTGGAGAAAGGACCAATAGGAGACTTCAAAATAGCAGAAAGTGCAAATGCCGTTCCTTTGAAAAAGGAACAACAGAACATTCCAATGTCGTTCCTTTGAAAAAGGAACAACAAAATCAAAAATATGTTGTTCCTTTGGAGAAGGAACAACAAACACAAAAATATGTTGTTCCTTTGGAAAAGGAACAACAAACACATGAAGATGTCGTTTCTTTTGAAAAAGGAACAACAAAATCAAAATATGCGGTTCCTTTAGAAAAGGAAAAACAAAATAAAAAATATGTTGTTCCTTTGGAAAAGGAACAGCAAACACACGGAAATGTCGTTCCTTTTGAAAAAGGAACAACAGAAATCGAAATGTTGTTCCTTTAGAAAAGGAACAACAGAACAGGCAAATGTCGTTCCTTTGGAAAAGGAACAGCACAAAATCAAGGATGTTTTTCCCTTGGAAAAGGAACAACAGAAAATCAAGAATGTTGTTCCTTTAGAAAAGGAACAACAGAAAATCAAGGATGTTGTTCCTTTAGAAAAGGAACAACAGAAACACACAAATGCCATTCCTTTGGAAAAGGAACGGCAAAAATCGAAAATGTTGTTCTTTTGAAAAAAAGGAACAGCAAAAATGACAGGAAAACATTAATTCAAACATATGTACAAAAAATGACTCAAAGAAAAGAACTTATGTACAAACTGTAAAAAGAAATGAATTCCTTAATGAATTACATGTGAGGAAGACTTCTCTTCCTCTCCCAAAATCTCCATATCAATGTCTCGGTGTAGCTGCTGGCAGAAGGACTCCCGAGTGAGTGGTTTGCGATAGAGACGAACTTGGTGGCCATTTACCTTGAAGGCATATCCAGAACCGTCAATAGTGATTAGAGAAAGGGTCCCATTATCATGTACCTTTTGGATTTCGTATGGTCCCAACCAACGAGTCTGGAGTTTCCCAGGCAAGTCCTGAAACCTGGAGTCGTTCAACAGAGCCCAGTCTCCCTCGTGGAAGACTTTGTTTTTAATGAGAGCATCATGACATTTAGCTCGCTGCTGTTGGATCAAGGAAGTATTTTGAAGTGCAGAGAGCCTAATTTCGTCTAACTCATTGATCTGTTGCAATCTATTAATCTGTACCTCGCTTAAATCTAAGCCAACTTCCTGTGTTGTCCGTAATGTTTGGATTTCGAATTCTATAGGGAAATTGGGTTGTTTTCCAAACACTAATTGATAAGGTGAGTAACCAGTGGTGCTTCTCCATGTTGTTCTGTAAGCCCAGAGTGCTTTAGGTAATCTGGCAGCCCAATCATGTCTATGGGATGCAATAATTTTCATTAAAATTTCTTCTATTATTTTATTGCTGCTTTCTACTTGTCCGTTCGCCTGTGGGTGGTATGGAGTAATGATTTTATGCTGGACATGATAATTGTTGAATGTTGCAGCTAATCTATTCCTAGCAAATTGTGGTCCACCATCTGTAATTATTTCTCTTGGAAGACCTTAACGTACAAATAGATGGAACAGGAACTGTATGAAAGAGTCCTCTGTAGCTCTAGGCAATGCTTCTGCTTCAACCCATTTGGTGACATATTCTGTTGCCACCAAAATATATGTTTTCTGATTTGATGATGGGTTGATAGGTCCAACGAAATCAAGAGCCCATCGCTTCAATGGTTCAATGACTAACTGTGGTTTCAGAGGCATCTTGTTAGATTGACCAGTACATCCTGATCGCTGACAGCTGTCACGGGCTTGGACAAATTTCTTTGCATCTTTGAAAATCGTGGGCCAGTAATACCCTGTCTGCAGCACTTTATGTCCAGTTTTGCGCTCAGCGAAATGTCCACCACATGGTCCATCATGACAGGCTTTTAAAATGTCAAATATTTCATCTTCGCGAACACATCTCCTGATATGCATGTCTTCCCCTGTGTGAAACAAATGGCCCCCAATCCACTAGAATCGAGCACTCTTCTGAACAATCTGTTTGCGCCATTAGGGGTTAGGTGTTTTGGTAGTTTACCTACTGCAAGGTATTTAGCAACATCAACATACCAGGGTGTTTGAATAGCAACAACAAACATATGCTCGTCCGGAAATTGATCTTCAACTGCTGCTGCATCGATTGGCTTTGGCATTCTTGAGAGAAAATTAGCTACCGGGTTTTCTTTGCCAGGTCGATCCTTGATTGTGATATCAAATTCCTGCAATAGAATCAACCATCTAGTTATTCTGCCATTTGTGACAGGCTTATTTGCTAAATATTTTATGGCAGAATGATCTATATACAAGATAATAGGATATCCAGTAATGTAATGTCTAAACTTATTGACAGCATGTATTACAGCTAGGAATTCTTTTTCAGTAACAGTGTAATTTAATTCAGCAGGGGATAAATTTTTGCTAATGTAATAAATAGCATATAGTTTTTTATCCTCTTCCTGCCCGAGGACTGCTCCAATGGCTATGTCTGAGGCATTAGATGATATCTGGAATGGCAAATCCCAATTTGGTCCTCGAAGGATTGGGGCTGTGGATACGAGCTTCTTCATATCTTTGAAAGCACGTTCACATTTTTCTGTCCAAAGAAAATCAACGTTACCAGTTAGTGCATACAGAGGTGCAGCAATGTGTGAATAATGTTCTATAAATCGCCTATAATAACCAGAAAATCCAAGAAAACTACGTACCTCTGTTTGAGTAGTAGGAGTGGGAATAAGCAAAAGTATTTGGATTTTGGCCGGGTCTATCGGAATGCCAGCTGTTGAAACATAGTGTCCTAGGATAAGTCCTTCAGTCATTATAATATAGCATTTTTCGTGGCTTAAGCAAGGCCTGGTAGCAATGCAGCGTTGTAGGACTTTTTCTAGGTGTCTAATGCTGGATCAAAATAATCTCCGTATGGTGTAAAGTCATCCATGTATACTTCAAGTCCATCATTTATTAAATCTTCAAAAATACTAAGGATAGCCCTTTGGAATGTGGCAGGAGCATTACATAAGCCAAAAGGTATAACTCGATAAGAAAATGTTCCCCATGGACAAGTAAAAGTAGTTTGGTCTTGGTCTTCAAGGGAAATCTGAATCTGATTGTATCCACTGAAGCCATCCAGGAAAGAAAAGAATTTCTTTCCTGCTAGAGTATCTAATACTTGGTCTGTGAATGGGAGAGGAAAGTGGTCTTTTGTGTTGCTTTATTTAACTCCCTATAATCCACACAGATTCCCCATTTCCCATTCTTTTTTGGTACCACCACAAGTGGAGAGATCCATTTACTATTAGAGATAGGATAAATAAAATTGACATCTAAAAGTTTTTGAAGTTCAGCTTTTACCACATCTTTTAAATGAGGATTAAGTCTCCTTTGAGGTTGACGAATAGGTCTGACATCCTTTTCTATATAAATGTGGTGTGTACATAACTGGGGGTCAATTCCTCTCATATCAGGGTAATCCCATGCAAATGCTTCTTTATATTTTGTTAGAAACTGGATGAGCTTCATTTCTTGTTCAGGTGTGAGGCTGGCATTAATGTTTAAGGTTTTTCCCGGTTCAATTTCTACAATTTTACTATTTGCAACAGAAGTAATAGGTATTGTTTGATCATGTGTATCTTTCAGAGGATCTTCTTCTAATTCATTATCAAATGTTGCTTCTATCATGTGACACTGTGTGCAAGATCTAGTTCGGCTAATAAAATTATTAATGGCATAATCTTCTGTTTGGTCTTTAAAATCAAGTGCCTATTGTATAGTTAATGGAGATCTAATGTTATCAGTAAGGTATGATACAGGGTGCTTATTAGTTTTAATTATTGTGACACTTGGCTGCGCTGGAGGATATAGAACTAAATTCTTGATATTTGGTCCTTTGGTTATGGTCATATTTCCTTGCTAGCAGCCAATGTAAGCATCGGCAGTGGCAAGCCAAGGTCTACCTAAAATCAATGGGTTTCCATCAAGTCGGGTTTTTGGATTGATTATCAGAAAATCAGTTGGGTATTCCCAAGAATCAACAGAGACCATGACATCATGTAGAGTACCCTCCGGCCTAATCACAGATCAGTCAGCCAATTCTAACAAAGTAGAGGTGGGTTCTACAGATGTAATGCCAAGCTTTTGGCAAGTAGTGGTTGTTAAAATATTAATTGCAGCTCCTAGATCAACTAAGGCATTAGACAGGGTCTGACCATAAATTTGAACAGTTACAATTGGATTTCCTGGGTCTTCATATTTAATGGGTGTTTCTTTCCCTGATAGTAAATCAGATAAAGTGACGACTACTTGGACTCTTGGATTATTTGTTATATTCCTCCTTGGTTTCTTTATGCACAATTCTTTGATAGTTTTTGCGTATATGGGGATGTCTTGAATGGCTTGGAGGAATGGAATTTTATGTACAGATTTTGTAATTCTCCCAGAATGTCAAAATCAGGATATTGTAAAGGTCGAGGTATGACTAATCATTCTAGGAAAAAAGGAGAGGACGTGGTTGCTTGATTATGAGTCTACTGCTTATTCACATCCTATTGTTGCAACAGATGTTCTCTTGGTAACTGATCTTCAATATGAAATGTTTTATCTCCCTCAGTTTCAATAATACGTCCAGATCTTAACTGAAGATCATTACACTCCCTCAGGTCGGGTCCTATTTCTGGTGATTCTATAATTTGGACAGACTGGACCGGTCTATTATTTGGATTGGGGTTGGGTTGGGCTGGGAGTTGTGGTCTCAGATTAGACTGGGATTTTGTTGTAAAGCTGGCAGTGTAGGTTGAGGGAGCGGAATAGTTCTTACTGGCTGATGCATCGGTCTCTGCCAGTTTGTCTGCCAAGTTGAACTTTGTGAAGTAGGGGGAGTCCATTGTGGAGGGTATGGGCTACTTTGCCAATATGGTGGAGGGTATGGGCTACTTTGCCAATATGGTGGAGTGTAAGGGAAATTCAACCAACCAGATTGGCTTGCCTGATTCAGCCACGGGTTTGAAGAAGGAAACGACTGTGGTGACCAGTTTGGAAACAGAGGTTGGGATTGACTTTGCCACATATTATATTGTTGAGCATTATATTGTGGGAGCTGAAAAGAAGAAGTTGGGTCTGAAAACATACCAGATTGTCTCGGCTACCACTGACGACGCTGGTTGATCAAGTACACCGATTCTGGTTCTTCTCCGCTTCCTTATATACCACTTTCAATCCAGGAAGTGAGGGGCAGCTCTCCGTAATGTGATCTTTTGTACATATGGCGCATGTTTGGACTGTATCCAGTGGACATTCCTTGTGACTATGATTTTTCCTGCATCGGGGACAGAAGATCACCAAATTCTGTTCTGCCTCCATTTGCTTCTGTTTAGCCTGCATAATATCAAGTTGTGTAGTTAGTGTCCCTAGGATATCAGTTTTAAAATTTTCCAATAAATTTCCAATTTCTACCTGTGTTACTCCTTCTGTTGAAATTTTATTATCTCTTACAAACCGATCATGTTATGCCGGTTTTACTCTTTTGCTACCTCTCGAGCTCCTGATAGATAAATCAATAATGTCAGCAAAATTCTCTTGATAAATATCCCCTTTTCCAATGATGTTTAATGTTTCGATCCATTGTTCCTTCATGCCCCTTATCAATGCAGTTTTTAACACATTATCAGGTAAAGGTAGTGATGCATAAGGAGATCTTTGTAGATTGTACTGGAAATGTTCCACATACTCCTCTAATGTTTCATTCAGTCTAGATGTCATTTGGAATATTTTGTCCTTCAGTTCTCTAGACCTGCAATAATCCTGATATTTTTTTAGGAAAGATTCTTTCATTTGATCCCAGTTATTTATAACCCCACCACCTAATCCCATGAACCATATTAAAGCAGCCCCTTTTAATGTAGAGGGAAATAATTTCAGTTTCTGCGGGTCATTGGTGTAATCATATCCCCTACACAACACATCAAATTCAAATAAAAATGCATCCGGGTCTTCCGATGTGAGACCATGAAATGTAGGGATATGCTGAAGAGGGATCGCTTTCATAGGCGCATTTGCTGCAGAATCCACTATAGGGTATTGTAATGTAGAGGTTTGAGTGTTTGGCTGATTTTGAGCTATAGGGTCGAATATATGCCAATAACCTTCTTGGATATCTAGGAGGGTATTCCTAGGTTGAGAGGGAATGGCTTTGACAGGAATAGTTTTAATAGCACTTCCTCTATCTGGGATAATGAGAGTGCCTGATGTCTGAGGAGATTGGGTTCCTTCAACAATGATTTTTGCAGCACTCCCCTTTTTTAGGCTATTTAATGGCTGATTTGTTCCAATAGGAGATCTTGGTTCCTCAGTTTCTCCTTCTCCTTCACAAAGATTGCTGAAATTCCCTTCCTGCAATAGTTCTGGAGTAGAATTTTCAATTTCTTGAAAGTCCTGCTCTTCAGTTTGACTATGCACCTCAGCAAAGGCGACAGATGGTGATCCTGTGGCCTAAAGGGAACTAGTAGGCTGTTTAGAAATGATTTTCCTGGGTCCTACTGATGGTTGAGATTCTGCTTTCTTGTAGATTTCGTCTATGAAGGTCGTTCGGCCAAGGGTCACCAGCCACTTAGCTTTTTCAGGCTTGGGTGGAGGTTTGGTATTTTTTTCTGGTTTTTTCTGCTTAGTCATGCACTCAAATGAACTACTAAATTCTATTCAAACAAAGCAACAACAAATCTGTTAGGAAAGCAGACAGAGGAGCAGGGATTTTACATGCTCCGTACATAGGTTCTTACCTTCCATTTTTAAAATCCAACTCTTCCCTAGCAGGTTCGTACAATACTCTGCAAAAAAAAAGGACAAATGGCTACACTCTTTCTCCGGAAACGGGCCAAAATGAAGAGCTATAAAAAGGGTCTCTTTCACCTCTAGACGTAGAGATGAAATAATCACCAAGTTTGTATTAATGCATGAAACAAAATTACAATAAACCAGTTCTTATCGAGACTCGATGATCAAAGTTTTGATCTTAACAGAAATTACATAAAAGCATAATCATGTCGAACTCTCTCCCGAGCTAACAATGCTGTCCCTTTTATATGGGTGACGGTGGAGATGTCTAAGTATAAAAATAGATAAAGTAGCGATCCCTCAGGATCAAGGATCCTGAGGGATTCGCCGAACCGTTAATCCTTAATCATCTCTTTTCCCTCCTGCGCCGAGCTGGTGTCTTCACCTCCTTTTCAGGGTCGATTTTCTTTGATCTGCTTAGCCTTGTTTTCATTTGGTCTCCCGTCAAAGGGACAGCGCTTACCTCTTCCTTGTCCTTTCCTTTGGAACAAAAACTCCTCGTTTTCACCCCTTCCTGCACGAGGGAATGACAATTGTCAGCGGTTAAGTCTTGCATATTAATCTCACATGTTTTTTTATAATTCTTTATCGTTTTCCAAGTTCATGATGCAAAAAGGTTTACAAGTTCTACTGAAAAGCCGCTGAAATGATCATCAAAAACATACCTTTTTAGTACTCCATAGGATGATCTCCTTGAGCTTTGAGCTTTGGGAGCCCAAATCAGTGTCATCATCCTGAATGAGAAAGAAATCTGCCTCTTGACCTTCTGAAGGCCCATCATCATGCAATGGCTGCTTACCCTTGTCCTGTACCTGCTTTGCTATTGAAGGAAATGAGACCCCTTCCACCCCGGGTGGAGATAGTACTCTTTTTGCTGTCACAAACAATCTCCTTGTGCCCTTTTGGTAAGTGATAAACACTGGCACACTGGTGGTTCGAGTCTCATGCACCTCTTTCTGATGTGAAGGCTTTCCTGCCTCATGAAAAATTGATGGTGCAAAACTAAGCTGATGTAAAACCACAATCTTGATTAATGCAAAGTGATAGATGTTGTTATACTGCTGATGAGGAGGTTTCCTTTGCACCAATGTGGTCGGTTTCTCAATATTCTGGCATATGAAATAGGGGAGATTCATCATTCTCACCCTAGTAAAATGCATCAACAATCTAATATGATAGGTGTATAGGCGATAAAATCTGCCCTCATTGCTGAAATATTTGATTATGAGTTTCATAAGGGGAGCATGTGTCCTGTAGGTACCTGAAAGGGAAGACCCTACTAATATGCCTCTGAAAACCAGCCTTGATATAAGGCTCATAATGATCTTTGTCCACCAGTTGTCCCTTGTTCCACTGTTCACCTACATTCAGAATATCGGTTGCTTGAGCTATAGTCTCAGGTGTCAAAGTGAATATCACACCTGCCAAATTGACCTGGCCATTGTGAACATGAAGCACAAAAATTCTGGCAAGATCATGGTGGTATTTGACTCTTTCCACCATCTCACAAAATTGGTAGCATGATTGATGTTGGAAACATGCTACAGCAAGAGGGAAAGCCAACAACTTAGTAAGTGTAGGAGGCTCCTCCTGGATATGTTTTCCACCCTTGTGAGGTCTTCTTGGTGCATGAATTTCTTTGGAGGAGCCACTTACTATTTCCTCATTTCTTTCATAAGATGAATCTGACTCCATGTTTTCTAATGCTTGATGTTTCTTAGATGAGTATGAAGAGATTTTATAGTGACAATAGGTATTTGTTGCTAATGGGACTGGGATTGATGGTGAGGGATAGTGAAGGGACTGTGGATGAGGGGTTGGGATGCTACTTGTAGGGTTTTTGGGGAATGGAAGAGTTTGGGGAATAATGTTTACGGTTTAGGGATGTTAATTAGGGTTTAGGAGAAGTGAAGTTAGGGATTATGGTTATTGGTTTTGGGGATAGGGGGAATAGGTAAGTGTAAGTGAAATAGGAAAGGAGAAAAGAGGTGAATGAAATGTAGTGAGGGGATGTGAAATGGTAGGGGTGAATAGGATAGAAAAAAATTGTAATTTGCAAACCCTAGGCAATTTTCTCAATACAACTGTGCAAGGAACTAGGGTTTAATTTTTCTCCTATTGAAACACCATAAACACTAATGGAAACTTTTGCAATGGCAATATGAAGGTGTTAACTTACTTGTGGAATGAGGAATTTGCAAGTTTGGAGCTTAGAGGAGGCGATTTGAATGAGTTTGGGCTTTGGAGGCAGATGCGCCACGCCCACTAACAGGTATGCCGCACCTCTCTGGTGTGTCGCGCCAGTTAGAAATTCAGTGTAAATCCTGCTCTGTGTGTGCCTCGCTGGCAAGGTGCGTCGTGCCTTGACCCATGTGTGCCGCGCCTCAAAATTTTGATAGTTTGAATGCAAAATCACTCCTTAGGCTCGAAAACACGATTTAGCACTTGTTCTTTCTCCTTTGGCACACAAATGAGCTTCTTTGACATGAAAAGACTTTATATACAAATGATTTTAATTTTTCACTTATGAAAACCCACTTTCCTAATGTTTGTCTTTCACTTGCTTTTTCAAACTTTGTTTTGGGCAGTTTGACTTACTTTTTGCCTTTGATGGACTAAATGCTTTGAAATTTTGACTCTTTTGTAGGAACTGGAGTGCAGGAGCTTGGAAAGGTGACTAGGGCTGCATCTCAAAATTATTACATATAGGAAAAATGAAATTACATGAAATTTTGTACATAAAACATAAAAACTTTGTTTTTACTCAAACAGGGTTTGGAGGGAAAATCAATCACTGAGCATGTGATTATTGAAATTTTTGTTGCTGAGACTTTATTTGACCTCCAAATGTGCTTGCTGACCATTATTGAGCATTTACAAAACCTTATTGACAAAACCCTAGACCTAATGAGACCTAAAACCCTAAAAATGACTTTTGCAGGTTTAAAGACAAAAAATGATGCAAATGACCTAAATGTATGAAAATGGGCCAGCAGGTAAAGATCATGAGGGAAAATTTATAATATGCCACTACCATCATATGATCCATGACCCTAATGGAATGTAGCTTATTGGATGAGACACCTAACATGCAATGCAACAAGAGTATTTTGATCAGTGATGGAGGGATGAAGATACTGACACTAACACTTTCCAAATTTTTTCATTTGCCTCATCAAGTTCAATAGTTGTTGTCTTATTGCAGAAGAATCATGAAGAGAGAGAGAGCATCCAGTTGCATTCTTCAGTAATATTCTTAGGGATTCTGAGCTGAAATATAATATTCTTGAGAAACAGGTGTATGCTTTGGTAAAAGCCCTGAAATCTTTTAGAACTTATGTGTTGCAGTCCCAAATCATTGCTTATGTGCCAAATGATGCAGTGAAGGATGTATTGATTCAGGGAGATGTAGAAGGCAGAAGAGGAAAATGGATTGCCAAGATCCAAGAATATGATTTGGACATAAAACCCACAAAGTTGGTGAAAGGACAAGGATTGGAAAAAATGTTGATAGAATCAAACTTTCAGGCATTGGGAATTAACTTGTTGGCACCTGTGGATGAAAAAATAGTTGAAGAAAGTGAAGGGGAGCAAGATCCAGATATGAAGATTAGGTATAAATTTTTGTGTTCAGAATGGTATAAACATATAATTCATTATATGTGATTTCTTTCTTGTCCTCAATCCTTAGATAGAACAAAGTATAGGGCACTAAATATCAAGGCACAACCATATGTAATTGTGGAAGGCAGATTGTATTGGAAGGATCTTGCTGGAACTCTATTGCGTGTTTAACAGAGGATGAATTTACAGAAACAATCAAAGATTATCATGAGGGGTTTTGTGGAGGACATTACAGTTGGAATGTAACTGCACAAAATATCCTTCAGGCAGGATTTTATTGGCCTAGTTTATTTGGTGATACATATAAGTTTGTTAGAAGTTGTCAGAAGTGTCAGATTTTTGCTGAGAAGAAAAGATTAGCTCCTTTACCTTTGATTCTAGTTTTCATATAGGAGCCATTTAGGCAATGGGGATTGGACTTTGTTGGATAAATCAATCCACCTTCAAGCAGACAACACATGTGGGCCCTCACAGCAACTGATTACTTCACCAAATGGGTAGAGGCAATTCCTTCTAAGAGAGAAAATGATCAGATAGTAATGAAGTTCCTAGAAGAAAATATTTTCAGCAGATTTGGATGCCCCATCAAAATTATAACAGACAATGCTCAAGTCTTCAACTCAAGTAATTTCATTGCTTTTTGTAACAAGTATAATCCCATTCAAAAGCTTATCATCCTCAGGAAAATGGATTAGCTGAATCTACTAAAAAAACTTTGATGAAGATCTTTAAGAAAACCATTGCAAAGAATCAAAGAGATTGTGATTCTAAGTTAAAGTTTGATATGTGGGCTGCTAGAGTAACTACAAGAAGATCTACATGGAAATCACCTTTTGAATTAGTATATGGAACTCAGGCTTTTTTTCCAAGTCAACTTGTAAAGATAGCGATTGCAATGATTCAAGAGGCGAAAGAAGAACCAAATGCTTTAATAAGAAGAATGAACAAATTGGTGGAGCTAAGCGAGAACAAGGACAAGGTAAGAGACAACTTGATTATGTATCAATCCAAGACAAAAAATATTTTTGACAGGAAAGCCAAGGAAATTGATTTGAAAGTTGCAGATTTAGTATTGAGATGTAATACCAAAAGAGAAGACAAGGGTAAGCATGGGAAGTTTGATCCTCTCTGGTATGGTCCTTTTAGAATTTCTGAAGTGAGATCCAATAATACCTTCATTCTTGAGAATCTTGATGGGAAAACTCTACAGTTGCCTGTAAATGGGCAATGCTTGAAGCACTACTTCTAGTTCTAAAGAATAAGCATCATTTCATTATAAATACCAAAGTGAAATCATTGTACAAATGCCATAGTATTTCAGTTTATGCAAAGCAATATATGACTCCATGCCCAAGGTGAAGGCACTAATCAGCGGTTCTTAGTGCTTATGTGGCAAAAGCACTATCCCCGGGTGGAGCCAGATGTTGTATCATGCATTTTGTCGTTTGTTTTATTTATTATTTCATTCAAAATCACTTGAAAAATATTTTGAAAAAAAACAAGGCAAGTCTATCGGAAATCAAAATATAAAAGAAATGAGGAAAATATAGGGTTTTACAAAGGAACAAGTGTTAAAACATTAACACTGGACCCTATAATATATATGCCATATTTTATAATAACGACGGGTCTAAAAAAACATACAACGCTTATATTACATGTATACAACTATGTTGATTGCGATATGGGTGGGCCGGACCCAAAATAATATATACAGCGTGTTTAAAAGTTCGGCGGGTCCGCTGTATTGAAAGCCCTTTATATGCATGTGTTTGGATTCCGCTGATCGCGATTCGCGATGACGGACCCGAAATGATAATGTATTATTGTTTTATAATTGTGGTGGGTTTGTAAGACAACATATTCTATATATATATATATATATATATATATATATATATATATATATATATATATATATATATATGAAAGTGCCGATTGCGATGAGCGATTGGGTTTCGAACTCGATAGTTTATACGCTATATTTTATATGATTCAGAGCCTCCGTCTTATGACGGGTTCCAAAGACTTTTATTGATATTCATATATATTTTGGTTTATGTTGTTTTATATGAATTTTTGTTATAAAATATTATAATAAAAGGCCGGACTTAAAGCATATATGTGTTATAATTAAAAGCCCCCGGGGGTCTGCAAGGCGTATTAAAAGGCAGATTTCAAGCTATAAGGAAAGATTTTGGGCAGAATGAAAATGGTAAGTGGTTTTAGTGGAGATCACCCGATCCCACTCAGCATTCAACACGTGGTAGTCAGGTGGAGAGAGAAAACCACCCATTTTGGGTAGGTATTCTCTGGGCTTATGTATCACCCGAAACCTTTACAGACTGTCTGATCTGAAAAGCGTAGATCAACGGTGGAGATGAATTGGTGGGAAGTATGCCTTGGGAATTGTGCTAAGCCTGTATTGGAAGCAGAAAAGCATGTTTTATCATATATTTTCATTATAAAGGTTTTGCGCATAATTCCAATATTTCCATAGTTATTGTGGCCAGGTGCATAAGTTAAGTTTTACAGGGATTTGTGATGGAAGTCAACGGAGAGTTGAATGGGTGGAT
The DNA here is from genome assembly GCA_031772625.1 of Pinus tabuliformis. NCBI lineage: Eukaryota > Viridiplantae > Streptophyta > Pinopsida > Pinales > Pinaceae > Pinus > Pinus tabuliformis. Next base: position 4,013,646 of record CM062818.1, read on the forward strand.
TTGACAGGTTATAAGGCAGGATTTACTCTTTTGAGTTCCGGATTAAACAGAGGTTCGTGTTAATTTCCCTGTGTAAAGTGGAAAAATAGGGTTAGAGCCGAAGTTGAAGAGGAAGACAGTCTGATATGTTTCTTGGTGTTTTGGCCAATCAAAATGCCCATGTAAGCCGGGATTACACAAACTAAATGTATTTTATTATGGCTAAAATGAATTAAGCATCATTAGGGAATTTACAGAGAAATTTAGCAGCAGATCAATAGAGAAAGCCAACATTTATCATTCCCTTCTAAATCCAGTTATGTTTTGTTATTTCATGTTCTTTGAGGTGTCTTTTACCCTCTGTAAATTATGTAATAGTTTTTACTTCATATAGTTAGGAAAGCAGTTAGATAGTTTGGGTAGTTTCAGAAACTGTTCCACAATGTATAAAAAGAGGAAATTTTACTAAGAAAGTGTTCAAACTTTGGAGAACCCGGGGACTAGGCCACTCTATTCTTGATATCATCATTGATTAATGAAAGAATCAGAAGTTTGCATGAGTTGTTGCATATAATTTCGTAAGTTTCTTTGTCATGTGTCATGCTATGTTTTCTTCTTTTTAAGTATACTAATGAAGCAACATGTCTTTATTTACTTATGTAGATAAGGTTAAAATTCCTTAAAGAGTTCTCCTATACTGGAAGTCCTCATTTCCCTTCTAAATTATAAATAATAGTTTCTGTGAAAGATCAGCATATTATCTATGTTTCAGTTCTCATTATCATAATTCCTCTAAGTTACAGATAGTAGTTTCTGTGAAAGATCGTCATATTATCTTTAGCTTCCCCTTCAAACTTTCTTCATCCATCATTTATATTTAACAACAAATGGAATTCTGAGATGTTCTGGTCATACATGTTTTAAGAGTTTAAAACCAAGTTTCCAGGTCCTTCATTTGAGAACACAACAAACCATAAGTGACAGTAAGTGATATTTGTTAATGTCTTAAGCACAATTTCCCTACGGCCAGGAAATTGGTTTCTTAAGGAACAACAGGGCATATGGCTCAGAGCTTTTTTTATGTGAGTTTGCAAGTTTGTGCAATCTCGAGTTGAGAAGAATTACCAACTTTAGGAATGCGTGCAGGGGAGTTGTTGGGAATATAAATGCCTTGACCTGAGGAAGTAAGATTGGGGTTAGTGGGGTTATCAACCATAAAATTATGATTTCCCTCCTTCTACCACCATAAATGTTGACGTTGTTGGACCCACCAACATTCAAGGGATCTCCCTGATATGAAGTCCCAATTAGAGCTCACTGTTTGGCGTAGGAGTCCCATCTGGTATATGTTGGGTGTGGAGCCTGATTATCTTCTTTATTCAGAGGTATCGACGCATTGGACCCCAGTTAATAATGTGGTGACAACGTTGTAGAAATTTTGAATAATATAACACTTATTCACAGAGATCATCCTTCTTATACACTATTTGCGGAATGCATCCATAATACATAACCTCATCTACCATTGATCATCAATTTGCGGAATTAAAAAACAATCAAATGTGCACATTGAAACATCAATCACACATATCGACACAGTATGTAATGGGGAAAGCATACAGCTGAAAACCCCCAACTATCTGTATATTATAATGATAGATAACATGTAACAATACATAGTACAATACTCCTCACAAGTACTCAGTACTATCTCCACATGCTACACACAAACTAGCTCAGATCTAAACAAGTCACAGGTTCAAATCTCCTCCACTGTTTGCCTGCCTCTACTGCGCAATCCAAGTTGAGAATAGATCAGATCCAAGTTCGAATTCCCTTGGCCTGTACTGCGCAATCCTCATTGGAAATCTCAATCAATGATTGTGTAAATATCATGCACAGCTATAGTCACAACTAATAGTAGTCTCACCCTTTCACCCACCTCTAACACTTGTCTCCACTTAACTGTCCATGCACTGAGTTAACTGATGTATTATTTATTTGATTTATGAGTTAATAATTAGTGAATTAATTAATAGTTAATTCACATCACTCATCACTAGTGTATTTGAAAGTTAGACTAAATACAACTAGTTCAAATAAGTCAAACTGAACACAACTCCATCAACTCCTCAATCAACTCCACCAAACTCAATCACTTGAGTTCTAATTGAATTCCATGATGCAATATCTCAACTAACCCACAGGAAAAGCGTATTTCCTTTTGGCAGTTGCATGTGCCACATCCGTAACTCGAACCAAAGTGCTGCAAGAGGATAAGATAATGTTTATAGTCCAAATATTATTAAGGGCTAATAATATTCGACTGTTTTATTTTTTGACTGGCAATCTAAAAATAGACTTCGCCCATATGTCTAAAAATAGGGGTCCATATATTTTTACCAACATGACCAATCATCCATAAATAGCATCCTGCAACTCATAGACCATGATCCATATGTCTAAAAATAGACATAGTCTAAAAATAGACTTTGCGCAAAAAATAGCCTGAGGGCCCACTTAGTGAAGGCAACTTCTTTTCACTAAGCTCCATCATATTATTGCATTTTCAACACTCCCTCTCAACAAGATATGGATTATCTTCAACCCCTATCCTGCCTCTGTGGTATTCGAATTTTCTCCTGGTGAGCGCCTTCGTCAAGATATCAGCATCCTGATCCTCTGTGGTAATGTATGAAAGTAACATGATTCTCCGCTGCACACAATCTCTGATATGATGGTACCTGATGTCTATGTGCTTGGATCTATCATGAAATACTGGATTAGCAAAGAGTTTAATGCAACTCTAGTTATCACAATAAATCATAGTAGGCTCCAAGTGTGACCCGAACAACCCGACAAGGATCTTCCTCATCCATATAGCCTCGCATGCAGCCAAACTTGCTGCCATATACTCAAGCTCTGCTAAACTGAGTGCCACAGATCTTTGCTTCCTGTTGTACCAAGAAACTACTGTCGACTCGATACAGAAGATCCCTCCAGATGTGCTCTTTCTGTCCGTTGGGCTGCCTGCCCAATCTGCATCCATGAAGCCACATAGCTTCACGTCATCCTCCTGTTTGTACCATAATCCATATCCTGATGTGCCTCTGAGATAATGCAATACATGCTTGCCTGCCTTCTAGAAGATCTTGGTTGGCTTAACCATAGCTTGTGAAAGCTGGTTAACAACATAGCATATATCGGGTCGTGTATTGACCAGATACATAAGCGACCCACCAACTGTTGATAAATAGTGGCATCCACTACCTTCGCTGAAGTAGCATCCTCCTTCCTCCAACCTCCAAGAGGAGGAGTATCAACAGGCTTGCAACCATGCATGTTGAACTTCTCTAGTATCTCCCGGGCATACTTACCCTGACAAAAAAATAGTCCATCACTGCGCTGCCAAATTTCCAATCCCAAGAAATAATGAAGGATGCCCAAGTCCTTCATCTCAAACTCTCTAGAAAGATCCTCCTTGCATGAAAGTATCAACAACTCATCTCCCATCAAAATCAAATCATCTACATAAAGTACAATGATCAGCAACTTACCCTCCACCACAATCTAGTATAGGTTAGGATCCGCCTCACTCTTGGAGAATCCAAGTATGGTGAAATAACTATCTATTCGTGTGTACCAAGCAAGAGGTGCTTGTTTCAACCCATACAACACTCTCTCGAGCCTGCACACATGTGACTCGCTGCTGAAAATCTCGAAACCTTCGGGCTGCTCTATGTACACCTCCTCCTTAATGACTCCGTTGAGGAACACAGTCTTCACATCCACCTGATGGATGTGCCACCCCATCTGCATTGAGAGAGCAAGAATCATCCGTATGGAAGAATACCTTGCGACAGGTGCAAAGGTCTCCTCATAATCGATCCCCTCTATCTATGAGAAGCCTCGAGCAACAAATCTTGCCTTGTACTTCTCCGCATTCCCTTCAGCTGCAGGCTTCACTTTGTAGATCCATCTCAAACCCACCACTGATTTCCCTTCCGGTCTTGGGACAATCTCCCATGCACTGTTTATGAAAATCGAATCATACTCTTCCACCATGGCATCTACCCATGCGGGATCCTCCACAACTCTCTTGAAAGAGGATGGCTTAGTCACGACACATTTGCTCATAAGAGCCATGTATCTAGTGTACTGATCACGTGACTGTCTCTGTCTGGGCTGTGATGTAGGTGGTCCTACACCCTTCTTTTCATCTTGAGGCAGTCGCTCAGCTTCTGTAGTGCACTTTCGCCCTCTGATGGTTGGCGCTGCATGAGTGGTCTCTTCCACTGCATGAACTTCATATTGTGGCTGATCCACATCCTGAAGCTCATCCTTAGGAACTAATAGCTCCTCATCTGCATGCAAGTGTGGCTCCCTCTCAAGCGAACACTTCATGGCTTTCTCCTCCTGAAATTTGATATCCCGTCGCACAACAGACTTACGACTGTCTGGAAAATACACATGATAGTTGTGGGGCGTATCAGTGTACCCCACAAATATCCCAACCTCTGCGGTCGACTCCAGCTTCTTCCTGGCATCCTTCGTCACATGCATGTAAACAAGAGAACCAAAAATCCTCAAATGGGAAATATCAGGCCTCTTACCAGAATAAGCCTCCTTAGGTGTACTCATGCCAAGTATCTTGTGAGGACAATGGTTCTGCACATATATTGTAGTATTGCATGCCTCCGCCCACAAGTGAAGGGGTAGGCCCTAATCATGTAACATTGCCCGTGCAACACCCATGATAGTTCTGTTCTTCCGCTCAGCAACCCCGTTCTGTTGTGGGTTATGGGGAGCTATGAGCTCTCTTCGAATCCCTTATGTGCTGCAGAAGTCCTTGAACTTGCCAGAGATGAATTCACCACCATTGTTGCTCCTAAGAGCCTTCACCTTCTTCCCCGATTCCTTCTCAACCAGTGCTTTGAACTCACAGAACTTTGAGTATGTCTCGCTCTTTTTCTGCATGAAGAAGATCCAACACTTTCGAGAGAAATCATCAACAAAGATCACATAGTACTTGTGCTTTGCTGTCAAAGCTACTGAGAAAGGTCCACACACGTCTGTGTGAATTCTCTCAAGGATCGTCGTGGCGCGACTATCCTTCTCATGAAAGGTGGCTTTCACAAATTTTCCCAAAGTACACCCCTTGCACTAATCTGACTGCGCAAGAGTGCCTTTAGGAAGCATAGTAGAAATATGTTGTAGTATCTTCAAGGCTCCATGGTGAAGGTGGCCCAATCTCTAGTGCCACAGCTCGACATCATCCCGGCTCACCAATCCTTCTACCTTGCATGCTGTTATCACTGAAAATTCCAATGCCAAAATTTCAAAACCGCTCACATTAGTTTGATGCGCATAAAGCCTTTTTGTAATTTCGCAGCGCAACATGTTTAGGTGGTTTCGTAGTGCATAATTCATATTTTGCACTGGCTGCACTACGAAATTGGGGAAATGGCTGCAAGAGTTGGAGAGAGAATTTTTTTAGTGATTTTGATGAAGCAAGTATCATTAGCCCAGCTCAAAGCTCTCACCAAACTTGGAAACATTTACATGGAATGGAATATGATCAGTGCAGCTGCCAATTTTATAAGGCAACCCTAGCTGTAACAACAGGCTTGTTTGACCCATACAGTAATTTAGTAATAATCTACAAACAACAGGGGCATTATGAAGAGGCTATTGCTTGCTATAATGAAGTTCTTCGGATAAATCTAATGGCAGCTGATGGTTTTGTAAACAGAGGAAACACTCTCAAAGAGATTGGTCGTGTTAGCAAAGCTAATTCAGGATTATATACGAGCTGTTACAGTTAGACCTACCATGGCTTAAGGCCATGCAAACCTTGCCTCCGCTTACAAAGACAGTGGTCATGTGGAAGCTGCTATTAAGAATTGCAAACAAGCCTTGGCGCTGCGCCCTGATTTTCCAGAAGCTGCATGCAATCTTTTGCATACCTTACAGTGTGTATGTAGTTGGGAAGACCGTGAGAATAAGTTTGGGGAAGTTGAGGCCAAGTGGGAAACCGATTAGAGAGAAGGGAAGAAAGTCCTCTCAGTATCAGTGAATCAGTCTACTTGTTTCAAATAGATGCTGGAGAAGAGGTAAAAGCATGCTGTTTTAAATAACACAGCAGTTTCGTAGCGCGCTACGAAACTGCTGTAGGTGATGTTTGTTACAGGCATATTTCTCTGTTTTAAGCAGTCAACTTCCAGGAGGTATTTAGCGCAGCTGAAAGAATATTTTCAAAAATTGAAAGAGGTTTTTATTCCTAACATACTGAACTAGAAAAACCTCTTTCAGTTTCTTCAAATTGGTTATGAGCTGGGAGAAACGAGTGACTAAAAGTTGCACTACGAAACTGCTGTAGATGCAGTTTTTAATTTCCTGTTTTACACATCTTCTTCAAGGATCGATTCTGGGCAGCTGGAGTAGTTTTTCAAAAACCCAAAAGAGGTTTTTTTTAAGCACAGATTGGTTCACAAAAACCTCCTTCAGTTTTTCCAAATATGGTTTCTGTGAGAAATTATGAGCTCTTTCCCAAGACATATTTTTCAGCCAGAATCTTTTTGAAACTTCAAGTTAAGGGAATTTAAAGTGGTTAAAGAATGGTTTCAGGTTGATGCTGCTCGTGGTAAAGAACTCATTTGGATAAGAGGAGAAAGAAGGATTGTGGCATGAAAGTGATGGTTCAAAAGACGAGATTGCAAAGTTGAATATGTAATTTCTTGAAAAGAAGGCTGAACTGTTAGCGGAATATTTTGATATTAGAATTGATAAGCAAGGAAACCTGCATAGCCTCCCACTAGTGCTCGACCAATATACTCCTGACATGGACCGTCTTCCCCGTTTTGTTTTGACTTTGGCAAACGACGTTGATTGGAATGCTTCCATTGGTGACTGTTATGCTTTGTATCCACCACTGTTGCCAAATCCCTCTGGGGAAGGATTGAAATTTTATCAGATATCAAAATCAAAGTGTAGCATTGAACAACCTATTGCAAATGAACAGCGGAATATTGATCAAGAAATTCCAGCAAATGAAACTAATATTGATCAGGAGCTACTTGCAGAAGAAATATGTTCTGCCATTCAGCAAGCTATGATCACTTATGGACCCAATTCTTTCATCAATTCAATTTCAGGGACAGGACATGAAAATGGAAAAGCGTTAGCATGTTGAGATATTTTGCTATGCTTTGAGCCAGAATGATGGCACTGAATGGAGGCAGCTATTGAAGCTCCAAGGATTCTGAATCTCTCAAGCAGTGAACACTTTAGTGGACCTTATGGGGAGGATTTTGTCTTCATTACCAATAATTGGCATACATCTCTTCTTCCTTGTTACTTGAAGACAGTCAAATTTATTGATGAAGACTGTGTTTTTGAAATTGTTTAAAACAGTTTCGCAGTTTCGTAGCGCGCTACGAAACTGCGAAACTGCTGTAGGTGTTGTTTTGAAACGCATATAACAGTTTGATGGCAGAATCAAAAAATTTGCAAAGGAAACACCTCAGTGACATGAAAGGGATCAAAGGAAGCTGCTACAGCCATTCAACATACGCCATGTGTACCTTTAACAAAAGGTGAAAGATTTTAACCTAAGTTTGGAATTTTTGGTCATAAAGTCACTTTAATCTCGGTGATTAGGGTTTGGAGGGAGCTGCATATGAAAAGTTTCGGTTGGCACACCTGTTCATTAAAGAAGCTTCCAGCATGTCAGTAAACATATTAGTAACATGGTAATATCCTATATTCTTGGGTTATTAAAGGCTTAAGGTAACTACTGCTGCATACTCGGTGATGGGGGACCAGAACCGAGAATTTAGGGTTATTCTCAGCCAACACAGAACAGATCAAAGCCTTCGGTGTTCAAAGCCAACATGGGACATTAATTGCTCATTTCATGCCATCTCAGCCAAGCGAAGAGGAAGATCTTTGGATTCGAATATTATGAAGCACATCAAAGACCGACAAACAGGGGCCTATGTTTCAGGGTAACCGAGAAGATGTGTCATTAAAGTCAAACATGGAGCATTAAAGGTTCATCACAGCTATCTCGGCCCAGATTACAGATGTCAGAGAAAGAAGGGGATTGAAGATCAAGGCTGTTATGGAGTTTAAGTCCTATTTAATTTAGAAGTCTAGAAGATTTAGTGGAATTAGAATTTTAATTGTTTTATGATTCCAGCGCTGTCAATTAGTAATCAGCTGTAATTATTAGTTAGTTAAAAGTTAGTAGGTGTCATCATAGGCAGTCATCGAGCTCCCCTCATGCTGGAGGAGGAAGCTCAAATGAGATAGAATAAGCACTTTATAAATAGCTGAAACAGAGATAGACAGGGGGTTGGATATTTTGAAGACTGTTTTGGCTTGTGTGTAAACAGAGTTTTAGTAATACAGAGGACTGTTTTTCTTCTTAGGATTCACAATGGATCTTCTTGTTCAAATGTGGGATGGTATAGTTTCTTTGATGTCCTTTTACAGTTTGGTAAATGCATAATCACTCAGAACTCATGGATCATGCTCTGACTTCCTGTATGCCTTTGCAAACTGTGGTTTCATGTAAGTTTTGTTTGAACATTTAGATGTAAAGTGCCCTGACTTCTATGAAAGATAGTGTTGTTGTTTACTGAGATATTAGTGACTCCATAAGCCCAATGGGAAGCAATTCTGTCCAGCCAGTACATTTTTCATGTGTCTTGTAAGAGTTAGCCATCTTGTTCAATATCAATAACCTATGAGAGAGCCCTCTCAGACTAAGGAGGCTAAGCCTTAGTTAAAAGCCTGGTTTGAAACAGTTACACAAAGTCTTGCTGATTGGCAACCTTCAGTGCCTGATTTTGTGATAACATTTTGGTGCGTCTGCCGAGAGCCTGAAGATTATTCTTTCGCGAAATTGTGAAGCTGAACTTCTGAAGGTAGCAGGAGCTCAGAAGGTTTTTGAGGCTGCAAAACTACCTTGGCGACTCCATTGTTGAAGAATTCGAAATTCATAGGTTCATGGTGATTCCACTGGAGTTATGAAGGACCCAGAAGCTGCCATTCTTAGTTCAAGGTATGCATGCATAGATTTTTCAGGAATTCATGGTTTCCCAAATCATTTTCCCAAGGATGCATATTTTCTAAGGAATGGTCCCAAATTTAATGGAGAAGATTTGAGTTTAACTCTGAAGCATATCTCATATTTCTGTCATTTTGCTGAGCTTCTTAGAGTTAAACATGAGGATGTTTGCATTATGTTATTTTATGATTCACTTCAAGGGAAATGCAAACAATGGATTGAAAGTTTTCCTATCAAATCCGTTAAGTCATTTCAAGACTTATGGCTTATGTTTTTGGAGGAATGGATAGATAGGTCAGAGGTGGTGGCAAACTCTCCTTCAGTTGAGGGTTTCAAACAATGGAATGATGATCATATTAATGAAGAAATAGGTGAAAATTTTTCTTTGTCCTTGTCCTCGTATCTAAAGTCATTTGACTGTAAAGCAGAGGATAAGATGAGATTTTTTGATGAAGTTGCTGAGGACATTGAGAAAGAAATTGAAACTTTAGAAGGTCAAATTCAGGCATATAATTTTCATAATCATGATCATTATTTTCAAAATCTTTCTATTGCAGAACACAAGGAGAGAGTGTTGCTTCCTTTTTCTTTTACGGTTGAGGAAATGTATACTGTTGTTGAAGATCAGTTTGCACAACCTAAAAGTTACAAGAATCATCAAGCTGATCATGTATTCTGGGATCCTGTAGCTGACTACATGGAAGAGTTTTACTCTCAAGTTTTTCAGTTTTTCTATGAAGATCAGAGGCAATTTCAATGGCAGTGGTCATCACAATATCATTGTGGCTCTGAACTCCGATGCAGCCAAAGGACACAAATGTCAAATAAGATAAATGATTGGTTACATTGGAAATTTCATATTGATTGAGCTGAAAGAAGTTTGAAGCTGATAGGGTAGGTAGGTAGGTAAATGCAAATAAGCTCAAGGTTGACTGAGCATTTTTTTTTTAGTAGATGAAGATTTCTTTTTCCTAACAGTGATCATCAAGTTTAAGCCCGAGGTGAAGGCCCAAGAAGCTTGAAGAAGATGTTTGTCAAATAAATTTTTGTTCATTAAAAGAGGATAAGGCACTGGAACTGCAGGTTCTTAGTGTACCACAAGGGCACACTATCCCAAGTGGAGCCACTGTTATCACTGAAAATTCCAATGCCAAAATTTCAAAACCGCTCACATTAGTTTGATGCGCATAAAGCCTTTTTGTAATTTCGCAGCGCAACATGTTTAGGTGGTTTCGTAGCGCATAATTCATATTTTGCACTGGCTGCGCTACGAAATTGGGGAAATGGCTGCAAGAGTTGGAGAGAGAATTTTTTAGTGATTTTGATGAAGCAAGTATCATTAGCCCCGCTCAAAGCTCTCACCAAACTTGGAAACATTTACATGGAATGGAATATGATCAGTGCAGCTGCCAATTTTATAAGGCAACCCTAGCTGTAACAACAGGCTTGTCTGCCCCATACAGTAATTTAGTAATAATCTACAAACAACAGGGGCATTATGAAGAGGCTATTGCTTGCTATAATGAAGTTCTTCGGATAAATCTAATGGCAGCTGATGGTTTTGTAAACAGAGGAAACACTCTCAAAGAGATTGGTCGTGTTAGCAAAGCTAATTCAGGATTATATACGAGTTGTTACAGTTAGACCTACCATGGCTTAAGGCCATGCAAACCTTGCCTCCGCTTACAAAGACAGTGGTCATGTGGAAGCTGCTATTAAGAATTGCAAACAAGCCTTGGCGCTGCGCCCTGATTTTCCAGAAGCTGCATGCAATCTTTTGCATACCTTACAGTGTGTATGTAGTTGGGAAGACCATGAGAATAAGTTTGGGGAAGTTGAGGCCAAGTGGGAAACCGATTAGAGAGAAGGGAAGAAAGTCCTCTCAGTATCAGTGAATCAGTCTACTTGTTTCAAATAGATGCTGGAGAAGAGGTAAAAGCATGCTGTTTTAAATAACACAGCAGTTTCGTAGCGCGCTACGAAATTGCTGTAGGTGATGTTTGTTACAGGCATATTTCTCTGTTTTAAGCAGTCAACTTCCAGGAGGTATTTAGCACAGCTGAAAGAATATTTTCAAAAATTGAAAGAGGTTTTTATTCCTAACATACTGAACTAGAAAAACCTCTTTCAGTTTCTTCAAATTGGTTATGAGCTGGGAGAAACGAGTGACTAAAAGTTGCACTACGAAACTGCTGTAGATGCAGTTTTTAATTTCCTGTTTTACACATCTTCTTCAAGGATCGATTCTGGGCAGCTGGAGTAGTTTTTCAAAAAACAAAAAGAGGTTTTTGTTAAGCACGGATTGGTTCACAAAAACCTCCTTCAGTTTTTCCAAATACGGTTTCTGTGAGAAATTATGAGCTCTGTCCCAAGACATATTTTTCAGCCAGAATCTTTTTGAAACTTCAAGTTAAGGGAATTTAAAGTGGTTAAAGAATGGTTTCAGGTTGATGCTGCTCGTGGTAAAGAACGCATTTGGATAAGAGGAGCAAGCAGGATTGTGGCATGAAAGTGATGGTTCAAAAGACGAGATTGCAAAGTTGAATATGTAATTTCTTGAAAAGAAGGCTGAACTGTTAGCGGAATATTTTGATATTAGAATTGATAAGCAAGGAAACCTGCATAGCCTCCCACTAGTGCTCGACCAATATACTCCTGACATGGACCGTCTTCCCCGTTTTGTTTTGACTTTGGCAAACGACGTTGATTGGAATGCTTCCATTGGTGACTGTTATGCTTTGTATCCACCACTGTTGCCAAATCCCTCTGGGGAAGGATTGAAATTTTATCAGATATCAAAATCAAAGTGTAGCATTGAACAACCTATTGCAAATGAACAGCGGAATATTGATCAAGAAATTCCAGCAAATGAAACTAATATTGATCAGGAGCTACTTGCAGAAGAAATATGTTCTGCCATTCAGCAAGCTATGATCACTTATGGGCCCAATTCTTTCATCAATTCAATTTCAGGGACAGGACATGAAAATGGAAAAGCGTTAGCATGTTGAGATATTTTGCTATGCTTTGAGCCAGAATGATGGCACTGAATGGAGGCAGCTATTGAAGCTCCAAGGATTCTGAATCTCTCAAGCAGTGAACACTTTAGTGGACCTTATGGGGAGGATTTTGTCTTCATTACCAATAATTGGCATACATCTCTTCTTCCTTGTTACTTGAAGACAGTCAAATTTATTGATGAAGACTGTGTTTTTGAAATTGTTTAAAACAGTTTCGTAGCGCGCTACGAAACTGCGAAACTACTGTAGGTGTTGTTTTGAAACGCATATAACAGTTTGATGGCAGAATCAAAAAATTTGCAAAGGAAACACCTCAGTGACATGAAAGGGATCAAAGGAAGCTGCTACAGCCATTCAACATACGCCATGTGTACCTTTAACAAAAGGTGAAAGATTTTAACCTAAGTTTGGAATTTTTGGTCATAAAGTCACTTTAATCTCGGTGATTAGGGTTTGGAGGGAGCTGCATATGAAAAGTTTCGGTTGGCACACCTGTTCATTAAAGAAGCTTCCAGCATGTCAGTAAACATATTAGTAACATGGTAATATCCTATATTCTTGGGTTATTAAAGGCTTAAGGTAACTACTGCTGCATACTCGGTGATGGGGGACCAGAACCGAGAATTTAGGGTTATTCTCAGCCAACACAGAACAGATCAAAGCCTTCGGTGTTCAAAGCCAACATGGGACATTAATTGCTCATTTCATGCCATCTCAGCCAAGCGAAGAGGAAGATCTTTGGATTCGAATATTATGAAGCACATCAAAGACTGAAAAACAGGGGCCTATGTTTCAGGGTACCCGAGAAGATGTGTCATTAAAGTCAAACATGGAGCATTAAAGGTTCATCACAGCTATCTCGGCCCAGATTACAGATGTCAGAGAAAGAAGGGGATTGAAGATCAAGGCTGTTATGGAGTTTAAGTCCTATTTAATTTAGAAGTCTAGAAGATTTAGTAGAATTAGAGTTTTAATTGTTTTATGATTCCAGCGCTGTCAATTAGTAATCAGCTGTAATTATTAGTTAGTTAAAAGTTAGTAGGTGTCATCATAGGCAGTCATCGAGCTCCCCTCATGCTGGAGGAGGAAGCTCGAATGAGATAGAATAAGCACTTTATAAATAGCTGAAACAGAGATAGACAGGGGGTTGGATATTTTGAAGACTGTTTTGGCTTGTGTGTAAACAGAGTTTTAGTAATACAGAGGATTGTTTTTCTTCTTAGGATTCACAATGGATCTTCTTGTTCAAATGTGGGATGGTATAGTTTCTTTGATGTCCTTTTACAGTTTGGTAAATGCATAATCACTCAGAACTCATGGATCATGCTCTGACTTCCTGTATGCCTTTGCAAACTGTGGTTTCATGTAAGTTTTGTTTGAACATTTAGATGTAAAGTGCCCTGACTTCTATGAAAGATAGTGTTGTTGTTTACTGAGATATTAGTGACTCCATAAGCCCAATGGGAAGCAATTCTGTCCAGCCAGTACATTTTTCATGTGTCTTGTAAGAGTTAGCCATCTTGTTCAATATCAATAACCTATGAGAGAGCCCTCTCAGACTAAGGAGGCTAAGCCTTAGTTAAAAGCTTGGTTTGAAACAGTTACACAAAGTCTTGCTGATTGGCAGCCTTCAGTGCCTGATTTTGCTGCGTAGCCATCTACATGAAATTGATAAGGATTCTTGACTCTAACCCCTATCTTCCGGGTTTCTCCAGTTGTCTTACTGCGCAGGAAATCCTTTCCCTCCCTCAAGACAACATCATATCCCTTGTCTTCTAACATCGCCATGGAGATAAGATTCTTCCTCAATCCTGGAACATGCATCACTTCCTTCAATATGAAGGGTTTAGCAGACTCTCTCTCAAATGAAATGGTACCGATACCGGTCGCGTTGTATCTACCATCATCACCCATCTCGATGTGCACTCCAAGATCTTTCTCAGCTAGATCAGAAAACAAATCTCCATCTCCTGTCATGTGAAAAGACGCACCACTATCCAAGAACCATGCCGGTCCCATCACACTTGATACCAAGCATGCAATCAGTGAAAAATACAGCTCAAACTATGAGGCTAAGGCCTCTCCCTCTGCAGATCCAGCAGCTTGCTTATTTTTCTTCTTCTACGGACAATTTGTGGCATAATGTCCATGCTGGTGACAGTTAAAGCACTTCACCTTGGACATGTCTTGCTGCTTGCCTTTCGAACTAGAATGAGAAGCTTTCTTGTTCTTCCCCTTCTTTGATTTGGTAGCCAAAGTGCAATTTTCTTCATCAGATGCCTTTGATGAAGATCCGTCCCTGGTATTCCGCCTGATCTCCTCTTGCACAAGATCAGACCAAAGTCTCTCCCATCCTAGCAATTTCTCCCGACCATTGACAGAGTCTTGATAGGAATGCCAACTCTTCGGAAGACCAAGGAGAGCCAATCTCACCAAGTCCTCATCATCGACAATCACCCCCACACTTCCCAGCTCATCCCGGCATTGGGTGAACTTTGTGAGATACTTGGGCATACTGTCTCCTTTCTCACACTTAATGTTTCTGAGTTTATCCTTGAGTTCCAACTTCCTCTGGTCGCTCTTGCTTTGGAATAAATATGTCAACACTTTCCACATCAAGTATCGAGAAGCCTTTCCATGCAGGCTAGATACAATGTGATCCTTCACGCCCTCCAACAGAATCCTTTGACACTTTGCTGTCTTCTTTTGCCAAGCCTCAACTTGAGCAGCATCAGTAGGACTTGGGACCTCAACATCTATGAATTCCTTCAACCCATTGTCATCTAACACCGCCTCCATCCTGTCTTTCCATGCAATATAATTCGAGCTGCCTTCAAGGGCATACTCCAACCGCAATCTATTGAAATACATTTCAAATTTGACACCAAGAAAACACTACTACAAATTCGAATTCCACCAGCTCAAAACTCAACCTCTTCTGATCTAAAATTCGTGAGAGAAAATTATTTCTCGTACAAATATTGACTGTATGGGAATTTACCGGATATCTCACCTTCCAAAAGAAGGATGAATCTAGAGGCTACCTGGCCCAATTACAGACTCTGCCTGAAGAAATAAAATGTAATCACTTTCTGAATAATAGATCTAATGATCAACTTCGCTTTGATACCATGTAGAAATTTTGAATAATATAACACTTATTCACAAAGATTATCCTGATTATACAATATTTGTGGAATGCATGCATAATACATAACCTCCTCTACCATTGATCATCAATTTGCGGAATTAAAAAAACAATCACATGCGCACATTGAAACATCAATCACACATATCAACACAGTATGTAATGGGGAAAGCATACAACTGGAAACCCCCAACTATCTGTATATTATAATGATAGAGAACATGTATCAATAAATAGTACAATACTCCTCACAAGTACTCAGTACTATCTCCACATAATACACACAAACTAGCTCAGATCTGAACAAGTCACGGGTTCAAATCTCCTCCACTGTTTGCCTGCCTCTACTGTGCAATCCAAGTTGAGAATAGATCAGATCCAAGTTCAAAGTCCCTTGGCCTGTACTGCGCAATCCTCATTGGCAATCTCAATCAATGATTGTGCAAATCTCATGCACAGCTATAGTCACAACTGATAGTAGTCTCACCCTTTCACCCACCTCTAACACTTGTCTCCACTGAACTGTCCATGCACTGAGTTAACTGATGTATTCTTTATTTGATTTATGAGTTAATAATTAGTGAATTAATTAATAATTAATTCACTTCACTCATCACTAGTGTATTTTCCAGTTATACTAAATACAACTAGTTCAACTAAGTCAAACTAAACACAACTCCATCAACTCCTCAATCAACTCCACCAAACTCAATCACTTGAGTTCTAACTGAAGTCCATCATGCAATAGCTCAACTAACCCATAGGAAAAGCATATTTCCTTCTGGCAGTTGCATGTGCCACATCCGTAGCTCAAACTGAAGTGCTGCAAGAGGATAAGATAATGTTTATAGTCCAAAAATTATTAAGAGCTAATAATATTCGACTGTTCTATTTTTTGACTGGCAGTCTAAAAATAGACTCCGCCCATATGTCTAAAAATAGGGGTCCATCTATTTTTACCAACATGACCAATCATCCATAGATAGCATCCTGAAACTCATAGACCATGATCCATATGTCTAAAAATAGACATACTCTAAAAATAGACTTTGCCCACTTAGTGAAGGCGACTTCTTTTCACTAAGCTCCATCATCTTGTTGCATTTTCAACAAACGCTTCCCGTAAATGTGCACTGCTAGGGGGGTCTAGGGGGGGTGACGATGATTATTTGGAGCCCCCCTGGTGAGGGATCGGGAGCGATGCCCCCAAAGCCAAAAAATATATGTAAAATTGCCTTGTAAAATGTTGTAATTTCGTAATCAATCTAGATCGTTCATTAGGCATAAATCCGACGGTAGAAGTTATGTTTAATTTAGGGTTTTTTCCCTAGAAGGCAACCCCTCCCTATATATGAGGGAATTATATTGTAGCTATGTAGATGTGTATTCTAAGTGAGAAAGAGAGAGGAGTTTGTGTGAGAGTGAAGAGGGAATTACAATAGATCTGTTGTAGATTGTATCTCTTCATTTTGTTAGATAATAGAAAAGGAAGGACTGGTTGTTTCTCCATGGATGTAGCCCAAATTGGGTGAACCATGTATATCTATGTCTCTCTTGTTTTATGTTTTTTCTGTGCTTATATTTCTGCAATATTTTATGTGTTCCATTGTTCTGTAATATATAATTTTCTAACAACTAGTATTAGATCTGAAGGTCTATTTGGCTTATAAACATGCAGGAGAGAAGGGTTCCTAGTTTGAGTGGGAGAAATGGTGGAAGATGGTAGGTTTGGGGTCGAAAAATTTAATGGAAAAAAATACTAGCTATGGAATATTTAGATGAAGGATCACTTATATCAGAAAGATCTGTACCTACCATTGAGCAGAAAGAAAGATAAGCCGACAAGTATGACAGAAACATAATGGGATATTCTCGACAGAAAGGCACTTGGAACAATACGATTGTGCCTAGCAGCGTCAGTAGCCTTTAATATTTCAAAGGAAACAAAAATAGAGGGTTTAATGTTGACATTGGCTAAATTATATGAAAAACCCTCGGCCTCAAATAGGGTATTTCTTATGAAGTGTTTATTTAATATAAAGATGTCAGAAGGTGGATTTGTTGTTGATCATTTAAATGAATTTAATACAGTTACCAGTCAGTTAAGTTCTGTAGGGGTAACTTTTGATGATGAAGTTAGGGCTCTATTATTTCTGTGTTGATTTCCAGAAAGTTGGAATGGTTTAGTTATGGCCATTAGTAACTCTGACTCCGGATCTATTACTTTAAAGTTTTATGATGTTGTTGGTGCAATCCTTAGCGAGGAAATGCAAAGGAAAAGATCTGGTGAGACATCAGGTAATATTTTGACTGTAGAGACTAGGGGAAGAAAAATGGAAAGAGGAAAGAGCCCAAGATATCACAATAAGTTAAGGAAAGGTAGATCGAAATCTAGATCGGGGATAGTGTGTTGGAAATGTGGGAAGAAAGGACACCTGAAGAAAGACTGCAAGTCTCGGAAGGGAAAACAAGGAAACGTGCAAAAAGAAAACAATTGTGAAGCGAATGTAATAGGTGATGTGTTGCAAGATGATTTGATTCTTTCATTAGAAAACATTATTGATGCCTGGGTGGTAGATTAAGGGGTCTCATTCCATGCCACACTTGATAGGAAACATTTTCATGATTATGTTCAAGGAGATTTTGGATAGGTTTGATTGGGTGATGATAAACCCTGTAAAATCATTGGAATGGGTACAGTTTTCATGAAACAACATAATGGAAGTCAATGGCTATCGAAGGAGGTAAGGCATGTTCCAAACCTGAAGAAAAATCTGATTTCAATAGGGAAGTTGGGAGGTGAAGGTTGTGTAACAACTTTTACAGATAAAACCTGGAAGGTCACTAAAGAAGCCCTGGTAATAGCAAAAGGAGAAAAGGTTGGTACATTGTATTTATGCAATGATATTTCTAATTTTGTTAATGATTTAACCTCTACAAGAGAAGATACAATATTATGGCATCATAGGCTCGTGCACATGAGTGAGAAGGGGATGTAGAATCTTCACTCAAGAAATTTGTTGCCAGGTTTGAAGCATGTTTATTTGGAATTCTGTGAGAGTTGTGTTTATGGAAAACAAAAGAGAGTCAGATTCCTCAAAGTTGGGAAAAAAATAAGAGTGAAAAATTAGATCTTGTGCATACAGATGCATGGGGACCTGCTCAAGTATCATCTTTCGATGGCTCTCGTTATTATGCTACTTTTATTGATGATGCAACAAGAAAAACCTGGATTTATTGTATTCAAAATAAATTTGATGTTTTGATACTTTCAAGAAATGGAAAGATTTCATTGAAAATGAGACAGGAAAAAGGTTGAAGTGTCTCAGATCGGACAATGGAGGTGAATATTGCAGTAAAGAGTTTGATAGGTACTGTTCATAGAATGTGATTCGTAGAGAGAAGACAGTTCCAGGAACACCACAAGAAAATGGTGTGTCAGAAAGGATGAACAGGATAATCATGGAGCGTGCAAGGTGCATGAGATTGCACGCATGATTTCCTTTACAATTTTGGGCAGATGTTGTAGATATTGTTATTTATCTAATTAACAGAGGGCCTTTAAGTTCCTTAGATGGTGGTATTCCAGAGGAGGCATGGATAGGTAAAAATATAAACTACTCATTTTTAAAGACTTTTGGTTGTGAAGCTTTTGTCCACATTAATAAAGAAAATAGAACAAATCTTGAGGCAAAATCAAATAAATATACCTTTATTGGATATGGTGTTAATGATTTTGGTTATCGCTTTTATTATGATGAAAAAAAAAAATTTAGGAGTAGAGACGTCATATTCAATGAAAATGTTTTGTACAAGGATAAGATGCAGGAAAGAAAATAGGAAAAAGAAAACAAAGAATACACAGTCCTTGATGGGATCATAGAAAAAGTGAAGGTGCCTGAAAATCATAATGATCAATAGCCAGAACAACAACATCAACCACAACAGTAACAAGCACCTCAAACACATAAAAGTGGTATTAGAAGATCTACTAGGATAAGTAGATCCCCTGAACGATATTATCCTTCATTATATTATGTATTTTTGACTAATTCTGGTGAGCCAAAATGTTATGAAGAAGCAGTGCAGGTAGAAACCAGGAAGAAGTGGGAGCAAGCCATGAAATGAGAGATGGACTCCTTAGTACATAACCAGACTTGGGACTTAGTCAGGTTTCCTACAGGTAAAACAACATTGCAGAATAAATGGGTTTACAGGTTGAAGGATGAATATGGAGGTAGAAAGAGGTATAAAGCTAGGCTTGTGGTGAAAGGGTTTGCACATAAAAAGGGTATAGACTTTCATGAGATATTTTATCTTATTTTTAAAATGACTTCAATCAGAACTATTTTAAGTCTAGTGGCAGCTGAAGATTTGCATCTTGAGCAGTTAGATGTAAATACAACCTTTCTCCATGGGGATTTGGAGGAATAGATATATAGGCAACAGCCACAAGGTTATGAGGTCAAAGGGAAGGAGAAACTAGTGTGTAGGTTGAAGAAGAGCTTGTATGGATTAAAACAGGCTCCAAGGCAGTGGTATCTAAAATTTGACAGGTTTATGTCTGAACAAGGTTATACAAGATGTCACTCTAATCATTATGTTTATTTCAAAAGGAAAAATGATGGCAGTGATATTATATTGTTATTGTATGTAGATGACATGCTTGTTGCAGGTTCTAACATGTAGGAAATAAATTTTCTCAAAATAAATTGGCGAACTCATTTGCAATGAAGGATTTCGGTGTTGCAAAACAAATCCTTGGTATGAGAATAACTAGAGACAGGGATAATCGAAAATTAACATTGTCTCAGAGTGAGTACACACAAAAGGTGTTGAAAATATTTAATATGAAGGATGCAAAACCAGTTCGTATACCTTTGGCTAGCCATTTCAAACTAAGTAAGGAGGTGTGTCCCAAGACTTAGGAAGAAATGGCATATATATCTAAAGTTACATATGCATCAACAGTTGGAAACTCAATGTATGCAATGGTCTGCACAAGGCCTGATATTTCACATGCTATGGGAGTTGTAACCAGGTTCATGAACAATCCAAGAAAAGAACATTGGATGGTGGTGGAGTGGATTCTCAGGTATTTGAGAGGTGTTAACACTCAGGTTGTCCTTAAAGCTCCTTAAAGGATACAGCCGAGGTAACCACAAACCAATCTTTGGACTGCAGGTCCTAGCCTACCAGCAGTTAGAGAGGGCTCTCCCTTTAGGATTTAGATTTGTTGATGATGATTTTAGGCTAGTTATTGAATTCAAGGGGATTTGTTTAAGTTTTGGTGGGATGATTGATGATTTCAAGTAGAGAGGCAGGGATAGCATGGAAGTTTTAGAACCATTGGGCGTGGAGTCAAGGAGTAGGACTGCTGGTGTGTTTTCTTGGTCACAAGAAAGGAATATGGAGCAAGCTAACTACACATGAAACAATGATTCGAGCTTAAAAGATGGAATGAGGGCTAAGGAATGAGAGGCAGTTAAGAATCTCTCGTTCAGCTTAACAGAGTGGAGGTGAATGAGCTCTACCTAGGAGCAGTAAAGAATTCCTAGATAATTGTCAAACATGAGTGAATTAGGGGAAATATGAGCCACAGGGAATAATGTAGGTTTTAAACCTGTACAGAAATTACCTGCATACGAATTCTTAAACAAAGAAAATAAACAATGCGAGAGCATAACCCATAAAACACATATGCACAGAGATTTTTCCCTAGATCCCAAAACGGGACTACCAGCTTGATTTTTCATTATGTTCCTTTCAATGTTACAATACATATTTATACATGCCGAAGCATCCAATACCATGGACCGAAATCCATCGCGTCCAATACCATGGACCGAAAACCATCGCGTCCAAAAAACATGTGCGAAAATAATGCACAAAACCATAGGTGGGTCCGCCCAACCTAACATATGGTCCAAAACCAAGTGGGGTTACGAGTGCCCTTCAAACCCCCTATTAACTACGTGGAAAGAATATAACACAACCCAACAATCTCCCACTTGTTTTCTTTCCACAGGGGCCACAGGAGAGCTTAGTCATTCTTTCAGCCCTGAGATTCCCATTGCTTCTCTACACCAAGAGAACTTCTCAGAGCTCACAGATTTTGTCAATGCATCTGCAGTATTCTTCAAAGTGTCCACCTTTACCAGCAACACCTTTCTGTCTTCTATCATATCCCTCACAAAGTGATACTGAACATCAATGTGCTTTGTCTTTGAATGATAAGCAGGGTTCTTTGCCAAGAAAATTGCACTTTGGCTGTCACAGTCTATTCTTATAGCTCCCTGTACTAACCCCATACTTGAACACAATCTCTGCAACCAAACTGCTTCCTTGCTTGCATGAGTGGCTGCCATGTATTCTGCTTCTGTAGTTGATAGTGCCACTACAGATTGTTTCTTACTCATCCAACTGACTGCACCTTCAAATAGGTTAAACACATACCCACTTGTAGATCTTCTCTGATCCAGATCTCCAGCCCAGTCTGCATCAACAAAGCCATGAATATCCAACACTCTGTCCAACCCTGGTATTCCTTGGTAGCACAAACCATAATCACTAGTGCCATGCAAATACCTGAAAACCCGCTTCACTGCTGTCCAATGCTCCTTCCCAGGTTTTGACATAAACCTGCTCAATACTCCCACTGCATGTGCAATGTCTGGTCTAGTACAGACCATTGCATACATCAGGCTACCCACTGCACTTGCATATGGAACACGGGACATGTCCTCTTCCTCTTCTTGTGTCTTAGGACACTGTTCAGCAGATAACCTCACACCTACAGGAATAGGAACCTTCATCGGTTTACTATCCTGCATATTAAACCTCTGGAGTATTGTCTCGACATACTTCCTCCGGTTTAACCAGAGCTTCCTCTTTGACCGATCTCTTTTAATTTCCATGCCCAAAATATAGTTTGCAGCACCAAGATCTTTCATGTCAAATTTGGAGGACAATTGGGTCTTCAAATTCTGGATAATTTTTTTGTCATTTCCAACCAGCAACATATCATCCACATACAAGACCAGATAAATAATACGGTCACCAATTAATTTAAAATACACACAATGATTTGCTTTGCTTCTGGTGAAGCCAAGTCCCCGTATAAATGTATCAAATTTCTGATACCACATCCTTGGTGACTGTTTTAACCCATACAGAGACTTCTTTAACTTGCATACCAGTTCTTTCTTACCCTTCACCGCAAAGCCTTCAGGTTGCTTCATGTAGATTTCCTCTTCCAAATCCCCGTGAAGAAATGCTGTCTTCACATCCATATGTTCTACCTCAAAATCAAAAGCAGAAGCAACAAATAAAAGTAATCTAATAGAAGTTACCTTGGCAACAGGAGAAAAAATATCACCAAAATCAATTCCCGGCACCTGGGAATAACCTTTTGCTACCAACCGAGCTTTGTATTTCTCCACCTTTCCTTCCGCATTTGTCTTCTTCTTGAACACCCATTTGTTGCCAATGGGTTTCCTTCCAGCCGGCAACTCCACCAGATCCCAAGCCTCATTTTTGTGCAAAGATGCCATTTCATCAACCATGGCCTCTTTCCAGACTTTTCCATCCTCTGAATCCACTGCTTCCTTCACAGTTCTGGGATCATCATCAGTAACAGACAAAGCAAAAGCAGATGGACTATACCTTTCTGGTTGTCTTCTTTCTCGAACTGATCTTCTCATAGCCGGAGTTTGTGGCTCTTCATCTTCTGATTCCTCCTCTGCTGCAGAGTCTGATTCTTCCTCCTTTGGCTCAAACTCTATTTTCTCAGGTTCCTTTGGTTGGACTTCATGTTGAATAACATCTTTTACCTCTCTGAACAACACATCTCGGCTGTACACAACCTTTCGTGTGACTAGGTTCCAAATCTTATAACCCTTTAAACCATCCTTATACCCAATAAAGATGCACTTTTCAGATTTACTATCCAACTTGGTTCGTTTCTCCTTTGGAACATGTACATATGCATCACATCCAAATACCCTTAGATGTGAAAGAGAGGG
Organism: Pinus tabuliformis; assembly: GCA_031772625.1. NCBI lineage: Eukaryota > Viridiplantae > Streptophyta > Pinopsida > Pinales > Pinaceae > Pinus > Pinus tabuliformis. The sequence goes on from CM062818.1 coordinate 4,036,890, forward strand.
TTTCTTACCAGTCCATACTTCTTGTGGAGTCTTATCCTCCAACGCTGATGAAGGTGGTCTGTTGATCAGGTAACATGCAGTATCCACCACCTCTGCCCAGAATTCCTATCCTAACCCGGCACCACTGAGCATGCTTCTTGCCCTTTCCATCAACGTCTTATTCATTCTTTCTGCGACTCCATTTTGCTGAGGTGTATATGGAGTACTCTTCTGCTGTGCTATACCACACTTCTTACAGAATTCTTCAAATTCCTTGCTGCAAAATTCTCCACCATTATCTGTCCTCAACACCTTTATCTTCTTTTCTGTCTGATTTTCCACCAGAGCCTTAAATTCTTTAAACCTGTCAAAGACTTCAGATTTCTTCTTAAGAAAATATATCCATGTATTCCTTGAGAAGTCATCTATGAATGATACATAGTACACAGACTTACCCAGTGATGGAACCTTCACAGGTCCAAACACATCACTGTGCACAAGCTATAATATTTGTTTCGTCCTCTTACCACCAGAGGGGAAACTCACCCAATTCTGCTTCCCATATACACAATTTTCACAAAAATCAAAATCTAGAGAGCTATTATTCATACCTTCTACCATACCTTTACCATGAAGTATTCGAAGGCCCTTCTCTCCAATATGTCCAAGCCTTTGATGCCACAACATGGTCTTCTCTCCAGAGACCACTAGATTCTCTACTCCATTTTCAGGAACCATAGAACTATTGCACCCATCAACAACAGTGCTACCTTGCAACTTGTACAGAGTTCCAATCCGAACTCCCCACATTAATATCAGTGCTCCTCGAACCATCTTGCAAGTATCTTTCTCGAACACCGTCTTTACACCTGCATCATCCAACTTGCTTACAGAAATCAGGTTTCTGGCCAATGCAGGAGTATGTAGAACACCCGGAAGTGTTCTAACCCTTCCACCTTGCAACTTCAACTTTACTTTTCCCCGACCAATGATTCTAGCCTTCCTATCATCTCCTAAGAAGACATCACCACCATCGTATTTCTCATACTCGCAGAACCACTCTCTATGGGGAGTGAAGTGAAAGGATGCACCTGAGTCAATCAACCATGCCTCATGATCTACATGTGTACTTGAAGAAGCCAAGTACACATCCCCACCTTCATCTAAGGTGGTTTTCGCCTCTGCAGAAGGAGCATCATCAGATCCCTTTCCTTTATCAGGAGCTTTAGATTTACAATCCCTTCTGAAGTGCCCTTCCTTTCCGCATTTCCAGCACACCACCTTTGTAGGTTTTCCTGGAGATTTAGATCTCCCTCTAGATTTAGATCTCCCACTCGATGACTTATTTTTGTTTCTGTTCTGGGACCGTCCTCGTACAGACAAGGCATCACCATTCTGGTTGTCCATATTTTTCCGTCTCATCTCCTCCATCAGCAAGGCTGAGACTATTTCATCAAACTGTAAAGCAGTTGCATTGCTACCTATTGCAATAACCAGACTATCCCACGAATCTGGTAGAGAACACAACAGACTGCACTTCTCTTCATCTGAAATTTTAATATCAACAGATAATAACTGACTTACCACAGTATTAAACGCATTCAGATGCTCTGTCACCGAGTCTCCATCTTTCATCCTCAGGTTATACAGCTTTTTCCACAGGAATAGTTTATTCACCAGAGACTTAGATTGGTACAAAGTCCCTAACTTGACCCACAAAGCCTTTGTCGTAGCTTCCCCTGATACATTGAGCAATACTGAATCTGAGACACACAATCGTATTGTGCTCTTTGCCTTCCGATCCAACTTCTTCCATTCTTCATCGGTCACTCCCAATGGTTTAGTACCCGGATCTACCGCGATTCACTGATCTTTATCCACCAACAGATCCTCCATCTTGAGTTTCCACAACTCAAAATTCTGACCATTGAACTTCTCAATCTCTATCTTTCCACTACTCGCCATCTTCTTTCACCACCAGAATCGATCTCGCAGATCTCCCACTGAATAGGGTCTACCACAGGCCCGAGCGAAACCCTTCAGCAACAAAGGCGTCCCCTTGAAGCCAAAACAGCTCTGATACCAAATGTAGGTTTTAACCCTGTATAGAAATTACCTGCATACGAATTCTTAAACAAAGGAAATAAACAATGCAAGAGCATAACCCATAAAACACATATGCATAAAGAATTTTCCCTGGAACCCAAAACCGGGACTACCAGCTTGATTTTTCATTATGTTCCTTTCAATGTTACAATACATATTTATACATGTCGAAGCATCCAATACCATGGACCTAAATCCATCGCGTACAATACCATGGACCGAAAACCATTGTGTCCAAAAAACATGTGCGAAAATAATGCACAAAACCATAGGTGGGTTCGCCCAACCTAACATATGGTCCAAAACCAAAATTTTCCGGGGCGCTGCCCCGAACCCCATAAAGTGGGGTTACGGGTGCCCTTCAAACCCCCTATTAACTACGTGGAAAGAATATAACACAACCCAACAGAATTCATATTCATTACTAATCCAGATGAAAACATAAAGAAACAACAGAAATTGAGCATAGAGGGCAATTAAACCAAGTCTAAACTATTCATTCTTTCTGCTATTTTAGATGGTGATATATGTATGATAAAAACATATATGAATTTAAAATAGAGATAAGAAACACTTATTGGATCACGTTGCAGCACAAGAATTCCACATTCGATTCTTCAAAACATTGATTCACAGCAGATAGTCCATTCTCCAAGCTTTCAGCAGTCTTTAATTAAGGAAAATATCAGGTATACAGAGCGAGTCTCTCTTGGAGCTATACAACCAACCAACCCTCTAAATAGTAAATTAGGGGGTTTTTATAAGAAAAATATCTACAAAAATCAGATCTTAGACAGATCTGATGTAATAAGTGTTTTTAACCTAACATATGTCTGAAATAAATGCAACAAATATCTATGTAATGCGCTGGGGGCAACTGTTATAGACATTTTTGGGCCCTACAACCCCAAGCATGAAATGTCCATAAACCAAGGGCTCCTAAGTCCCTAAAAGTGTTGTTCTAACCCCTAAAGGAACAAGGTCAACAAAATAAAACTTCTCCTAGAAGTTCTCCATGAAAAACTGCTCAGAATTGGTCAAAACAGGATCATTTTAGCTGCTCCACTGGCTAAGTGCGTTGCATCTCACCTAAATACACTGTGAGGGTGCATTGCATTTCAGAAATCCCTTCTGTGGGGTGCGATGGGCGAGAAATGACAAATGGCAGTGTCATTCCGCGAGGTGGAGAGGCAATGGAAGCTTCCAGAATCTTCTCTTGTGACACTTGCCTCACTGAATTCGACCAAGGATGAGTAAGAGACCATCAATATCCAAGTGGAAGCAAGAACTATCGGAGGGAAGAAACTAATCAAATCATGAGCTGACTCATCTCCATTACAAACATCTATATATGGATCCCTCATCCCAGAGATCCAGAGGCTGGAATTTTGCATATTGCAAGGAATTGCTGTTGGTTTCTTGAGACAAACATCAGATTGTTGGGTGATCTAAGCTTTGTTTGATGTGAAGAGGGGCTTCTTTGCTGGGAGGTTGATGCTGGGTCAGAACAACTGGTTGTAACTCGTCTTGGCTCTTTTCTTGTTTATCAATAAAAGCTATTCAAGTTTTCCTCCATGCTTTTGTGTCATTGATGCATGCTACATTTGTATGGTCAATTTACATCTGATCCTAGATTGTTTATGATTATAGATCCATGTCTTTGTATAGTGCTATGCTTCTGTGATCTTATAGGTACTTTGTGAAGCTGGGCGTGCAAGGGAACAGGTAGTTGAAGACTATCAAAGAAGAGAGGAATCAAATTAGGAGATTAGCGAAAGACAGAGGTTGGTCTTTCTGTTCCTCTCTATCTATAATTCATAAAGGAAAAACGAAAGTAGCTTTTCTCTATTTGTTTCTAAGGTAGCTGTCACACCTTAGTGGGATAGAGCAGTTCTATATAGACACTTTTCCCTGTAACAAAATGGCGACTCCGCTGGGGAGATAATTAGTTTGTTTTTTTATCATTCTCTGTTGTCTATTTCATAAACTTACAGGTAGCATTCGAACTGCATTTGCCATAGCAAATGCAAAGTAGACAAATACTACTTCAATCCATCTACTGGATCTGTTTATGATTTAAACAACTGATTCACAAACTATCTGATTGCCCTTGTGATAGCTCTTAGATCCTCCTTAGATCTACCCCTGATTGTTGCATTACTGATTGTTTTTGCTCGGCCAAAACCCAAGAACTGAACTGCAAACTGTGACCCGGAACCGAAACAGAGTCTCGTTTCTGGCCCAGTGCAGGTACTATTTAGAGAATCTGAATTTCAGCGCACTTCCCGAGTGGACAAGCTGCGCTGCATTTCAAATTATTTTTGTTACAGGTGCGCTGATTAGACTAGCTCTGTGCAGTTTTGGCTTCTGTGATTCATTCTTTCCAGTTCTATTCTTGAATTTTGCTGCTTGTGATCAGTATATGTCTGTTTGAAACCCCTTTTCCTTGCTGTTATTCCGCCTCCTTTGTACAAAAGAACTGTAGATGTTTTTGTGTGTTTGTTGAGTCATTTACAGTTCTCCTTCGCAAAAGTAACATAATCGTACTGTCGTCCTTTGATTTGAAATAGTCGCAAGTGTCGATTTCAATTGTAGGAAAGAGTTTGATTGCTGTTGATGGTCGATTATCCTGTTACTATTGCTTTTGGTCTGAATTTGTAATTTTCTAGTGTCAAGAACAAGTATTCATTTGAAAATCATAAGGTGTTGTGATCGTCTCCATTTTTTATTTCGAAAAGAAACTTGTTGATATTTGTCGCTTGAAAAGAAATTTAGATTTGTGCATCAACTTTGTTTTTAGCATTCATATACTAAGAAAGTTGAAAACAAATACATGCATGTGCATTTGCATATAGACAGTTTGATTGGCTTGATTTAGGAAAGTGAATTTAGAGTGTGCTCTTTGCTCTTTGTGAAAAGATTCTGTCTTTCTTTTCCTTAGTAGCTAGGATTTTCATTGCACAAAGAAGATAAAAAGTTTGTTTATCATCTTAGATTGCATTTTAGGAATTACATCTACATCTCGTGGTGAACCTGAAAGGAAAACTTCATAAACAAGATCAACTTAAAATAAATTCAATGAATCTAACAACGCTTTGGAACTTAACGCACAACATTTAGAAGTCTAGGCTAGAGACGTATTCCGGCGTCGTAAAGCCTGGTAACTGTTGTTCTCACTGATGGTTGGGTGATTCCTCCACTTTGAGACGATAAGTGCCAGTACGGACTTGTGCTCCCACGTACCATCGAGTATATTTTGGGAGACCCCAATAGGCTTAATCCTTTATCCATAGGAAGTCGTGTCTGCCACCCTATCGATCGCAATGCACTGAACACAACATTCGGGAAGATTGACTGCCGTACCATAAAACGTATTTTGCAGTTTTGCAATTGGTTTGGTAATCCCTCTACCTAGATTTCCAGAGCAGTCCCTTTCGTTCCTTTTCAGACTCCTTGACAGAAAAGGTCCATATGAGCACTTGTCACTTCAGGCTCATTAAAAGTCGAAGGCGACTAGAGTCATCTTTTGTTTTTTCTCGAATCTTAAAAATTGAAAAAATAAGTTGTGTCAAAGCGTCTAAAATTTATTTTAAACGGAATACTCATTACCCCTTTCCTACGTTGATCTTGGGTTGAGAAAATGGAGTCCACCAACCAAGGAACTCCCCTTGGAGGAAATCCTAGTCCCTTCTCCCCTTGGCGAGATGTTGGTGCACCCCATATGGCCACATTGTCGCTTCCAGGACTGACAATTGGTTTTCCTGTATGGCTCTTCTCAACCTCTATCGTTCAGAACACCACAATTCCTGAACAATCGAATCAGCAACTAGACGAGTCCATAGTTACCCACCAACCTTCTACTTCCTCTAATTCTTCCTCTCCTCCTTCCTCTTCACTTGATGGGGTTGGTAAAGCCAAAAGTCAAGTACTTAAGGAGAAGAAGGAAAAGAAGAAGAAAGAGAAGAAGAAGAAGGAGCCAAAAGCGAATGGGGGCAAACGAGTGTCGTCTAGTGAAAATCGACACACTGCATTGACCAGGCCTAAATCGCCATGTGTCATTTGCAAAGGAGACCACTATCACAGAGATTGTCCTTGCATCCCTCGGATCTTAAGGGACTGGTCTCCTCATTTGCACAACCCGGTGTCGTCAACCTTTGATGGTCATGTTGAAAACACACCGTCAACTAGTGAAAGTGAAGCCCCAGGACAAAAAGGAAAATATAGAGTTTCTTGTAAACTTTGCGAAGGCGATCATGCCATCCACTGTTGTCCCTTCTTAGATGAGGCAAAAAGAGTTTTGGACGATCGTCCGGTTTCACCGTTACGACTTCCTCCTGGATATAAAAAACTCTTGCCGAGTCCATCACTAGCTGAAAATCCGGCTGGCCCGCTCAGGTGGTCGGCCAAAGCATCTATCATTGAAGATAAACCATCTTAACCCATACCAGACGAAATTCAAAAGGTCGAGGCGGCAGTTGACCCGGTCTTGCCTTCAGAGGTTCCATCTTCAGATGATACAGTCACTGAAGAGAACAAGGACACCGTCTAAATTCTTTTCATAAGCACAGACTCCAACGAACATGGGGGCAATTTACCCTTTCCTTTACCGCAGGAAGGAAGTTCATCATAGTCATACCCGGTCGTCTATTCGGTCCCACCTCCAAGCAACCTAGTTGTCTCCTTCGACTAGAATCAACTAGGCAGACCCCGTTTACCAGCTAGTGTACCATTCCGAATCATTGTTCAAATATATAGAATGTTTATGGCTGGTACCATCATAGATGAGGGGCTTCTGTGAGTATCCTTTCCTCAACTGCTTGGAAAGCGCTTGGTTCGCCATCGCTTTTGCCTAAGATGATAAATCTAACAGGTTTTGATAAAGGAACCAGTCGACCGTTAGGGATCCTTCTCGATGTGCCCATAACATTGAGAGGGAAAACCATTCACATGAACGTAATGGTAGTCCAAGGACCCCTGGATTACAATCTACTCCTTGGACGAGACTATATTTATTGCATGGGAGCAATTGTCTCCTCACTCTTTATAGTAATGTGTTTTCCGCACGAAGGAAGAGTGGTCAAGCTCCTAGACCAGATTTCATTTCCCGGATCATACAGAGAAAATAGTCATATACCATCCCTGAGTGGTCTCTTCACGCAAGAAATGTCTCAATCTCTAGTTCGTCCACCCGATGAGCGCGAGTGATTCGGGGGGACATGACTGAAACCCAGGGGGCATGCACCCTGGTCTACTTCGGCAAGAAAACTTTGGGTATAGGGTAGGTTTCCGCGAGAGTATATGACCTCCGTACTCCCGTTCGTGATTGGAAAAGGGAGTTGGACTGGAATAAGATCCTCTTGTAAAAGTTATGTGAGTTGGCGGGCATCGCCGCTCACCTTTGTTTATCTCGGTAGACATCGCCGAAGAGGTGTTTTGCTTACGCTGTAAATAGAACAATCTTTGGGAACCTGTAAGAGGTAGGCCTCTCTCGGTAAAACAAATGTTTTAATGGAAGAAATAAGGGGTAACCTTGAAACTCCGTTTTATACCTGGGGGCATGCAAACCTTTTGGAGTGCAAGCAAAGAGTGATCATTTATCTGTTTTTTGGATTGGTCGTTTCCTAACTTGCATAAAGAAAGGATGTGGGGAAAAAATCTAAAAGTTTCCGTTTTTATATGAGACATTCTTATCACACGACTGGATTAATCGAGCAGTTTTAGCACATAGTTCAAGCTTGTTAAAAACTAAACATAAGCCATGAGCAAATTTTCCTCCCGCGTTTAAGCTCATTAAAAAATGAACTATTCCCCCAGTAAATAACCGTCGTGAATGTAGTACTTCAGCCATTAAAGCCTTGGTCGTGTTTGCACCGTCACCTCCACTTTTGCATTGGCTGATCATTCACCCCCATTTGATTGTTTACCCATTTTGAGGAACAGCTGCGAAGAGTGATTTCACTAGCCATCCTTGTAACACTGCCGTGATTGGAAAATTCCAAACCTTACCTGGAATCAGCTGCTACCCATTTTATCACTCGTTTCTCAAAAGACGAGTCTCCTTTAAGCTCTTTTCAACTGACTCGTAAAATATGAAAATATTGCCGAGCCATTGGCCTCTCCAGCTCGTTAAAGGGACAGGAAGTGCTATCCCTCCTCTAGATTTTAATCTTTTTGGACCCGAGGGATTATTACACAAAAAGATCGAGCGCTTGTTTTGTTCGGCTCGTTAAAAGTATCGAAAATTCATCCCTTCTGTATTGTTTTATACTTTTTCAGACTTAAGGGATTAGATGATGAAAAAGGAATTTTGGATTTACCTTTATGTTCCTTTTCAAACTCTCTAAAATTGAAAAGGACCGAGTTATCTTTGTCGTTAAACTCGTTAAAATTTTAATAGCGACAAACTTGTCTATAGACGAGAACGAGTTTCACTATCGCTAGGCTCATTAAAACATAGCGATGGGTTTGCCCGAAGGGAAAATTATAGAACAAGCATATGTTATCCTCCTCAAGCTTGACAAAAATAAAGAGGTACTGGTCAACAATGACTGGGGAAAATTGGGAAGAAAACTTGAAGAAACTTTGTTGGTAGCAAGTCGCTCTTGAACATGACACTTCCACTCCGTGTCCGAGTCGGGTTGGGTTGTTTCATTCACCGGTCACATCATCATGGTCCCATGATACCATCCACATTTTGGGTTAATGCTACCAATCCATCACATTAGTGTCGCCGATATGTTCAAGAGAAGTCATTCAGAGAATTCACCTGCGTCTCACCCACTACCATACTGTTACACTAAAATTTGTCACCATGACTATTTGCAGTTAGTATGGCTCCATCAATAGTCATACTATCCTCCTTGGCAAGTCTTATACCTCTGCTCCTCATGTCAAACTCCAAGAAAGAGACAAAGTCCTTAAAAGTCAATATAACTCTGGTTACACAGTTTCTCTTAGCCTTACCTGCGTGTACGCACCTCAAGTTCATAAAACCTGCGTACTTGTACACTCTGTCTGTAAAGGGGTGGGTGCGTACTCCTGTAAAGGTCAAAAGGCGCAAGTTTCACTTCAAAAAGTTACTTGTGGTCAATTCTAGAGCATTCTAGAAGATGGTTTGACGTGGATTGAGCACCTCCAGATGGTTCATGCATCCCAATGAAAGAGGAGCTTATCCCATGAAGAGGGGAGCTATCCCATTGAAAGAGGGGCTTATCCCATTCATGGTGGACCTGATTAACTTCCTCCAAAGCACTATAAATACAGGCATTGGGCCAGAGGGAGGGGAAGTTGAAAGCTGAACATTCCTAAGGGTAGATGCTGCTGAAATTAGGACTCCCTTTTAGAGCTTGAGAGGAGAGATTCCAATCCTTTCTTAGCTTCATTTGGAAGTGGGTGAGCTGATCAAAGTAAAGGAGAACTCTTGCTGGACCCTGGGAGGGACCTGCACAACACCAAGGCACTAGTTGTAATGGTTTCTTTTGTTTCCAATTAATACAATTAAGTTCATTTTTCTCAACAAGTTGTTATATATAATTTGTTTCATAAACTCCTTGGTCTTTATGATGAATATGTTTTATTATATGAGTTATTCAGGTGCTATGTAATCATTTGCTTGTTAGTGAATGTAGGCTTCAAGGAGAAGGAGCTCATCTGGATCAGAGAGGCTGGACTACAACAAACAAGCGTTGGACTAAAGGTAAGCCTTAAACACCTGGTTGCTTTTATTTTAAATGCATATTTAGGGAAAGATAGTGCTTGATTGTTTTGTTTGTCACTAGATGACCTTTGGTTGCTAGGGAGGTCGGTTTTGTCCGCAAAATTGACTCTTTCCGCATGAAAAAATGGCGACTCCGCTGGGGAATCCATGGATTTGATTGATTTCTCTTTTGATTGATACTTTGATTTGAGAAACTTTGATTTCTTTCTAGTTTTTGACTGATTGGCTGTGAATTTGGGTGGAATAGCTTAGGGTTAAGTTATTTTTTCTTTCTCTTGATTTTGAGAGCAGTACGCACCCTCTGCGTTAAGCACAGTGCGTACCTGTACGCACTGCTGCTTTGTACACAGAGCGTGGCCGCACCTGTGCAAACAGACTGCCTGCATACCCTGTCAAAAGCCTAGAAAGCGTACCCCGAAAGGTGGATCTTGAAACCCCAAAGCCTCCAAAAATGAAACTAGGGCCTAAAAATGAATTCCAAACGGATGAAAATGAAGAGGAGGATGTTGTAGAATACCTAAAAGAGACGGCGTTCTATTTCGACGGTTGGATTCTCCGCAATGTCCACGGTAAGTTTCTTGCCAAAAGCCCTCTTTCTCTCCTCAACAGTAAAATGGTAAAAATGAATTGGTAAAAGCCCTTTTTATAGGTGTTTTGGGTAAATAAATGATAAATTTGTTTATTTTTCACCATGAAAAGGTATTTTTCAAAGTATTTTTATCTATCGTCAACATGTATGAGTAATATGTTGGTTTTTGTGCAGGATAAAGGATTTTCAGGGAAAAATTCTCATTTTTTACGAACAAAAACATCAGAGTCATCTTTAAGCCCTTTTCTGACTCCTAAAACATGAAAAGATTGCCGATCGTTTCTTTTACACTCGTTAAAACGGAACTAAAAATCGGTCCTCTTATAGCCCTTTTCTGACCGTAAAAACATGAAAAGATTGCCGAGCGTTTCTTTTACACTCGTTAAAACGGAATTAAAAGACGGTCCTCTTATAGCCCTTTTCTGACCGTAAAAACATGAAAAGATTGCCAGATTTTTGTCGTTTCAAATTCGATATTGGAAATAAAACGACGTGTCTTTGATCGCTTTTTACTTTTCAGGTCAAAGACACTAATCATGAAAGTAATCCTTGGTCGTAAAGATCAAGCTGTTCTCTCAAGTATTATTTTATACTTTTTCGGGCTTGGGAGACACAAACTTACGAAAAAGGTCAACCCTGGAGTCTTCTTAAGTTTTTCAGACTCTCTAAAATTGAAAAACGCCGAGTTTCTCCTATACTGGACTCGTTAAAATTTCACAGTAAAGGACCTGTTCGATTACAAACAGGAACAGACCACTCCTTCTTAGGGTTCGAATCTAAACTAAGTTGGACTCATCCGAAGGATGAGCTTATAATCAAGAAAATGTTATCCTCCTCAAGCTTGTAAAAAATAAAGAGGTACTTGCCAGAAATGGTGGGGGAAAAGAGAGAAAAATGAGCCTATTTGTTATCCTTTGTCTCAGAGAAACCTTATCACCGCTCTTGAACACGACACTTTTCATTCACTTGGGTTGGGAAATCCTTTGCCTCATAATTGATCAAACCACATTGAAAGTCTTCAGCCGGGTTTCCGGGTATTAACTTTGGGTCAATTGTTACCAAGCCATCTGTTGTGTCGTTATGTGTTAAAGAGGTCACTGCAAATAAAACATTCATCTGCAAAATACCTGTCATCCATCTTGACCATCCCTAAGTCAGTGCTTACAGCTACATTTCTTCAACTTGATCTGTGATTTCGTGTTGTGGGCTTGCCTACGACGGATCGCTTTCTATCGACATCAGCACATTATCTAGAAAGATGATCTAGAAATCGTCGGTACCTTGAAGTCTGCATGCATCAATGGCAGGTTTCTCGCCTTTGACGACAGTTTACATCATTGACTTTCGATCGAAGGATTCCGTGACATGTTCGACATCAGCACATTCATTCACATCTCATGGATTGTACTGGGTACTTTGAGAACCATTGACATCACTGGTGGTCTCTCTCACATTTGTTAACATTTTACATCATTGACTGGTAATCAAGTGGTTTCTACCATGTTCGACATCAACTCATTTATTCGCATGGATAGAATCGTACTATTTTGGGAAGCAGAAATGAAGACCCTGGATCTAGTTTCCGCCATCCAGGCTGCGAGGAGTTTTGTATTTATTATATAGTAGACTAATTATAAACAGATGGCTGCGTCCATACTGTGTCTACATGAGTCTATGATTATGATGTACTGCGAAATCATTCTTATAAAAGAGCAGTAGTTAGTTTGTTAGTTAAAGTTTTTTGATCTGAGTATGGGAATGCCTACCTCAGCGATGATATGATCTCATACATGTATTTTGTGTTGAATATTTGGAGGTTCCGACTAGGCTCTCTACAAGATAATCCTTGAAATGATAAAGTACTTCACCCTTCCTAGATGATATGAAACCCTAATCTACTACAGGCTTCGCACTTTAGGGGGCAATCTGTTACACTAAAATTTGTCACCATGACTATTTGCAGTCAGTATGGCTCCATCAGTAGTCATACTGTCCTCCTTGGCAAGTCTTATACCTCTGCTCCTCATGTCAAACTCCAAGAAAGAGACAAAGTCCTTAAAAGTTAATATAACTCTGGTTACGCAGTTTCTCTTAGCCTTACCTGCGTGTACGCACCTCAAGTTCATAAAACCTGCGTACTTGTACGCTCTGTCTGTAAAGGGGTGGGTGCGTACTCCTGTAAAGGTCAAAAGGCACAAGTTTCACTTCAAAAAGTTACTTGTGGTCGATTCTAGAGCATTCTAGAAGATGGTTTGACGTGGATTGAGCGCCTCTAGATGGTTCATGCATCCCAATGAAAGAGGATCTTATCCCATGAAGAGGGGAGCTATCCCATTGAAAGATGGGCTTAGCCCATTCATGGTGGACCTGATTAACTTCCTCCAAAGCACTATAAATACAGGCATTGGGCCAGAGGGAGGGGAAGTTGAAAGCTGAACATTCCTAAGGGTAGATGCTGCTGAAATTAGGACTCCCTTTTAGAGCTTGAGAGGAGAGATTCCAATCCTTTCTTAGCTTCATTTGGAAGTGGGTGAGCTGATCAAAGTAAAGGAGAACTCTTGCTGGACCCTGGGAGGGACCTGCACAACACCAAGGCACTGGTTGTAATGGTTTCTTTTCTTTCCAATTAATACAATTAAGTTCATTTTTCTCAACAAGTTGTTATATATAATTTGTTTCATAAACTCCTTGGTCTTTATGATGAATATGTTTTATTATATGAGTTATTCAGGTGCTATGTAATCGTTTGCTTGTTAGTGAATGTAGGCTTAAAGGAGAAGGAGCTCATCTGGATCAAAGAGGCTGGACTACAACAAACAAGCGTTGGACTAAAGGTAAGCCTTAAACACCTGGTTGCTTTTACTTTAAATGCATATTTAGGGAAAGATAGTGCTTGATTGTTTTGTTTGTCACTAGACGACCTTTGGTTGCTAGGGAGGTCGGTTTTGTCCACAAAATTGACTCTTTCCGCATGACACATACATTTATACTCCATTCTTTAATGACTGCCACCCTGAACCTTTCGTTTTCACCTCCATTAAAATCATTTTCTCCGTTCCGTGTCATTGATTTGGGATTCATTAAGGCCCTCCTGTGACGGATCACTTCTTGTCGACATCAGCTCATTATCCAAGAAGTTGATCTAGGAACAACCCATTCAGTACTTTGAAGCTTGCATGCCTCAATGGCAAGTTTCTCACTTCCGGAAATAGGTTTACATCAATGGCCTTCGACCGAAATATTTTGCGTGGTGTTCGATGCCAAGTCCTTTATTCACACCACGTGAATTGTACTGCAGTACCTTGAGGGTCATTATCATTATCGGTGATTCCTCTCGCGCTTGTTAACAGTTTACATCATTGACTAGTAATCAAGCGATGTCTTTCCATGTTCGACTTCAGAACATTTTTCACATGGATCGACTTGTACTTCGAGTGAAGATCGAATGAGATTGAAGACCCCGGATCTAGTTTCATCCATCCGGGCTGCGATATATATTCAGGGAAATAAAGACATTAAATGTACATCATTGCTGCACAGATAATCATCCAATCAAAAGGATGATGGCTCTATCAGAATCATCAGTCTACACTCAGACGATTGTCTGTCCTATGTACATGAAAATGAATTTATAAAGTTGAGCATGGAAATTCCCGCCTCAGCTAGATCATGAAAATATTATGAAGATAATGTATTGTATTGTATCTTATTACAGGTCTCCTCCCAGCATTGAAAGAACTTCGGATCCTCATAATAAAGCATTTCACCCGAAATCAAAAGATTAACGACCTCATGCTTTAGGGGGCAACTGTTATAGACATTTTTTGGCCCTACAACCCCAAGCATGAAATGTCCATAAACCAAGGGCTCCTAAGTCCCTAAAAGTATTGTTCTAACCCCTAAAGGAACAAGGTCAACAGATTACAACTTCTCCCAGAAGTTCTCCATGAAAAACTTCTTAGAATTGGTCAAAACAGGATCATTTCAGCTGCTCCACTGGCTAAGTGCATTGCATCTCACCTAAATACACTGTGAGGGTGCGTTGCATTTCAGAAATCCCTTCTATGGGTTGCGATGGGCGAGAAATGACAAATGGAAGTGTCATTTCGCGAGGTGGAGAGGCAATGGAAGCTTCCAGAATCTTCTCCTGTGAGACTTGCCTCACTGAATTCGACCAAGGATGAGTAAGAGACCATCAATCTCCAAGTGGAAGCAAGAACTATCAGAGGGAAGACACTAATCAAATCATGAGTTGACTCATCTCCATTATAAACATCTATATATGGATCCCTCATCCCAGAGATCCAGAGGCTGGAATTTTGCATATTGTAAGGAATTGTTATTGGTTTCTTGAGACAAACATTAGATTGTTGGGTGATCTAAGCTTTGTTTGAGGTGAAGAGGGCTTCTTTGCTGGGAGGTTGATGCTGGGTTAGAACAACTGGTTGTAACTCCTCTTGGCTCTTTTCTTGTTTATCAATAAAAGCTATTCAAGTTTTCCTCCATGCTTTTGTGTCATTGATGCGTGCTACATTTGTATGGTCAATTTACATCTGATCCTAGATTGTTTATGATTATAGATCCATGTCTTTGTATAGTGCTATGCTTCTGTGATCTTACAGGTACTTTGTGAAGTTGGGTGTGCAAGGGAAAAGGTAGTTGAAGACTATCGAAGAAGAGAGGAATCAAATCAGGAGATTAGCGAAAGACAGAGGTTGGTCTTTCTGTTCCTCTTTATCTATAATTCATAAAGGAAAAACGAAAGTAGCTTCTCTCTGTTTGTTTCTAAGGTAGCTGTCACACCTTAGTGGGATAGAGCAGTTCTATATAGACACTTTTCCCTATAACAGCAACCGCCTCAAAAAACGAGTAACTATGGTGTCCTTTGGAGCTCTGTGCTGGCATTTGGCCATAACTGTGCTTTGATCTCTGATCCATTGCTGTTCGGTGGCTTTAAATGATTTAACTCTGATCGGAGAGCCTTGATGGGCTTTCACCGCTTTCTTTGACTTTGTTGGAGGCCATTCGATGTTCACCTGCTTTGGGAAATAAGGATTTCCATTAAAAACATTTAACTGATACTCCTTGCCACTTCCTTGATATGCTTTGGCACTGAATGTGTGCCTTTTCTCACCGCTGATACTCTTTAAACTGTCCCATTGACCTCTTATGGCTGTTGTTCGGCCCTCTATTGCTTTAAAAACTGTCTTCCCCCTTTCTGAATCCTATGCGAAGAAATTCTTGTCATTTTGCGACTTTCAGGCCTGCTGGTGGCCGAGCCATGAAAGGGCTTTCCATTTTGGCCTATTTCCATCAAAAATTGCCTCGGTTTTTCATTATGGGCATCTGTTGGTGCAGATTTCGCGCTTCGCGCCCTTTTTGATGATGACATCAGCATGACGTCAGCGGTGGGTCCCAGTACGGCAGTGACATGGCAGGGTGACATCAACAGTACGGTTGGGTGACGTGGCGGTACGGTAGGGGTGATGACGTGGTAGTATGGTGGCAGCGACGTGACAATGACGTGGCAAGGACACAGTGGCAAGAGGCCGACGTAGGATCATGACGTGGCAGTGATGTCACAGGAGGGGGAGTGGTATTTGGTTTTATGTCGCACTGCTTTTGTGTAGAAGCGGTTTTGGAGGAGGAGGCTCCGCCACAGTCGAGAGGGTGATGCGTGGCGGGAGTACGACGGGAAAAATGCCCATCTCCCGGATGCTAACCATTGACAACTTCGGAGATGAAAAGACCCGCCCACCGTAGATCTCGGGTGCATCAGATCGGACAGTCGGCAGCACGATCAAAACGGCGAAAGGATAGATACGGGGCCCACAACGCTTTTTATTAATTGTTTTAATCTGGCGGGTGGAAAACTTTAGGAAAGTGGATTTTGGGTTATATACAAGCGGGGTGAAATATATTTACGTGCATGACCTTAGGATAAGGGCGGGAAATGAGTATTGTAGGGTTAGGACTTAGGGGAAATGGTTATTAGTGTGACCAGATGTCAGACTAACTCCAGGTTAGGACATGGAAGGGTTAGTAGGAGCCCCAGATGGACTACTATTTCCCGAACTTGATAAATATGGCTATAATGCCAAGGGGAGGGGAATATGTAATATTTTTGGGATTTTATATAGTTTTTGTACAATAGGGGATAAGGAAATGATATAGGGAGCTAGATAATAGAGTTAGGAGTTAATATGAAAATGACAAGAAAGTGCTAAGGTAATGTTATAGACAATTTTGTGCCTTACAGCAACAGGCATGAATTGTCAATAATCCAAGGGATCCAAAGTTCCCTAAACATGATGTTCCTACCCCTAGAGGAACAAGGTCAGCAAACCAACAGCTCTCAGATCAGTTCTCCACCTGAAAACACTCAAAAACAAGCAATCCTGAAATCAAAGCAGGTGCTCCACTAGGCTTCTGCGCTGAAACACAACTCCTCCATGGTGTACCTGCGTTGCAAAGCAGGTAGAACAAAGGCCACCTGCGTTGAGCGAGATTGGACAAGTGGCACACTGAGTCATTGCTCTGGAATCTTCCAAAAATGACACTTGGATCAGGGATTTTGCCTTGTGATGAGTCAGAGACTCTGTTTCTCCAAGTGGAAGCAAGGTTCTCCAAGTGGACTCAAGAACTGAAGATCAACTAAAGATCAACTGAAGAGAGAGAGGACACAAGGCAGCTACACATCAGTTGCAAGCTGACTCATCCTTTCTCAATTCATCTATATATTGAGCTCTCTCCTATGAGCTCTGGAGGCTGGAATTTTGTGCAAAGTAATGCTATGCTGTTGGTTTCACTATAGAGCTATTGGGTGATTGCTTGAGGGAGGTGAAGAGGAGAAATTCTTTCTGCTGGGAGGTGTTGCTGGATTGGGGCCTTCAATGGTTGTAACTCTCTCAGAACTTTACTTCTTCATTAATAAAAGCTATTGAGGTTCTTCTATATGCTCTTGTTTCAATGATATATTGTGATAATTGTATATTTGATTTACACTAATCCTTGAATCAGTTATGATTGCATGTTGCTTGTAGTTTCCTTCTTTGCTATTTTGTAGGATCTCATTGTAGTTGGGCCAGCAATAGAGCAAGGAGCTGGGAGCAAGCAGCCATAGAGAAGAGTTTGGAGTCGACATTAAGCGCAAGGCAACGGTTAGTGCATTCTTTCATTCTCTTTTGCTTTCATAAAGAAGTAAACCTTCAGTAGTTTCCTTTACAGTTGTTGCTGAGGTACTATCACCCTTAGAGTGGGATAGGGTCATCCGAGTCGGATACTTTTCCCTACAACAAACTGGCGACTCCGCTAGGGATCGTATCTGTTTGATTGTTTGTAGTATTTTGCTATTCATTTCCTGAACAAAAGAGTACCAAATCGAAAAGCTTTTGACTATATCAAAAGCGAAGTAGAGGGCAGCTACTCTAGCTCATTTCTGAGCATGTTCATGATTTGAAGAGCTGATCTACAAGGATCCTTGTAAGCTCTTAGTGATAGCTTTTCATCCTCCTAATCATCCCTTTGAGTGTGCTTGACTGATTGCTTCTGATTTGAGCAAAAACTGTGCATTTTTGAGAAAATTGTGACCCGGAAACTGTGAAAACGCAACTTTCGTTTTCCAAAGCAGGTAGTACACAGGCTACTTGCTTTGCAACGCAGGTCCCGAAGGGGCTACTTGCGCTGAGAGCCAGACTGGCTGAGCAGCACCTGCGTTGGCCCAATTTTGCCTAGTGCAGTTGGGGTTTCCTCCCTTTCTCTTGCCTGTTTTCACTATAGATTTGGCAGCCAGTTACCAGTCTTGTACCAGTTCTGAAACCAACCTTACTTGCCATCATTCCGCCTCTGTTATATAACGAAATTGTACTTGTTCTTTTGTATTTCTTACTTCATTTACAATTTCCCATAACGAAGAGTAAACTAGTCTTGCTTTGGCCTCTTAGATCTGAACCTGTGTTAGGCATTTTGCTGGTCTAAAGAGTTAGCTTGTTTGCTGTCCATAGCTGATTAGTCATTTTACTTTCGTCATTATGGTTTGATTTCATGCATTTCCAGTGATTGAACAAGTAAATCTTAAGGTGTCTTTTGATTTTGGACAAACTTGTTTGTTTTCGCTTTAAATCGAAATCAAAGTTATATAACAACTTTCTTTTTGTAACCAATCAACATTAAGAAAGGGAAAAGAAAATACATGCATTGTGCATTTTGCATTTGACTGTTTGCATGACGATTTAGGAAATTTTGCATTAGTGTGTGCTCTATGATCTGTGAGAAAAGATTTTCCTTTCTTCTCCCTCAGTAGTTAAGATTTTCAAAGTTGAAAGATTGAAAAGTTTGCTTCTCATCTTAGACTGCATTCAGGAATTTGTTATATACATCTCGTGGTGATCCTTAAAGGCAAACTGCTAAGCAAGATCAACATTAAAATAAATTTAATTTACATAACAATGCTTTGTAACATAACGCAAACACATAGAGGTCTAGGTAGAGACGTGTTCCAGCGTCGTTAAGCATAGTGACTGTCGATCTCTACGAAGGTGGGTGATTCCTCCTGAGAGTCGGTGGCACTAATACGGACTTGTGCTCCCACGTACCGTCGCGTATATATTGGGAGACCCCTATAGGAACAAAGCCTTTATCCATAGGAAGTCGTGTCGAGCGCCCTACTGATCGCGATGCAGTGAACACAGCATTCACGAAGATCGACCACCCGTACCGTAAAACGTATTCTGTGGTTTCGCGAAAAGTTTGGCACACCCTCTGCCTAGAACTCCAGAGAAGTTTCTTTTGGCCTTTTTCAAACTCTATAACTGAAAAAGTCCATCCGAGCATTTGTCACTTCGGGCTCGTTAAAACATCGAAGGGGACTAGAGTCATCTTTAGCTTTTTCTCGACTCTTAAAACATGAAAAAGAAAAGTTGTGTCTAAAGCGTCGTTAATAAAATTTATTTTAAATCGGAACATAATCACCTGTTATTCCCACGTTGATATTTCAGTTGAAAAAGTATGGAGCCCACCAACCAAGGAAGTAACCTTGGCGGAAGTCCCAATCCCTTCTCCTCTTGGGGAGATGTTGGTGCGCCTCATATGGCCACATTGTCACTTCCAGGATTGACAATTGGCCTACCTGTAGGGATTTTTTCAACTAATGTAGTGCAGATTGCCACTAATCCTGAGCAGTCGAATCAACAGTCAGACCAGTCTAGAACTACCCACCAGCCTTCCACTTCTTACAATACTTCCTCTGATCCTTCATCTTCGCAAGGTAGAGCCGGCAAAAGTCAGCCTCCCATGGAGAAGAAGGAAAAGAAGAAGAGAGAAAAGAAGCAGAAGGGGCCTATGGCGAAGGCGACTGGGGGCAAGCAAAAGACATCTGACAAAAATCCACACACTGCACCGACCGGGCCTAAATCGCCATGTGTCATTTGCAAAGGGACCCACTTCCATCGTGATTGTCCTTGTATTCCCCGGATACTAAGGGACTGGTCCCCAAGGTTGCACAATCCGGTAGCATCAACCTCTGGTAGTCATGTTGATTGCAGTCCGTCAACTAGCGAGAGTGAAGGACGAAAAGGGAGACCAAGATCACCCTGTATGTTGTGTGGAGGTGATCACGCCATCCACCGATGTCCATTCTTAGATGAGGCAAAGAGAGTTTTGGAAGATCGTCCGGTATCACCGTTACGACTTCCTCCTGGATACCAAAAACTCGTGCCTAATCCCTCGATAGTTGAAAATCCAGCTGGCCCACTCAAGTGGTCAGCTGAACTGTCAGTCATTGAGAATGAACCTGTTGAATCCAGACCAGACGAAAGTCTAAAGGTCGAAACGGCAGTTGACCCGGTTCTTCCTTCAGAGGTTTCATCCTCAAATGACACCGTCATTGAAGAGTTATCTTCAAATGACACCCTCACTGAAGAGGATAAGGATGACACCGTCCATATTCTTTTCATCAACACAGACTCTGATGAGCATCAGGGCAATGCGCCCATTCCTTTATCGCAGGAAGGAACATCGTCAGGGTCGTATCCGGCCGTATATTCGGTCCCACCACCAAGCAACCTAGTTGTATCCTTTGATTGGAATCAACTAGGCAGACCCCGGTCACCAGCCAGTATCCCATTCAGAATCATCGTCCAAATCTACAGAATGGCGATGGCTGGAACTATCATTGATGAAGGGGCATCTGTGAGTATCCTTTCCTCTATTGCTTGGAAAGCACTGGGTTCCCCGACGCTTTTACCTGAGATAAGAGATCTATCAGGTTTTGATAAAGGAACCAGTCACCTGTTAGGGATTCTCCCCAATGTTCCAGTTACATTGAAAGGGAAGACAGTTCATATGAACATCATGGTCGTCCAGGGACCCTTGGTTTATAACTTACTCCTTGGACGAGACTATATATATTGCATGGAGGCGATAGTGTCCTCACTCTTTAGAGTTATGTGTTTTCCGCACGAAGGAAGAATGGTCAAGCTCGTAGACCAACTTTCATTTCCAGGATCACGCATCGCAAATAGTCAAATACCATCCCTTAACGGTCTATTCACTCAAGGAATGCCTCCACCCCCGGTTCTACTTCCCGATGAATGCGAGTGATTCGGAAAGAAAGAACTGGGACCCAGGGGGCATGCACCCTGGCCTGCCTTGAGCAGAGGAAACCTTGGGTATAAAGTTAATTTCCGCAGAAGAATGGACTAGTCCGTACCCCGTCCGAAGAAAGGAAGAGAGGGTTGTTCTAGGATAAAGTTCTTTTGTCAAAGTTATGTGAGCGGAAGAATCGCTCCCTTTGTCTAAAAAAGTAGGCTCTCCTAAGGGAGGAGATCCATTTGTGACGGCAAGTAGCCACCATCTTTGAATGTCAAGCCTCACCCATTAAAACATATGTTTTGAAGGATAAGTAGGGGCAGTCTCCAAAGAAAGAGATGAAATTGCTGCAACAAGTAGTCACCATCCTTAGCAACCTAATGATAGACACCGCCGAAAAGAGAGTTTAGTTTGCGGCAGCAAACAAAACCATTTTTCGGATAATAAGTAAGAGGGCCTCCCTCCGTAACACCAATGTTTTATCTGTTGCGATCTTGCAAAATCAAAAAGTGAACTGATGGGAAGACAAGTACCGTCGGCACCGAAAAATAATGAGAAGACAAGTATCGTTAAAAATATAGCAAGACGACAATTAGAAAAACAGAGGTGGGACAGAGGAGGGGCAGCCTTGAAATTATTCTTTATACCTGGGGGCATGCGAACCTTTTGGAGTGCAAGCACGGGACGACTATTTATTTTTTTAAATTTTTAGGTCCTCCCTTTAAACCTGTAGGTCTAACCCGTTAAACTCGTAGGATTAGCCGTTTCCAGCTTGCATATAAAAAGGAATGTGGGGCAAAAGTTAAAACTTGCCAATTTGGAGTAGCTAGTGAGGTATAGCTCCTTAAATAAGAATACCTCATCTGAGGCGTTCCTTGTATTAAGACTGGTATAATTGAGCAAGGTTTGAACGCATTCAAGCTCGTTAAAAAATGAACTGCCCCTTAAAGTTTAGGGGGGCATATGCCTCATCTGCATTATTATTATGCTGGGGCCATCCGGATCGAGCAATTTTAGCAATGTTCATGCTCGTTAAAAAATAAACGCAAGAATCCGAGCAGTTTTAATACATAGTTCATGCTCGTTAAAAAATAAACATAAGTTGTGAGCAATCTTCCCCTACAGTTCAAGCTCACCCAGAAAAAATGAACCGGTAAATAACCTTGAGAGATGTAACCTTTGACAGCCATATTAAAAACCCTTGGTCGTGTTTATAAGCCATCACCTCCATCCGTTCATTTTGCCAATCGTTCATCTCCATATGTTTGTTTACCCATTTTGAGGAACAGCTGCGAAGAGTGATTTCACTTAGCCATCCTTGTGACACTGCCGTGATTGGAAAATTCCAACCTGTACCTGGAATCTGCTGCTATCCCTGTTTATCACTCGTTCCTCAAAAGACGAGTCTTCTTTGAGCTCTTTTCACTGACTCGTAAAATATGAAAAGTTTGCCGAGTTTTGTCCTTCCAGCTCGTTAAAAGGACCGGAAGAGCTATCCCTCCTCTAGATTTTAATCTTTTTGGACCTGAGGGATTATTGCACAAAAAGATCGAGCGCTTGTTTTGTTCGGCTCGTTAAAGCAATCGAAAACTCATCCCTTCTGTATTGTTTTATACTTTTTCGGACTTAAGGGATTAAATGATGAAAAAGGAATTTTGGAGTTGACTTTATGTACCTTTTCAGACTCTCTAAAAATGAAAAGGACCGAGTTTTCCTTGTCGTTAGACTCGTTAAAATGATTAAATAGCGACAAACTTGTCTTTAGACGAGAACGAGTTTCCATATCGCTAGGCTCGTTAAAACATAGCGATGGGCTTGCCCGAAGGGCAGGTTATAGAACAAGCATATGTTATCCTCCTCAAGCTTGACAAAAATAAAGAGGTACTGGTCAGCAATGACTGGGGAAAAATTGGGAGAACCTCACAGCTTTAATGGTAGCAAGTCGCTCTTGAACATGACACTTTGTCCTCCGTATCACATCGGGTTGGGTTGTTTCATTCACCGGTCTCATAACCATGGTCCTCGCCACACCATCCACATTTTGGGGTAATGCTACCAATCCATCACATCAGTGTCGTTATATGTTCAAGAGATGTTGTTCTGCAAAGAGTCAACCGTGTCCCATCCACTACCATACATCGTCCTTCATCCATTTCATGACCGCCACCCTGAATCATACATCACAGTTTGTTTTCACCTCACCACAATCATTAGCTCCGTTCCGTGTCACTGATGTGGGATTCATTAAGGCCCTCCTTTGACGGATCACCCCTTGTCGACATCAGCTCATTATCCAAGGAGTTGATCTAGGAACACCCCCTTCAGTACTTTGAAGCTTGCATGCCTCAATGGCAAGTTTCTCACTTCCGGCGACAGGTATACATCAATGACCTTCGACCAGAAGATTTTGCATGGTGGTCGACGCCAAGTCCTTTATTCCCACCATGTGAATTGTACTGCCGTACCTTGAGGGTCATCATCCTTATCGGTGATTCCTCTCGCGCTTGTTAACGGTTTACATCATTGACCGGTAATCAAGCGATGTCTTTCCATGTTCGACTTCAAGAAATTCTCACATGGATCGACTTGTACATCGAGTGAAGATCGGAAGAGATTGAAGACCCCGGATCTAGTTTCATCCATCCGGGCTGCGATATATATTCAAGACATAAAGACATTTGATATGTACATCATTACAGCAGATGATCATCCTTC
The DNA here is from genome assembly GCA_031772625.1 of Pinus tabuliformis. Classification (NCBI taxonomy): domain Eukaryota; kingdom Viridiplantae; phylum Streptophyta; class Pinopsida; order Pinales; family Pinaceae; genus Pinus; species Pinus tabuliformis. The sequence continues at coordinate 4,060,583 of CM062818.1, forward strand.
TCAAAGGATGATAATTTCAGCAGAGAATTATCGGTCTACAATCAGATGATCGTCTGTTCTATGTACGAAAATGTATTTATAAAGCTGAGCATGGGAATGCCCGCCTCAGCTGGATCATGAAAATGTATGAAAAATAATGTATTGTATTGTATCTTATTACAGGACACTTCTCAGCAGATTGAATGAACTTCGGATCCTCTCAATAAAGCATTTCACCCGATAAACGACCTCATACTTTAGGGGGCATCTGTTATAGACAATTTTGTGCCTTACAGCAACAGGCATGAATTGTCAATAATCCAAGGGATCCAAAGTTCCCTAAACATGATGTTCCTACCCCTAGAGGAACAAGGTCAGCAAACCAACAGCTCTCAGATCAGTTCTCCACCTGAAAACACTAAAAAACAAGCAATCCTGAAATCAAAGCAGGTGCTCCACTAGGCTTCTGCGCTGAAACACAACTCCTCCATGGTGTACCTGCGTTGCAAAGCAGGTAGAACAAAGGCCACCTGCGTTGAGCGAGATTGGACAAGTGGCACACTGAGTCATTGCTCTGGAATCTTCCAAAAATGACACTTGGATCAGGGATTTCGCCTTGTGATGAGTCAGAGACTCTGTTTCTCCAAGTGGAAGCAAGGTTCTCCAAGTGGACTCAAGAACTGGAGATCAACTAAAGATCAACTGAAGAGAGAGAGGACACAAGGCAGCTACACATCAGTTGCAAGCTGACTCATCCTTTCTCAATTCATCTATATATTGAGCTCTCTCCTATGAGCTCTGGAGGCTGGAATTTTGTGCAAAGTAATGCTATGCTGTTGGTTTCACTATAGAGCTATTGGGTGATTGCTTGAGGGAGGTGAAGAGGAGAAATTCTTTCTGCTGGGAGGTGTTGCTGGATTGGGGCCTTCAATGGTTGTAACTCTCTCAGAACTTTACTTCTTCATTAATAAAAGCTATTGAGGTTCTTCTATATGCTCTTGTTTCAATGATATATTGTGATAATTGTATATTTGATTTACACTAATCCTTGAATCAGTTATGATTGCATGTTGCTTGTAGTTTCCTTCTTTGCTATTTTGCAGGATCTCATTGTAGTTGGGCCAGCAATAGAGCAAGGAGCTGGGAGCAAGCAACCATAGAGAAGAGTTTGGAGTCGACATTAAGTGCAAGGCAACGGTTAGTGCATTCTTTCATTCTCTTTTGCTTTCATAAAGAAGTAAACCTTCAGTAGTTTCCTTTACAGTTGTTGCTGAGGTACTATCACCCTTAGAGTGGGATAGGGTCATCCGAGTCGGATACTTTTCCCTACAACAGGTAAGGGATCTTAGGCTATTTTTTAGAGGGGAAAATGACTCAAAGAGTGAATCAATAGTGCTTCTAAGCAAAGTGGACCTTTACTTAGGCAAATATAATGGAAGATGATGAATTCAAGAGTTGTCAAGAAGATATTGACCTCTTTGGGGAGGTTAGTGAATGATTTGGGAAATAAGAAGGGGAAGTTAGAGATGTCCAGCTTGAGCTCCTCCAAAGGAAAATTGCCTCATAATTGTGATCTGAGTAAATATAACATTTGAAAACATGAAATGGATCACATAGCTTGATTCTGCAACCACACAACTACTTACCCAGCCTACTTACCTAGCATTTTTTCTTCTTTTTGCATGGGTGCACTTGGACTTGCAGACCCTGATTATCCTTTTTTCCTTTTGCTGTCCTCATATCTAAATCTACACTTATTTCTTCTAAGGGCCCAGATTAAGCAGTTGGGCTCCTTTGTTTCTCTACCTATCTACAAATCTGCCAAGATTAAACTATTTGGACAGATTTCCTTTCTCTATATTCTAAAACAAGAAATTGAAACCTAGGGAAGCCAAGATTAAGCTATTTGGCCTTCCCTTTACTGAAAACTCATCAAAAATGTAATAACTCATCAAAATTGGAATACAACAATGGCATTTAGACTCGCCCACTTTCATGGCCTCTTCTTTGGCCTCTTTTGGAAATATGGAGCATTGCAGCATGCAAAGTATGACATATTTGGCACTTTCAACTGTCAATCATGAAAGATGAACACCTGTTGCAACAGGAGGCTAACAGTGGCTCCACTTAGGGATGGATTTTCCTTGTAAAAAGCCAAGAACAGCAGGTCAGACTGCCTTGATCTTCTATTGTTGCTGTGGATTGAAAATTTTCTTTGTGTTGGCTACTAAAAGTGTGAAACTTTGAAATATGAGTAGCCCTCTCCTCAACTGAAATACTGTGAACTATATAGCATCGCCTGCTTTCTTCTGCGTGCTTAATGTTATGTACCATGTTGCCTGAGCATTGCCTTTGTAATAGATCCAAAACATGGATCAGACTGATGTATTTCCCCTTAGCCTCTAGTCTAGAAACAGTTGCTGATGTGAAACTAAAAAATGCTCCTCTCTTATTGATATTGTTTGATTGAAGACTGCAAGTTGCAATAGTTTCTTTGTTCCATGAATTGTTGTGATATGACAGCGCTACTCTTGCTATTTTGTTGAGATTAATGCAGATACATAGCTTTTAAATGGATTACTTGCATTGGCTGCGTCTTCACAAACTTTGCTGCTGCTCCTTTAACAATCAGACTACTTATACAAAAAATAAAAACAAAGTGATGATATATACAAATATCAATGTACAAAGAGATATATATAGAGCTGCATTGTATCCCTTAAAAGGGATCATGGTAATGTTTTAACATTCGGCCATTAACAGGGCCTTCTTCAGCAGAGCTTCCCTCTACAGATTTGAGGAAATATGTGTTATTTCCCTGAACAGTAGAAATAACGAATGGCCCTTTCCATAAAAAATCAAATTTTGCATGTTTGCCCTTGTCTTCTCTTCGTGAATCCCACCTTAGAACTTTGTTGCCAACACAGAAATATTCAGCCTTAGCTCTCTTATCAAACATCTTTTTGAGCTTCTCTTGCAAAATTTGAGCTCTGTCATAAACTTGCTCTCTCGTTTGCTGAAGATGAATGGTCTGGTTTATTCTTCGTTGAATATCATTTGGTTCTGCCTGAACCTCTTGTAACAGCTTCATAATGGAAATGCCCAAAGAAGATGGAAACCTGGCCTCCATGCCATACACCAGCTCATAAGGGCTCATCCCAATAGATTTCTTTGTTGAAATTCTGTCTGCCCATTGGGCATTTGTGAGCTTTTTATGCCAGTTCTTCTTGTTTTCTTCTAAGATCTTCTTGATAATACTAATCAGGATCTTGTTAGATGACTCAACCAAGCCATTACCTTGGGGGTAATAGGCTGTGGAATGGCCCAAGGTAATGTGAAATTTATGGCAAAGATTGATCATCTTTTTGGATTTGAAAGCAACAACGTTGTCAGTAATGATCTTCTCAGGGCAGCCAAATATAGAAAGGATATTGCACTCAAGGAATTGGATAATGATGGAGTCATTGGCCTGTCTACATGGAATGGCTTCAATCCACTTAGTCAAATAGTCGGTGGCTGTTAGAATCCACTTATGCTGGCCTGAGGAAGAGGGGTGGATTTCTCTAATGAAGTCAAGACCCCATTGTTGAAAAGGTTTCTCGGTTGAAATGGGCTTAAGAGACAAGGGTAACAACTTTCTTTTGACCTCAAAGATTTGGCATTTGTGGCCTGAGATAGCAAACTTCTTTACATCTACAAACAAAGAGGGCCAATAGAAACCAGCGCTTAAAATTTTATCAGCAGTGGACTTCCAATATAGATGTCCTCCACAGTCCCCTGCATGGAACTCCTTCATGACATTGTTAGTTTCATTCATGGTTAAACAATTAAGCAATATGCCTTCATAATTTTTCTAAAATAAAGCACCATCTATGACACAAAACTTTGAAGCCTTCATCTTTAAAAATATTTTCTTAGTTTTGGACAATCCTGGGGGAGCAAACAGGTTTAACAATACAAAGCATATATCAGCATACCATGGGGATTGCAAAAAGGTTTCACTGATCTGTGGAGTCACCAGCTCTTGTTCATTGTCCAATTGGTTAATGTCTAAGGCTTGAAAATTTGTTTCGGACATCAGTTTGGCTAAACCTTGTCCCTTTAAGAGCTTGGTTGGTTTTATTTCTATGTCATACTCAAGGATGTTAGCAATCCACTTGCCTCTTTTGCCTTCTAACCCCTCTTGGGTTAATATGTCTTTTACAACAACATTTGGGACATAGGCAATCACATGTGAATATAAAATATAAACTCAGAAATCTTTGATTGCTTTGACAAGTGCATATGCTTGCTTCTCCATGATTTGGTACTTTAAAGGGGCATCTCTTAAGGCTCGGCTGAAAAAGGCAATTGGCTTTTCAGCTCCTTGATCATCCTTTTGCAAAAGGACAGCAGCTATGGTGTGCTCAGATGCAAATGAGAATATGATGAAGTCCCTATCAAATTGTGGACTTGTGAGGACTGGGGCTTGCGTCAAGGCAAATTTGATACTCTCAATGGCTTGTTTGGTTTCAAGAGACCATTTTACCTTGGCATCCTTTTTTAACATGTTGCTTAATAGTCTTATAAGCTCGGCTAGATTTGGGATAAATCTCCTTAGGAAATTGATCTTTCCAAGGAATGCTTGCAACTCTTTTATGTTTCTTGGATATGGGATTTGGAGGATGGCTTGGATCCTTTCCAGATCTATTCTAATACCATCTTTTGAGATGATATGGCCAAGCCGTTTTCCTTCTTCAAGGCTAAAGAGAGACTTCTTGGGGTTCAAGGAAATGCCATATTTCCTACATGTCATGAATATTTGCCTTAGGTGTTTGAGGTGTTCTTGATCAGATTTGGAGAAAGGGGTTAAGTCATCGAGGTAGACAACTAGGAAGTCATGTATTTCCTTGGAAAATGCAATATCCATTGCCCTTTGAAAGGTAGCACCAACGTTTTTAAGTCTGAAAGGCATCTTCACATACTTAAATGTTCCCCACAGTGTGGTAAAGGTTATCTTGTCTTGGTCATCCAGGTGAACAAGTATTTGATTAAAACCTGAAAATCCATCTAGCAAAGAGATTCTAGATGACCCCACTACTCTTTGTAGGATGTGGTCCATTTTTGGCAAGGGGTAGTGGTCTTTTAGGGAGACTTGATTTAAATTTCTTAGGTCTACACATAGCCTAATCTCACCTGTCTTTTTTCTTGTGGGAACAAGATTGGATACCCATTCGGAGAATATGACGGGTGCTATTATACCTACTTCAAACATTCTTTTCACTTCCTTTTCAATCAAAGGGAGAAGCATAGGATTGATTCTCCTCAGTTTCTGTTTGAAGGGATTTTGGTTTGGTTTTAAGGGAATGGTGTGTTGGACCACTGAGGTGTCATAGGACTTCAAGTCCTCATAACTCCAAGCAAATACATCTTGGAATTCTTTGAACAAATCAACATATTTGGGCTTTTGATCGGGTGGAAAAGATTGAGATAGTTTGATCATTTTGGGCTTTTTTGTTGTCCCAATGTTGTGTTCTTCTATAGCAGTGTTTAAGGGTTGCATTTTTGGTTTTTTGGGCACATCATTTGCATCAAACATATCTTCTAACGGAGTGAGGCCAGCAGGGAGAAATTTATCCTTTAGATCAACGATCTCAGCCTCTGTTTCGGCTATTTCCTCCAAATGCATCTGTTTTAGCTCTTCTATGTTTGCATTGTCAAAAACAGTTGGGTTCAGTATTTTTTTGGCTGTTACAGCAGTTACAGCCTACTGATTTTCATTTGTCTGCTGTTGTTCATCCCTCATAGTGTCCATGTCAATGTTAATATTTGAAAACTCATGCTTAAGAGTGAGGAAATTGTTAATCTGGGCATCATTTTCAAACACTTGCCAATCTTTAACATTATTTGGGACAACAGGCCTATGTTTTATCTCAGCAGTGAAATGGTGGTTTGGCTCAAATAGAAGCTTGCATGTACTAGCAAAAGTGGCTAGGTTGTGTGCATGAATGTTATGATTTCTTGAGATCTTGGCAAGCTTGGATTCAGTGAATGTATTGAGTATATTAGTGGCAGCAGTCCTATAGGCCCTCATTCTATTGTCATTAGTGACAAAGTTGCCTTTCATTTGTTGTATGATTAAATCAGAGTCACCTAGAATGGACACTTTTGCAGCTCCTAGAGCTTTGAGCAATTTAAGGCCTAAAAGGAGAGCCTCATACTCTGCCATGTTATTGGTGCATTTGAAATTTAGTCTGTAGGCATGGCCTTCTACGTGATTGTTATGAGTATTGTGAATCCATACACCTGCCCCTGCTCCTAACTTGTTGACAGAGCCATCAAACTCTAAATACCATGTGATTTCTTGCTTGTGGTTAGTATCAAGAGTTTCAGTCATTCTTGCAGTGGGTAGATTTGAATTTTCTGTTTGGGGAGGTCTTCTTGTATGCTGGTTGCATCTGTGGTTTTGATAGTTTCATCTGTATGGGCAACCGATTCTTCATTTATGTGTGTGTCTAGTTCTAAAACCAAAGGCTTATCATCAGTTGGAGGACTTGTTTCATCATTAGACAAAATAAAAGAATCCATATCAGAATGGATTGAGTGAATAGGAAAATTTTGGGGCTTTTCCTCACTAGTTACCACATATTTCATCAGTGTTTCTCTATACAGTCTCTTTGGTTGCCCAAAGACAGATATAGTGGCATAAGAGAGGTCTAGTTGGAGGGATCCTTGGAGTTTTGCTCCCCAAGATCTTGACAATAGCATGCCATACTTTGGTGAAATGTCAGCAACCACCACATCCATGAGGATTGTCTTGTTGGGATATTGGACTAAGGAGACACACAAGTCTTTGATGAGGCATAAACATTTGACTTGACTTGAGTCAAAGGAGAATAGATCTTTGTAGGGTCTTGTAACATCAAGTTTTAGCTTCTCCATTACAGATTTGGGCATAAGATTGTGTGAGGCACCTGAGTCAAACATAGCATTGTGCAAGACTTTGTCATGTATATGTAAACTGACATAAAAGGGTAGAACAGATCCATATGTTGATTTTCCATTAACTTCTGGACCAAACAGCAGTTTAGGGGTATCATCTAAAACATTGACATCATCCTTAACCTTTGGCATTTGAAGTGATCTCCGAATTTGTTGCCTATACACATCATGTTTGGCAAGTTCAGATAAAGGGATGGATATCTTCAATTTACCTATTTCTGCCTCTAAGTCAAATGATTTTTTAGATTGGGTTTTAGTATTGTGAGAGGCAGGCTTCCCTTTTTCCATTGGAGTATCAGCCATTTGGTCTTGTTTATCAGCGTTATGGGAAGTGATTGCTTGCAGTTTTTCAGTTTTAGGAGGGCTTTTTGTAACGCTGTTCAAATTCTCTTTCGAGGAAGAAGGTGGAAGAGGCTGATCATTAGAGGACTGCATATCTGTGACATCCTCTATGGTGACATCCTTTGGATTAGGGACTGTTTTATCAGCAGTTTCTATGAAGGCAACCTTTTCTTTGATCTTCTTCGGCTGCTTGGTATCATTTGGTTTAACCTTTTCGGGCACATCTATGGTTCTTGTCCTCAGCTTATACTATTTGTGGACCTCATAAACAGCTGAATCATAACCCTGTTTAAAGTCGAAAGACTCACCATACTTAGTTTGAAATTGATTAAAGTCATGCTCATCTTGGTCTGCTTGGGTTAGGAAAATTTGTTGCTCAGCCTTCGACTCCACTAAGTTCATGTGAGTGTCCTATGTGGGCTCACTAGATGTAGATGCTTCAGCATAATTTTCATGAAAAGGAGGCCTTACATCATGGTCTGGGCTAGACCTACCAGCATTTGTGTTCTGCGTTTTCCGGAAATTTCAGTTCCTTATGGTATTAGGTTGTTTTCCTTCCCATGATGACTTCCTCTCAACACTCTCTACTCTGTCTCCCAGCCTGTGCATGCCACTGATAATCGCATCCAGCTTTTGATCTAAGGCTGAGGGTTCTTCTTTAAAGGTGGTTCTTCTCTCGGTTATAGCTCTGTTTCTTTTGGCAATTAGATTTTCCTCTACGCTAACATCAACATTTTGCATGTCTATAAGGGTTTGAGGGGATCTTTCCCTTAACTGATAAGCCATGTCAGTGTCAAAACCATCAGGGAATTTATACAAAGCAAGGTCAGGTGGAGGTCTTAAGTTCTGTGGTATTGCATTATAAACATTATTAAATCTTGCACAATAGTCCAAGACAGACTCTTGAGGGCCTCTTTTAATGGTGTCATATTCAGATAATATGTGCAAGGTGTCTTTCTTTTTCTCCCATCTGTTGATAAATGACTGGTATAAGGCTTCTGGGTATTCTATGGAATTGGCTGTGAGTGCTCTAAACCAAGTCCTGTCATCACCTGTCAAACTTTGGAAAAAAATCTTCATTCTCACACTACCATCATCTATCTCATAGTTCTCAAAATAGTCTCGCATCTTCTTGGCATGCTGAAGGGATGTGAAAGAACCAGTCCCATTAAAATATGTGATTTTAGTTTGATAATCCTGAGGCATAGCCCCAGGATTTGCAGGTAATTGCAGGGGTGCATATCTATTCGCCATATTCATAGGGATAAGTGGAACAACAGGAACAACTGAAATGACTGGAACAACGGTAGTAACAGTGGTAATGGGAGTATGTGCAGCGAATGGAGGTGTGGAAGGAGTGCTTTGAGAGGTGGATGATGAACAAGGGGAAGTAGGGGTTGAAAGAAATAAAACTTTGACAGGGGTTGGAACATAGGTTGGCTGAACTGTTTCAGGACTAGAATCAGCAAAATCCTCTTTTTGCTCTAGTTTCCTGAGTTTTCTTGGGATTAAATTTGGATTTTCAAAAGCAGCTGGGGGATTTGGGTCTGGATTTGACCTTGTATAACGTGAATTCTTTTTGGGAGCCAGATTCTGAACTTGTTTTGGTATTTTCTGTGAATATTTTTAGAATTAGCAAGGAACTGATCAAATTTTCGAATGGCTATCTATAACTTAAAACTAGCACGAAGATTGACTGAAGCAGCATTTGTTTACTACTGTAAATGCAAAGCAAGAACAATTTCAAAGGCTCCCTGGCTGACATTCAGGCTTCATCTGTAGTTTTAAGGAATATACAACAATTGGAAAATTCATTCTTTCCCAGTGGAGCTTTCCAACTTGATTTGTGAAATTAACTGAGGATTGTCCCCAGTGGAGTCGCCATTATGTTAACACTCAGGTTGTCCTTAAATCTCCTTAAAGGATACGGCCGAGGTAACCACAAACCAATCTTTGGACTGCAGGTCCTAGCCTACTAGTAGTTAGAGAGGACTCTCTATTTAGGATTTAGATTTGTTGATGATGATTTTAGGCTAGTTATTGAATTCAATGGGTTTTGTTTAAGTTTTGGTGGGATGATTGATGCTTTCAAGTAGAGAGGCAGGGATAGCATGAAATTTTTAGAACCATTGTGCGTGGAGTCAAGGAGTAGGACTTCTGGTGCATTTTCTTGGTCACAAGAAAGGAATATGGAGCAGGCTAGCTGCACATGAAAGAATGATTCAAGCTTAAAAGGATGGAATGAGGGCTAAGGAATGAGAGGCAGTTAAGAATCTATCGTTCAGCTTAACAGAGGGGAGATGAATGAGCTCTACCTAGGAGCAGTAAAGAATTCCTAGATAACTGTCAAGCATGAGTGAATTAGGGGAAATATGAGCCACAGGGAATTCATATTCATTACTAATCTAGATGAAAACATAAAGAAATAGCAGAAATTGAGCATAGAGGGCAATTAAACCAAGTATAAACTATTCATTCTTTCTGCTATTTTAGATGGTGATATATGTATGATAAAAACATTTATGAATTTAAAATAGAGATAAGAAACACTTATTGGATCACGTTGCAGCACAAGAATTCCACATTCGATTCTTCAAAACATTGATACACAGCAGACAGTCCATTCTCCAAGCTTTCAGCAGTCTTTGATTAAGGAAAATATCAGGTATACAGAGCGTGTCTCTCTTGGAGCTATACAACCAACCAACCCTATAAACAGTAAATTAGGGGGTTTTTATAAGAAAACTATCTACAAAAATTAGATCTTAGATAGATCTACTGTAATAAGTGTTTTTAACCTAACATATGTCTAAAATAAATGCAACAAATATCTATCTAATGCGCTGGGGGCAACCGCCTCAAAAAACGAGTAACTATGGTGTCCTTTGGAGCTCTGTGCTGGAATTTGGCCATAACTGTGCTTTGATCTCTGATCCATTGCTGTTCGGTGGCTTTAAATGCTTTAACTGTGATCGGAGAGCCTTGATGGGCTTTCACCGCTTTCTTTGACTTTGTTGGAGGCCATTCAATGTTCACCTGCTTTGGGAAATAAAGATTTCCATTAAAAACATTTAACTGATACTCTTTGCCGCTTCCTTGATATGCTTTGGCACTGAATGTGCGCCTTTTCTCACCGCTGATACTCTTTAAACTGTCCCATCGACCTCTTATGGCTGTTGTTCGGCCCTTTGTTGCTTTAAAAACTGTCTTCCCCCTTTCTGAATCCTACGCGAAGAAATTCTTGTCATTTTGCGACTTTCGGGCCTACTGGTGGCCGAGCCATGAAAGGGCTTAATGGCAGAAGTGTCCTCAGACACATAATTTTATTAATAAAAGAAAAAAACAATTACATAATTGATTTTGCAAGATTTTACACCCGAACAACACAAACACTCTTGCAATGAGCTATTTATAAGCTCCATGTCCTAACTACCTCTAATTATGGATCACTTATTAAATAACAAGTGTCCATTTACAATAAATGCTATTCAAACCAACTAAATAATCTCCTAAAATAGAGCCTAAGATACGACACATTTGGAGAGTCATATCTAGTTACAACAATATGCTAATTCTAAAAGTCTCCATTAAATAATTAAACATTCTAGAATAATAATTATTAATTTAATATCTTAAATTAATAATTATTTTATTCCAATTTTATAACCTATGATAAAATTGTATTTTTGGATCATCTAACATTCCCCCCTATGATCCAAAGATACATTACAACAGATACCAAGTTCATCCCTGAACTTAGTAAATTCTATTCTGTCGAGCGGTTTCGTGAAAATGTCGGAGATCTGATCTTCGGAAGGACAATAAACTGGTTTGAGGACATCTTTGGCAATGTGAGACCTGATATGATGATACTTGGTGTCCACATGCTTTGTTTTTGAATGAAAAACTGGGTTCTTGGCAAGTTTTATGGCTGACTGGCTGTCAATGAATAATGATGTAGCTTCTGTCTGAGAAATGCCCAAGTCCTGCAAAATTCGGCGCAACCAAACAATTTCACATGCTACTTCCCATGCTGAAATGTACTTTGCTTCTGTTGAAGAAGTGGCCACTGTAGCTTGTTTCTTACAACTCCAAGATACTGTTGCTGACCCCATATTCATTAAATAACCTGATGTTGATGCTCGATCATCAATACTCCCAGCAAAGTCGGCATCAGAATATCCGCCAAGTACAAAATTTTTAGTCTTTGTGTAAAGAAGACCAAAATCTTTTGTTCCTTGGATATATCGAAGAACTCTTTTGGCTGCATTCCAGTGGCTGTCTCGTGGTTCCTGCATAAAACTTGAAAGAATACTGACTGCATAAGATAGATCAGGACGAGTATTTGTCAAATAAATCAAGCTGCCAATCAACTGTCTGTAAGTTGTACTATCAACCTTTTCCCCCCCTTCAAATTTTGAAAGTTTCAAGTTTTGCTCCATGGGGGTGAGAACGGGCTTGCAATCTTGCATGCCAAATCACTGAAGAACCTCTGCTGCATACTTATTCTGAGAAATGAAAATATGATGTGGACGTTGGAAGACTTCAACTCCAAGATAGTAGTGAAGTAATCCAAAATATGTCATCTTAAAACCTGCATGTAATTCCTTTTTCACCTGTGCAATATGAGCATCATGGTTGCCAGTAATGATCAAATCATCTACATACATAACAAGAATTACCAGATATTTTCCCTGTTGTCGCACATACAAAGTATCATCAGATTCACTTCGTTGAAAACCAACTTTCTTAAGGTATTCATCCATCTTTGCATACCAAGCTCGGGGAGTTTGTTTTAATCCATATAAAGCCTTGATCAATTTGCAGACTTTATGTTCTTGTCCTTCAACTTCAAAACCTGGTAGTTGGGTCATATACACTTCCTCCTGTAAATCCCCGTTGAGAAAAGCACTTTTCACATCCATTTGATGAACTTTCCATCCTTTTTGAGCGGCCAATGCAAGTGTTAATCGGATGGTGTTCCATTTAGCTATAGGAGAAAAAGTTTCCTCATAATCAATGCCTTCCTGTTGCGCAAAACCTTTTGCGACAAGTCGTGCTTTATACTTTTCAAGTTCACCCTTATGATTATACTTAATTCCGTAAACCCATTTGTATCCTATGGGTTTAACATTTGCTGGACAATCAACAAGTTTCCAAGTGTTGTTATCAATTACTGCTTGATATTCTTCAACCATAGCCTGTTGCCATTCTTTATGTTTTACTTCTTCTTTGTATGTGGAAGGTTCAGTAAAATCATTTGCTATCAAGGAAAAATTGCCTTCACTTCTATGTGTCCTTCTGGTGCCAGTTTTATTCTGTTCATCAGGCTTTACATCTTTCAAAAGTTGAACTGCCCATTTCGGAAGTTGGTGCTCACTTGTTTGCGCTTCTGTAAAGTCCCCATCATTGTAAAGAGGATTAATATAAACTGATGTTCGTCGATCAGGTGAAGAATGTGGAGAATCACTGTCAGAAGAACTTCTGTTGCTTGGAGATGCGGATGAACTGCTAGAAGACCCAGATGATGTTGTTGATGTAGATGGACTGGATGACTCATATTCAGAGGAAGGAAAATCTAGTTCATACCAATTTCGTGAAGTTGGTTGACTTTGCATTTTTGCATTTCTTTTACTTCCTTTAGTTTCTAACTTGTGAAGAAGATTTTCAATTTCTTCAGCACTCTTACTCTCTGTTTCATCAAAAATGACATCCCTGCTCACAATGAATTTTCCATTGGTCAAAAGATGATACCCTTTCTTCTCATCAGAATAGCCAATCATTGTGCATTTTAAACTTCTTGAGTCAAGCTTAGTTTGTTTTTCTTTCAGAACTAAGGCATAACACACCGACCCAAAAACTCTAAGATGTTTAACTCGAGGTTTGAAACCAAACCAAGCTTCATAAGGTGTGATTCCGTCTAAAGAAGTAGTTGGAGATATGTTTCTTAAGTAGACAGCTGTATGGATTGCTTCTGCCCAATATGTTGGACTTAACCTTTTGAAAGTTAACATGGATCTCACCATGCCTAACAAAGTGCCATTCATTCTTTCGACTACTCCATTTTGCTGTGGAGTGTAAACAGTAGTAAGATGTCGTCTGATGCCATTTTCACTACAATAAGTTTTGAATTCATTTGAAGTGAATTCTCCCCCATTATCTGTCCTGAGAGTACCTATCTTTTCTTTGACTTCATTTTCAACAAGTTGGCGAAAAATTTTAAACTTATCAAATGCTTCTGACTTGTTCTTCAAGAAGTAAACCCAAGTCATTCTGCTGAAATCATCAATGAATAGTAAGAAATATTTGAAACCACCAAATGAAGTTTTTAGTGGACCACAAACATCACTGTGAACTAGTTGTAGCCGCCTGTTTGCACGCCATGAACTTGTTGGAAAACTTTCTCGATTTTGTTTGCCATAAATGCAAGCTTCACATTTTGCATTTTCCCTTTTGAATGTGGGAAGTCCTTTAACCATTCCTTGTTTCTGCAATTGAGAAAGACTCTCAAAATTCAAATGTCCATATCTTACATGCCATAGTCTTATAGGTGAAATACCTGTAGTCACTGCCCCTGCAAAATCAGAATGCCTTGGAATAACTGTCCCTTTCATCCGTAATAGTTTTCCATCTTCATAACCTGTCATGACTATTTTCAAGTTCTGTTTCACTGAATTAATCTTCACTAAACCATCTTCCATAATCACCTAATGTCCTGCTTGTCGAATCGTGACTAAAGAGAGAAAATTTTTCTTGAAACTGGGTACATACCATACATTGGAAATCATTTTTTCTCCAATACCAGGGAGAAAAACTTTTACTACTCCTTTTCTAGAAGGAGTATGTTTTGTATCATCAGCAAGAAAAATGGAATTAAGTTGGCAATCTTGAAAATTCCAGAAAAAATCACGTCGACAAGTGATGTGCTGAGTTTCCCCGGAATCCAAGATCCAGGCATCTTCATAGTCACTTCTAAGATGGGATGAAATTTGTGTTGCTGGTGAGGAAGTAAAAACATATTCTGAGTTATCTTCATCTTGATCATTTGCAAATTGTGCTGAATGCTGCTGAAACTTTGGAATTTTATTAAGTGATGTTCGACAATCTTCAGCATAATGGCCAACTTTGTTACATCTTCGACACACAATTTGACTTAAGTCTCTTCCTCTTCCTTAAGATTGTCCTCTGCCTCTGCTTTGACCTCTATTTTGAGATTGTCCTCTACCTTGATTATTATATCCTTGTCCTTGAAAATTGCCTCTTCCTTGGTTGTTTCCTCTACCTTGAAAATTATTTCTTCCTCCTCTGTTAAAATTGTTGCCTCTGCTTTGGCTTTGACCTCGATTATGTGCTGCTTGATTCTGATTCCTTCTGCCTCTGCCTCGAGAACTATCGGCTGATGACTTACTAGTGCTGGCCTCTGTGAGAAAAACATCTTCACCAACTTTCTTCTTCTTCCCAAAAGTTTTATCATGTTGAGTTAACATTTCACAGAGTTCATCAAACTTTAATTTCTCTAATTTCCCATTTACTTGTAGAGTCTCCAAAAAATGCGTATAGGAAGAAGGAAGCCCAACAATTACAATTGTGACCATAAAGCTATCATCAATTGTGGGAAAACCAACATTAATAATTTCTTGCCTCATATTCTTAAGTCTTGAGATATATTCAAGAACATCATCGCCTTCAGTTAATTTTTGTTGCAACAATTTTAATTGTAGATCGACTTTCTTTGATTCAGGCTGAGTATCAAAGAGGTATTTAAAAGTTTTCAAAGCAGTCCATGCATCTAAAGCATTTTCTATATGGACATACATTTCATCATTCACAGACGATTTAATAAGAGCTAAGGCTTTAGCATTCTTGATTTCCCATTTTGCTAGTGCAGCTGCATCTGTGGGTTTATTCGGCTTAACATCTCCATCACATATTCCCTGCCATAATTCATTGTAAATGAGTGTGCTTTCGATGAGATGATGCCATGTTTTATAAGATTTGGTGCCTTCAAGTTTGTCGGAATCAGAAAACAAATTAATCAACTTAGACATTGTAGCATTGAAGCTTCGCACCAAGAATCAGAACAAAAATGTCAAGATGGACAACACAACACACCACGCAAAAAGAAACACGATCTATCGGGGCTTGGCCTTGACCCTCGTATAGTCGTTGAAGCAGGAGAAAAAATGACTGAGCTTTGCACTTGGCTCTAGTCAATTTCTCAAAAATTACAGGGCAACTTCAAAATTTGACTTTTACAATGATGCTCTTGAAAACTTGGTAAAAAAAAAGTTACCCCCCCTCAAAGTAAAATTACTTTGAGTTACACTTATCCCCTTTAAAAAATTACAATTAAAATCCCCTTATTACTCCAAAAATTTACAAATCACCTTATTACTCCACAAATCATAAATTCCAAAATTAAAAAATCACCAGATTTCTCCCAAAAAAAACAATATAATATTCCTTATCTCTCCACAAGAATTACAAACAATCGAAAAACCTTATCACTCCATTAACATTACAAAATTAAAAAATATTTCTAATTGCTGGCATGCTGGCTTGTTGCTGGCAGGCTGGCTCACGCTGGCTTGTTGCTGGCAGGTTGGCTCACGCTGGCTTGACGTTGGGTTTGCTGGCTTTCTAATTTATTTTGTAGACCTTGCGCATGCTCTTCCCGTAAATTTCCAATGTAATTATTTAGGGTACAACCTCTATAACCTTAAGAGGGCCTTTATGGGGAGTGTGAGTAATTATTGTGTTCATTTACTTGCGGGAAGCTTATTTAATCTTTCCTGAGTTTTCGAGGAGGATCCAAAGATAGAGTCTGCGAGAGCCCCAAGAGGATTAAAAGAGGACGAAGGGGCTCCAGGAACGGCACATGCTGCTCCTCCGGTCACCAAATCCCTCATAGCCATTCTGTGAATTGTTGTTCATATAGGCGATGCGTATCCACCTCGGGTAACCACACGGGTGCTTATACCAAACGAGCGACTCGTCACTGGCTGTTGCTCGATTATATGATCAGTCCTCTCTTACCGATTAACATTTCAGTGTGATATACATCTATTGGCTTGGGTACAGAAGACTACTTTACTCTGAAATTTCGATCCCCGGATCAAGTGCGATTACATCTATTGGCTTGGGTGCCGAAGACTACACTACTCTGAAATTTCGAACCCCGGATCAGGCCGAATTTTCCAGGACGAACATCACTTTAAGCTTGCAGCAATACGCACTGCTATCTACTTACGGCTGTAAGCTCAAAGCTATAATACTCTGTGGAGTAAATCATCTCTTTGGCTGTGCATCATGGCTACCAGAACTCAGTTTGAAAATTCCAGTGAGATTGGTGTCTTTTCAAAACTTACTAATGGATATTGCCTGGTGGCCATTGGAGGATCAGAGAACTTTTACAGCACATTTGAGGCAGAGGAAATTTTTTTTACAATAATAAAAAATGATTTTCAGATTTAAAAAATCTAAAATCAATAATAAAATTCCTTTTCCTTTTAAACAAAAAACTGGACAATTTCCATACCGAGCATTTGTTGATCAATTCAATGGAGTTTTCCAAGAACTTGTAGAGCTGGAATCTCCTCTTCACATCAGCTGCATTACTGGAGCTCTGATACCACAATAATGGCAGAAGTGTCCTCAGACACGTAATTTTATTAATAAAAAAAAAACAATTACATAATTGATTTTGCAAGAGTTTACACCCGAACAACACAAACACTCTTGCAATGAGCTATTTATAAGCTCCATGTCCTAACTACCTCTAATTATGGATCACTTATTAAATAACAAGTGTCCATTTACAATAAATTCTATTCAAACCAACTAACTAATCTCCTAAAATAGAACCTAAGATACGACACATTTGGAGAGTCATATCTAGTTACAACAATATGCTAATTCTAAAAGTCTCCATTAAATAATTAAACATTCTAGAATAATAATTATTAATTTAATATCTTAAATTAATAATTATTTTATTCTAATTTTATAACCTATGATAAAATTGTATTTTTGGATCATCTAATAGGGCTTTCCATTTTGGCCTATTTCCCTTAGCGATGTGTGATTAGCGCTAATCGTGCATCAAAAACTGCCTCGGTTTTTCATTCCGGGCATCCGTCGGTGCAGATTTCGCGCTTCGCGCCCTTTTTGACGATGACGTCAGCATGACGTCAGCGGTGAGTCCTAGTACGGTGGTGACGTGGCAGGGTGACGTCAACAGGGTGACATCAGTAGTACGGCCGAGTGACGTGGCGCTACGGTAGGGGTGATGACATGGTAGTACTGTGGCAGCGACGTGACAATGACGTGGCAAGGACACGGTGGCAGGAGGTCGATGCAGGATGATGACGTGCCGGTGACGTCACAGGAGGGGGAGTGGTATCTGGTTTTATGTCGCACCGCTTTTGTGAAGAAGCGGTTTCGGAGGAGGAGGGTCCACCACAGTCGAGAGGGTGACGCGTGGCACGAGTACGATGGGAAAACCGCCCATCTCTTGGACGTTAACCATCGAAAGCTTCGGAGATGAAAAGACCCACCCACCATAGATCTCGGGCGCATTAGATCGGACGATCGGCGGCACGATCAAAACGGCGGAAGGATAGATACGGGGCCCACGACGCTTTTTATTAATTGTTTTAATCTGACGGGGGGAAAACTTTAGGAAAGTGGATTTTGGGTTATATACAAGCGGGGTGAAATACATTTACATGCATGACCTTAGGATAAGGGCGGGAAATGAGTATTGTAGGGTTAGGACTTAGGGGAAATGGTTATTAGTGTGACCAGATGTCATACTAACTCCACGTTAGGACACGGAAGGGTTAGTAGGAGCCCCAGATGGACTACTATTTCTCGGACTTGATAAATATGGCTATAATGCCAAGGGGAGGGGAATATGTAATATTTTTGGGATTTTATATAGTCTTTGTAAAATAGAGGATAAGGAAATGATATAGGGAGCTAGATAATAGAGTTAGGAGTTAATATGAAAATGACAAGAAAGCGCTAAGGTAAGGGATCTTAGGCTATTTTTTAGAGGGGAAAATGACTCGAAGAGTGAATCGATAGTACTTCTAAGCAAAGTGGACCTTTACTTAGGAAAATATAATGGAAGATGATGAATTCAAGAGTTGTCAAGCAGATCTTGACCTCTTTGGGGAGGTTAGTGAATGATTTGGGAAATAAGAAGAAGGGGAAGTTAGAGATGTCCAGCTTGAGCTCCTCCAAAGGAAAATTGCCTCATAATTGTGATCTAAGTAAATATAACATTTGAAAACATGAAATGGATCACATAGCTTGATTCTGCAACCACACAACTACTTACCCAGCCTACTTACCTAGCATTTTTTCTTCTTTTTGGATGGGTGCACTTGGACTTGCAGACCCTGATTATCCTTTTTTCTTTTTGTTGTCCTCCTATCTAAATCTACACTTATTTCTTCCAAGGGCCCAGATTAAGCAGTTGGGCTCCTTTGTTTCTATACCTATCTACAAATCTACCAAGATTAAACTGTTTGGACAGATTTCCTTTCTCTATATTCTAAAACAAGAAATTGAAACCTAGGGAAGCCAAGATTAAGCTGTTTGGCCTTCCCTTAACTGAAAACTCATCAAAAATGTAATAACTCATCGAAATTGGAATACAGCAGTGGCATTTAGACTGGCCCACTTTCATGGCCTCTTCCTTGGCCTCTTTTGGAAATATGGAGCATTGCAGCATGCAAAGTATGACATATTTGGCACTTTCAACTGTCAATCATGAAAGATGAACACCTGTTGCAACAAGAGGCTAACAAGAGGTACCATAAATCAATCATTATGATTTGGTGGTTCAAACATTTATCTACAGGGATATGTTGATGCAGATATATCGAGTGATAGAGATAACAGGAGGAGCACCACTGGGTATGTTTTTACTATTGGTGGAACAACTTTCAGTTGGGTTTCAAAACTGTAAAGTGTTGTTGCACTCTCAATGACGGAAGCAGAGTATGCTGCTGCTACAGAGGCTAGTAAAGAGATGATTTGGTTACAAAGGTTTCTATATGAATTGGGTAAGAAGCAGGAGTTGGGTAGGTTATATAGTGACAACCAAAGTGCCATACATCTTGCAAAGAACTCTACATTTCATTCCAAGACTAAACATACACAGCTCAAGTACCATTTCATACGATAAGTGTTGGAAGATGGAAAAGACACACACTAGGCATAATCCTGCAGATATGTTAACAAAAGTTGTAACCCGGGAGATACTAAAATTTTTCTCGGTTTCAATTGGTCTTCAAGTATGATGATGAAGATGAGAAACAACCAACTTCAAAGTGAAGTCATTGTCTAGAAAATGAAGCAACGATGGAGTTTCTATAATTAGTGTCCAAGTGGGAGATTGTTGGGTGTGGAGCCTGATTATCTTCTTTATTCAGAGGTATCATTACCTTTGACCCCAATTTGTAATGTGGCAGCAACGACGCCCGTAAATGTGCGTCGCCAAGGGTGGCGATGACGATTATTTAGACCCCCCTAGTGGGGGATCAGGGGCAATGCCCCGAAGTGAAAAAATAGATGAAAAATTTCCTTGTAAAATGTTGTAATTTCATAGTCAATCTGGGTCGTTCATTAGGCGGAAATATGATGGTAGAAGTTATGTTTAATTGAGGGTTCTTTTCCCTAGAAGGCAACCCCTCACTATAAATGAGGGAATTGTATTGTGGCTATGTAGATGTGTATTCTGAGCGAGAAAGAGAGAGGAGATTATGTGAGAGCGAAGAGGGAATTACATCGAATTTGTTGTAGGTTGTATCTCTTCATTTTGTTGGATAATAGAAAAGGAAAGACTCGCTATTTCTCTGTAGATGTAGCCCAAATTGGGTGAACCACGTATATCTGTGCCTCTCTTGTTTTATGTGTTTTATGTGTTTATATTTCTACAATATTTTATGTGTTCCATTGCTCTGTAACATATAATTTTCTAACAGTATAAAGGCTCAGTTTCTGAACCATTAAAGATTTTCCTTGGCTCTATTTGTCAACAAGAGAGAGGGATGCAATGGTGCCTTTCAAAAGTAAGAAGGTGTGCCTGGTGAGTGTTCAGTTGTAAATGTGTCAAGATTCTTTTACTGCAGAGAGGGGAAAAAAAGTGAGCCTCTAAGAGAGAGGTAGTAGTACCACCCAAGAAGAGACACACATGAACCAGAAGGATCCATCTAACATCCAACAAAATAGTCCATAGAGGATGTGATTCTTGTTACAACCAACTGTTGGGCATGGAATCCCCCCACAACATGTTTTGGAGCTCAAACCCCAAGTTTTGGTCAACTATATTGTAAGACTCCGCGAATTATAGGCATAGAGTGTGAACTATAGGATGAGTCATAGGGTTGTCTGCCCTAAGTATTGTAAAGTAATGTAATGTCATGTCGACCTACCCATGGTCTGCGGACCATGGGATTGTATAAATAGAGCGAGGATCTAATTTGTAAAGGGAGCAAATTGGAGAGATAGATGAGTACGCATGGTTTGGGAATAGAGTAAGAGTCTAAGTGTATTGGGTCGTAGTAGTAGGAAGAGGCTTTGCAGCTAAGTGCACAGAGGCCTAGTAGAGTCTGTAGTTGAGTGCGTGGACCCCTGCAGCTAAGTGCGTAGGGCGGTGTCGAGTCTGTAATCTTGATCGAAGAATAATAAAGAGAAGTTGTTTCCAATATCTATGTATCTCCTTGTGTATTCCCTTATTTACATTTATACTGTTTTGTTTATCACGTGCACTGATATGATTGTTGGATATGCTATTAATTATCACTAGTCTTACACAAATAAGTTGAGCAATCAGGTAATAATAAATTAAATAGCAAGGAACTTGGGTATAATATTGGTCGAGCCCCGAGTAGGGCTGCGTGGAAGCAACATCACATGTTGTGAAGGACTAACAAGTGCGCATAGTGACGTGCGTGCAGGGTCAAACCGCGGACCTCCAGAAGCTCATCAGACATCCCCAGGGTGTCGAAACCTAGTTCTAGCACCCTCCCATACTACTTCAGGTGAGACCTCAGCCCGCACTTTGCAGATTGTTGCTGAAAGGGCCAGTAGTACCAGGATTTTCTTAGCTAAATCACCTCTAAACCTAGGTTAGGCCCATTCAAGCCAACAAATGGTTCCATTGCCAGGACTGAGATCTGTACAAGCGATGTTTGATGTCATGCCACTGGAATCCAACAAATAAAGAAATTGAAGAGCGGTTGGATAAGAATATTCACGAGTTCGCGACGCAGGAAAATAGAAATCTATGAGTGACTAAGGAACAGTGGTTCGAGCACTACTTGTATACAGAAATCCATGAAAGTTTCTTTGCATCCTCTCCTTCTGAGTTGTATGAGTGGATCGTGAAGCTAGCAGACAACTAGGGAAGGTGTAGGCTCGAAAAACCAATCGTGTGGACTCCGGAATTAGTGCACAGACTAGAAGCGTCAGGAGATAAGATCGCGTGAGCAGTGGACCATTGGCTCAACCAAATTATAGGAGGATTTATCACTGAGTCTGCGGTAGATACGACCATTAGCTACAGTGAGGCAGAACGACGTTTCCTTGAGGGACCGTTAGGTAAGTATATTAAATCTTTGAACACTTGGATTAAGATGCTATTATGTGAAAATCGGGTTATGCGAATAAATTAATGTTTGGGACTACATGAAGTAGGAAGATCTACAGAAGCAGAAGTAGTGAAGAATTGGAAACCAATCCCTTAATTTCCCCCTCACAGGAAAGCGAGGAAGAGCTCACAAAAGTTTCTCTGAGAAGTGTGGTTAGTCTAATAAGGCAGCGCATTCTGTGTTTACCACCTCCACCCACACCGCGACCCATCACTATTTTCTTCATTAGGTAGCTACTTTTCCTAGTGCATGATTGGTACTTATGGCTGGAGTAGCCTATTCCCATCACAGCGGATCTCATCCATAGAATTCCTTGGCTCCCCTGTAAGGGAAAGGACCCCACGGCGATAGCAGGAAAAAGCGGAGATTTGGCTCTCGCAGAGGCCATGAAGAAGAAATACAAGCTTGAGAAGAAAAATAGGGGTTACACAACCAGCATCGTCAAAGATAAAGGGGTGCATGTAGCCACCCAACTCCCGGTATTAGCGCTCAAACTTGCCTCAGGCTGAGGAAGGCAAAACTCAAGGCCACATCAAACCAAGCTGAGCCTCGTAGCTAGCCCTACGAGGACAGGAGAGGGCTCTCTCCAGTCAATATCTATAAAATGAGCAATAGGGTGCGAGATGACTTAAAATAGGAACTAATTTTAGGCTAGTAAAGAGATAGGAAAGTTTCATTTAGATTTTTGAGTTTTTTGTTGGAGAAACGGGAAAACCAATTTTGGGTCCGGGGATAAGGCCAAATCTTTGCAGAATTCGAGTTGGGGTGACGTAGGCAGTAGTCTTGATGCCTTTGATCAGGTGTATGGATGAATCAGAACGACAAGGAGCTGAAGAGGGCAAAGGAGAACATGGATCCTCTCCAAACTGGCGAAAACATGTAAAACTAAACAAATTTAAAGGAAGAGCACTGTAAACAATGAATTCAACCTCATTTACTCATTCATTTAGTTTCAGAAGCATAAGAGGGGAATGGCATACATTTAAACATGAATAAACTTACAATAACTGAGAGATAAGACCATCAAGAATTGAAAGCCACAAGAATCCCAACAGGTGCTGCAAAACCTCTGATCTTTCCTTAGCCAAAATATGAAAAATATGTACAATAGTGTGCCAAAATCTTCCCAAGTGTTGTTGGGAAAAGTATCCAATACGGAATGACCCTATCCCACTCTAAGGGTGATAGTACCTCAGCAACAACTGAATACAAAGCTATTCAAGATTACTTCTTTATGAGATGTAAGAGAGAGGAGAAAAGGATCCACTAATCGTTGTCTTCCGCTAATGGTTGATCCAGTCTTCCCTCTTTGCCGCTTGCTCCCAGCTCCTTGCTCTTTCACTGGCCCAGCTACACAAAGATCCTGCAAAAGCACAAGAAAGGGAAACTACAAGAAGCATACATCCATAATTGATTTAAGGATTAGCATAAATCAAATATACAAGCATCAATTCGCCATAGAAACACATGCATATAGAAGAACCTCAAATGCTTTATTAATGGAAGAAGTAAAGTTCTGAGAGTGTTACAACCATAAGAGGCCCAATCCAGCAACACCTCCCAGCAGAAAGAAATCTCCTCTTCACCTCCTTCAAAGCAATCACCCAATAGTTCTATACTCAAACCAACAACACTTCCTTACATTCACCAGATTCCAGCCTCCTTAGACCTCATGAGAGAGCTCTATATATAGGAGTTTTGGAGAAAGGATGAGTCAGCTTGAGGCTGGCATGAAGCTGACTAGTGTCCTCTCCCACTTCAGTTATACTTCAGTTCTTGAGTCCACTTGGAGTTTCTTGCTTCCACTTGGAGATCTAGATCCTCTTACTCATCACAAGGCGAATTCCCTGATCCAAGTGTCATTTTGGAAGCTTCCTGGGCATTTGACACCTTGCAGAATGACTGTGCCACTTGGCCAATCTCGCCCAGCGCAGGTAGCCTTCATTAGATTTGACATTCAGCGCAGGTACAGAGTGGAGCAGTTGACATTCAGCACAGATGCTCAGTGGAGCAGCTGACATGATCCAGAAATAGCTTGTTTTTGAGTGTTTTCAGGTGGAGAACTGATTTTCAGTGCTGTGGTTTGCTGACCTTGTTCCTCTAGGGGTAGGAACAACATGTTTAGGGACTTTGGATCCCTTAGATTATCGACATTTCATGCTTCATGTTGTTAGGCACAAAAATGTCTATAACACCAAGAGTCCAACCCTTGCTACTGACTGAAAATTTACATCATATAGACCAAGCTAACCCATTCCTTAACCTCTAGGGGTCGAGCTCCTCCTTCTAGGAGCAATTTGAACCATACAAGGAACTGAAATCTAGGTAGTCAAACAACTAACCCCTATATGCTAGGAAACTGATTCATTACATTAAATTTTTGCTATTTTGTGAATGAATCATCTAGAATAATGTAAATAAGTGCCAAGTTACCTCATACACATCAAATTACATCAAGCTGGGTCAAAACTCACATCAAGAAGTGAAACTGGTGAAAACTGGTCGAATTCCTGAGCTGGAGGATGAAAATTTGACCAAAAACCTCTATGCGTAGCGCACCTTTCATCATGTTTTTGCGACACTTCCCGACATCGAAATCAAGCTCACAATAGCTGGTTGGAAATCCCTAGATGTCTGCTATCCAGCCCAAGTAGAATTTCCCAATTTGGAGTGCATTTTCCCCCTCAAAATTGCATTCTCCTAGAAGTACTTCCTGTTGTTGCAAAAGGTAGCAGCAAAGTGGTTTTCATGGTGTTTTTTGGCCTTTTGATCATCCAGAACTTGATGAAATGCTTCGGCAATAATTGAGCATGCATAACTTACCATGACAAACCCAAAAATATAAAGTTTTCCTCCAGCAAGTGTCCCAATCATAAGCGAGCGCGTTGACGCACTACTCGTATAGTTGAAAAATCTATTTTGGGACCAAAAAATTTCAAAATGACAAAAATTTCTCTGAATTTGCTCAAATTCGGAGCGAAGACCCTCCATCATGTATCATGCCCAGCCAGCGAGGCCTCGGCCAAAATCCAGAATGGATCAGGTGTTTCACGACACTTCAGTGTCCTCCTGGTGTATGCAGTTCAGTGGTGCAATCTCTGTCTTGGTTGTATGATGTGCTTTTGTCCACCTCCATGATGTTGCAAAATCTGTGTTGGCTTAAATGAGATGAAGAATGAGGATTTGGTGCTTTTGTTTCAAACGCCAAATGTGGGAGGAACTGTGGGAAATAGGGTCGTGTGAATAGTGGAAGGAGGCAAAGGAGACTGAGAGAATTTGAATTTTGAAGAGCAGTGCGAAAATTTTTTGTGTTCTAGCCCAATGCATAGCGCTCCTTATATGCGTAGCGCCAGTGTTATTTTACAAAGGCAGGGGAAGCTATATGCGTAGCGCTCCTTATATGCATAGCGCCATTTTGCAGAAGGCGTTTGGAGGCATTCCCGATGTCCACATTGGGCGCAGGATAGCTTGTTGGAAAGGTATGTGAGTCTACTTTCCAAAACAATTAAAATTTTTCAATTTGGAGTTCGTTTTCCTTGTCAAAAGTCAAATATCCCAAGATGGGTCAAAATGTGCCAAATGAGGCTGCCTCAAGGCAGAGTGTTGTTGCATTCAACTTTCGAATGCCTTCCTCAACTCCAAATTGAGCTCATGATAGCGCATTGGAAAGATCTTTATGTATAGTTATCCTTTGACTCATCAAGAAAGTTATTTGGCCAACCAAGCTAGGAGAAACATTGATTTTCCCAAGGTCACTTCAGAGGTGCATCAATTCTCCCGAGGCGATTGTATTTTTGACATTTCTCCAAAACGATTATACCTGTGTAAAAAGTGAAGGAGGTTTTTCTTCCTTGGCCTGTTGTGGACAAAAAATCTCTTAGTTTTCCCAAATTCATCTTTTATTGCTCAAAAATATCATTTGAGTAAAACCTACCCCGATGTGTGAAACAAGGGATTTTGTCGAAATGAAGCGAAATGAAGAGGATAAGGGGCTTCTAAATTCTTGGGGAAATTTTTGGAAGTATGGAGGGATGTTAGGAAGCAAGGGAAAGTGGAATATCAGAGATTGAGTGAGGGGAAGGGGTCCAAAAGGGCAAAACACAGGCCCAACCTAGAAAATTGCCAGGTTGTAGCAAGAAACTAGGGTTTGTGCGAAAATGAGGAATTTGGGGGATCTCAGTGATGGGAAGTGTTTAGTAAGGTACATGAAGGATATGGGAAGGTGTATGAACATCAGGATACAAATTTTTCTGATGATTTGACCATCCAAGAGAAATTACCTCCAAAACCCTAGGAGAGGGAAATGGACCTTACCAAGGCACAACTGAAGCATGAACAAGGTGTAACATGACCCAATGGAACCTGTTATGATGATAATAACCATATGAATGATGATAAAATCAGATGAATAGTGACATAGACTGACATTTGGGCAACTTTGAAAGGAGTGAAAGCAAACCCTAGACTTAATGCCTAGTGACCAAATTTTGCTTGAAGACTCTTTGAATGACAAAATTGACCTTGAAACCTTAAAATAACTTTGTAAGAGCATATTTTATCATTGGACGAAGGCTGAAAAGACTGACACTAACATTGGCTCCAATGGGGATGGTAGCTCCTTGGAGGTGCCAAGAACGGCAGATCTTTGGGAGAGCAGACCAGTGCCTTCATCCATTGGGCAATGGAGTCAAAAACTCAAGCTGAAATGCACGACTGAAAACTGATGACTTGACAACACAAATTGACTCTCACTCAACTAAAAACTGACACGATACTTAAACACAACCGACAAACTGGAAATGATGCTCAAAGGGGAGCTTATTCATCATAACCTACTCTAACAGTTTCATTCATCACCTAATCAAGTGAAATGAAACAACTAGTGCAACCAAGTAATTATTCCATCTGCTGTTCGAATTTTCCACAAGTGCTCACTTATGAACAACAAGAGAGAACTACTAAAAGGCAACTCCCATGATAACTTAGAAACAAATCCATTGAATGATATGAATTCTCTATCCGCCTCCAAAAACACTGCATAAGGATCGTGAAATTCAAGCACACTGGAACTTAGCTCATCCAATGGATTACTTCTCTTTTCCTCATACCATGAATGCAAACTTTGATCTGAGCCTTGTGACGAGACCTCTGCTGAAAATGACAAAGAAACCGGCTGCCAGATCAAGTTTGTATCAATACACGTTTCAAGCTCACATATAGTCAATGGAGAAAGACTTTGACAACAAACCTCATCCAAAACATCAGCTATTGGATCATGAAAAACTTGAAAAGACTGCTGCAACCCATTTTCTATTGGTTCCAATGTGATTACATGATTGCCTACATGCTGCTCATTCTTTACTGAAGATGTACTATGCAAATTTCCCTTCAAAAGATGAAATGATTCAAAACAGAAAGGTAGGGAACCTTCTTGTATCATTTGATCATATGTGTCATCTTCCATGCCTTCATCTGCAACTTGACAATCAAAGGCATTCAGGGGCTGCAATTCTGGATATCACAAGTCTTGAACAAGGTTTTCATTGCTCTCAAGATGGTCCAAATCAAAACTTGTTGACAGCTGATTTTTGATTGCATGGAAATTGTCTCTGATGAACTGACATGAATCAAAACAAAAAGACAAAGATCATTCACTTACTTCAAAATTTGCTGCACTTTCCTCGTCACTATCATATCTGATATGCATCGAGCTGCTGTAAGTGAACTTATTCTGCCCACAAACTAGTTGCTAATTTGTTTGTAAGATTAGCTTCTGTTTGGAGAACATAAGCATCATCATACTGATCAAACTGAGGCAAATCATCAATGTAAAACATATCATCAAGCATGCAGGTCATATCAACAATTCTTTCTTTCCCAAGGTGATCTACAAAACAATCATTATCAGATCTATGACAACTAGGATAAGAAATAAAATGTTTTGGAGTGGCCATTTGTTCTTCTTCAATCAACAAGCCATGGGCTTGAACATCATAATCATTCCTTGGGGTGATCCTTTGCATCATCTCTTTTACTGCACTTACCAAAATGTCAAGCTTCACCTCTAGAGATGTTGATTCAACCGGACCTATGTTTTTCATCTCTTCTTCTTTCAACCTTGCCCGTCGGATCAGCAGATGCGTCTCTAAATTTATTGCACTATTTTACATCTCATGAAGTGTTGCAATATCCCTTTCTCTCAGCTGAAACTCCATCTGTGGATCAAAGGCGCCCGGATAGTGCAAGAGAGTAGATCTAGGAGTAGGCCTTATCTCAACTGGCATTGAATAATAAACTTGATTAAATCTGGCCGAAAATTGTTGTACTGTCTCCCCTGGTAGTCTTTTCAGCTGGTTATACTCTTCTACAATCAAGAAAAGGTTTTGCCCAATCATCCACCTGTCAAGAAAAACTTTGACGAACTGTCGGAAATCTGAGATGCTTGCATCAGGCAGGGCTTTGAACCAACTCTTCACTTAAGCTTGCAAAGAAAGAGCAAAAAGCCTAATACTAACATCTTTGCTACCAACTTCAAAAATGTCTAGAAAAGAATCAAAATTCTGCACATGTTGCTCAGCGTTGACATTCTTACTTTCACCATCAACCCTCGGCAAGTATAGATCATAGTTTTTGGGGAAAGCATGGAGAACAAAAGGTAAAACAAGAGGTTTATACTGATCTGGAATTTTACAAGGTGTAGGGGTATGTACAGCAGGTATAGAATCAGTCTTGGTCTCTTGAGGTTCATCAGTTTTAAGACGGTCATCACAATATTTATAAGAAAGGTATTGATCAAGCTCAAAGGTATGCAAATCTTTGGTATTCACAATCTTCAAAGGGAAAGAATTAACTGCAGGCCGAGGATCTCTTCTCAAATACAATATACTTTGCAAAGCCTTCTTGACATTCTTGGGAAAAGAGAAGAAATAATTTAGAACAAAGAAAAAAATGTCTTAGATGAAATTCCAACTTGAATACCTGATCTGTCCATATTGTCCTTTCATGTTTTTGCTGGTTGGGATCAGCCTCCAGTGGAGTCTTTGGATCTGATATCGAAAATGATTTAGAGTTGCCAGGTGAATGATTTTAGCCTTGCCAGTGTCTGATCGTTTTCCACCATCAACCATCAGATTTGAACTTGATACATGTACTGGGGTAATTAACAAGTTAAATGTCATGTTTACAAGCTAGACCAGAGATTGACTGAAGCAGCGTTTATCTACTTCCGCTAATGCAAAGCAAAAGCGTTTCGAAGGCTACCTGGCATAACTTCAAGCTTTGTCTATAGCTTATAAAAAAAATGACATCAACAAGCAAACCATTTTCTTCCCCAGTATGGTCACCACTATGTTAGCGCTCAAATCTACCTTAGGCTGAGGAAGGGAAAACTCAAGGCCACATCAAACCAAGCTCAGCCTCGTAGCTAGCCCTACGAGGACAGGAGAGGGCTCTCTCTAGCCAATCTCGATAAAATGAGCAATAGGGTGTGAGATGACTTAAAATAGGAACTGATTTTAGGCTAGTAAAGAGATAGGAAAGTTTGATTTAGATTTTTGAGTTTTTTGTTGGAGAAATGGGAAAACCAATTTTGGGTCCGGGGATAAGGCCAGATCTTTGCAGAATTCGAGTTGGGGCGTGGTAGGCAGTAGTCTTGATGCCTTTGATCAGGTGTATGGATGGATCTGAACGACAAGGAGATGAAGAGGGCAAAGGAGAACATGATCCTCTCCAAACTGGTGAAAACATGTAAAACTAAACAAATTTAAAGGAAGAGCACTGTAAACAATGAATTCAACCTCATTTACTCATTCATTTAGTTTCAGAAGCATAAGAGGGGAATGGCATACATTTAAACATGAATAAACTTACAATAACTGAGAGATAAGACCATCAAGAATTGAAAGCCACATGAATCCCGACAGATGCTGCAAAACCTTTGATCTTTCCTTAGCCAAAATATGAAAAATATGTACAATAGTGTGCCAAAATCTTCCCAAGAGTCCAACCCTTGCTACTGACTGAAAATTTACATCATATAGACCAAGCTAACCCATTCCCTAATGTCTAGGGGCCGAGCTCCTCCTTCTAGGAGCAGTTTAAACCAATTCTAAACAAGGAACTGAAATCTAGGTAGTCAAACAACTAACCCCTATATGCTAGGAAACTGATTCATTACATTAAATTTTTGCTATTTTGTGAATGAATCATCTAGAATAAGGTAAATAAGTGCCAAGTTACCTCATACACATCAAATTACATCAAGTTGGGTCAAAAATCACATCAAGAAGTGAAACTGGTGAAAACTGGTCGAATTCCTGAGCTGGAGGATGAAAATTTGACCAAAAACCTCTATGCGTAGTGCCCTGATCTCTATGCGTAGCACACCTTTCAGCCTAATTTTGGGGCACCTCCTGACATTGAAATCAAGCTCACAATAGCTAGTTGGAAAGCCCTGGATGTCTGCTATCTAGCCCAAGTGGAATTTCCCAATTTGGAGCTCATTTCCCCCCTCAAAATTGCATTCTCCCAGAAGTACTTCCTGCTATTGCAAAAGGTGGCAGCAAGGTGGTTTTCATGGTGTTTTTGGGCCTTTTGATCATCCAGAACTTGATGAAATGCTTTGGCAATAACTGAGCATGCATAAATTACCATGAAAAACCCAAAAATATAAATTTTTCCTCCAACAAGTGTCCCAATCATAAGCGAGCGCGTCGACGCGCTACTCGTATAGCTGAAAAATCTGTTTTGGGACCAAAAAATTTCAAAATGACAAAAATTTCTCCGAATTTGCTCAAATTCGGAGCGAAGACCCTCCATCATGTATCATGCCCAGCCAGCGAAGCCTTGGCCAAAATCCGAAATGGATCAGGTGTTTCACGGCGCTTCAGTGTCCTCCTGGTGTATGCAGTTCAGTGGTGCAATCTCTGTCTTGGTTGTATGATGTGTTGTTGTCCGCCTCCATGATGTTGCAAAATCTGTGTTGGCTTAAATGAGATGAAGAATGAGGATTTGGTGCTTTTGTTTCAAACGCGAAATGTGGGAGGAACTGTGGGAAATAGGGCCATGTGAATAGTGGAAGGAGGCAAAGGAGACTGAAGGGATTTGAATTTTGAAGAGCAGTGGCAAAAAATTTTGTGTTCTGGCCCAATGCGTAGCGCTCCTTATATGCGTAGCGCCAGTGTTATTTTGCAAAGGCAGGGGAAGCTATATGTGTAGCGCCATTTTACTGGAGGTTTTGGAGGCCTTCTCGGTGTCCAAATTGGGCGCAGGATAGCTCGTTATAAAGGTATTTGCGTCTACTTTCCAAACCGATTAGAATTTTTCAATTTCGAGTTCATTTTGCTTGTAAAAAATACAATCTCCCAAGACTAGTCAAAATGTGCCAAATGAGGTTGCCTCAAGGGAGAGTGTTGTTGCAGTCAACTTTGGAATGCCTTCCTCAACTCCAAATTGAGCTCATGATAGCTCATTGGAAAGATCGTTTTGTATAGTTATCCTTTGACTCATTAAGAAAGTTATTTGTCCAACCAAGCTAGGAGAAAAATTTATTTTCCCAAGGTCACTTCAGAGGTGCATCAATTCTCCCGAGGCGATTGTATTTTTGACATTTCTCCAAAACCATTATACCTATGTAAAAAGTGGAGGTTTTTCATCCGTGGCCTGTTTTGGACAAAAACCTCTCTCATTTTTCCCAAATTCATATTTTATTGCTCAGAAACATCATTTGAGTAAAACCTACCCCGATGTGTGAAACAAGGGATTTTGTCGAAATGAAGCGAAATGAAGAGGATAAGGGCTTCTAAATTCTTGGGGAAATTTTTGGAAGTAGGGAGGGATGTTAGAAAGCAAGGGAAAGTGGATTATCAGAGATTGAGTGAGGGGAAGGGGTCCAAAAGGGAAAAACATAGGCCCAACCTAGAAAATTGCCAGGTTGCAGCAAGAAACTAGGGTTTGTGCGAAAATGAGGAATTTGGGGGATCTCAGTGATGGGAAGTGTTTGATAAGGTACATGAAGGATAGGGGAAGGTGTATGAACATCAAGATACAAATTTGCCGATGATTTGACCATCCAAGAGAAATTACCTCCAAAACCCTAGGAGAGGGAAATGGACCTTACCAAGGCACAATTGAAGCATGAACAAGGTGTAACATGACCCAATGGAACCTGATATGATGATAACAACCATATGAATGATGATAGACACAGCTGAATAGTGACATAGACTGACCTTTGGGCAACTTTAAAAGGAGTGAAAGCAAACCCTAGACCTAATGCCTAGTGACCAAATTTTGCTTGAAGACTCTTTGAAATGACAAAATTGACCTTGACACCTTAAAATCACTTTGTAAGAGCATATTTTATCACTGGAGGAAGGCTGAAAAGACTGACACTAACACTCGACAGGGAAGGTAACGAGAAAATTCCACGGCGATGAGGTACCAGCACCGGTAGTTGCGTTGGCTAAACAATGCACAGAGGGGGTCCAATTCAACTGGGCCAAGTTCCTCTGCGAGGAATTCTTGACCAACTGCAAGGAAGCCCAGGAGTAGGGAAATACCTTCCACCATGTGTGGTTGCTCTTGTCTATTTTGCAGGTAACAGGAGAACTACCAGAGAACAGTCAGTTCCCTAGCATTGAATAGGACTTACCAGAGGCCGCAAAGTACGTGTCGCTATAGGCTACCAAGGACACGAAGCAGATTCGTGAGACAAATATATTCTGGGTGCTCATGGAGGCAAGCATCTGGATGTGGATCAATAGAAGGTCGCACATGTCCCCCATAGTGCACAATAGTCTATGGAGCTTTGTAGACTTCAAGGCAGACATGCATAATATTTACATCAAGGCACGTAAGGATCTGGCACAACAATGGACCAAGCTCCCCTTCATCGCCATTGATGATGCTTTTAAGTGTTAGAATCATGGCCTCCTAAGTGGCATGCCCCGAATCTAGTGGATCTGGATAGGACAATAGCACAGAAACACAAGGATGAGGCCAAGTTGCGTGTCACTAAGTTGGCTGAGAAGAGGCGCAGTGAAAAAGTGGCAGCAGAGGTAAGGGCTGTCCGCGAGGCAGCAAAGGCAACCGCGGAGCAGGCACAGGCCATCGAAGTGGCAGCAGCAGAGCAGACAACAGGGGCCACAACAATGCAGGAAGAAGAGGGCTCGGAATTGTCTACGGGATAGGAAGCAGAGGACATAGACCTCGCAAAAGAAGGTGCGGAACTAGGCACAACTTCCACCCAACTGAAAAGACCACATGTCACAGAGAGATCGGGTCTACGGAAAAAGGTCAACACCTCCAAATTTTCCATTGACCCGATCACGTTAATGGAAGGAGACCTCTATGACATCGGTGACACGGTTCGCGAGGTCACCAAGGAAGCTCTCTAAGAAGCCATGTCAGAGCAGCAGATTGTGTTGGGGGCCTTAAGGGCGCAGCTGCAGGAACTGCAGGTGTGGCCCCCACAGGAAGGAACCATAGCCACCTATGGCACAATAGGCACATCAACAACGGAGCAGTTGCTATGCGTAAATATGGCCAACACCATAGTGCTACCAAAAGGAGTGCTAAAAATAGAGAATGAGGATGACAGAGCCGTGTTGGGTAGGATCAAGGGACTATGCCTTGATTTCATTATCCTTCTGCGAGACACACTGTACCAACTGCAGGATAGCATAACAGCAGAGCTCCGTGCCAGGGAGGGCTGCATGATTCAGGTGATGAGTGAGAAAAATATTAACATCAAACAGCTCAACCTGCAACGTGACGAACTGGTGTCATAGAACCAGCAGATCGTGCAGACAGTTGATGAAGCGTGCCGGCGAGTCCCAGAATTGTCCATCGTCGCAGACCTATAAACAATGATGCAGATCCATTGTCTGGCAAGTGGAGTTCGAAACGCGTGCGAGGAAACAACGTGTGTGTAGTTAGAGCTGAATCTACAGATTTCCATGCTATGGCTGAAGGTGCAGCCTTCCACTCCTCCAGAAGTTAGAGAGCAGCACGTTAGCACTATTCAAAAAGGATTGGAAGAAATTAGACGGGAAATGTAGGACTATACTGGTATGTTGGACCAAGCCTTTGGCATACTCACATCCTTGCAGGATGACCCTAACATACAATGCCTGGAAATAGAGGTGCGCGAGCTTCAAGAGTAGTACAATAATGTAAGGGGAACTATGCAGATAATCATCCTCACTCAACAGCTAGCAAAGATGCAGCAAGTAAGGGCACTGAAAGAGCAGGTGGATGTCGCAAGACAGAAAGAGGCACTTCTCAAAGTGCGCATCTAGCCATGGATTGATGAGGCCTTCACCATTACGGTAGATATTGAGGGAAAGATTGCACAGATGCAGGGAATCTATGCGCTAATGCAGGTAGTTGATCCTCACAAAGAAGCATCGGAAGAGCGCATGCAGCAGGTCCAACAAACCGCAGAACAGTGCGTCGTGGACCTCCAAGCAGTACGGGACAAGTTGGAGGGACTCCGCGCCAAGATTGCTGCACCAACAGAGTGACTAGGGATGAGTCACGATGATTGTGTTGGGGGCTTGTTGGGCATGGAATTCCCCCACAACATGTTTTGGGGCACAAAGCCCAAGTTTTGTTCAAATGTATTGTAAGACTCCACGAATTACGGGTGCGGAGCGCGAAATATAGGATGGGTCATAGGGTTGTCCATCCTAAGTATTGTAAATTAATGTAATGTCATGTCGGCCTACCCATGGTCCACGAACCATGGGATTGTATAAATAGAGTGAGGCTCTAAGTTGTAAAGGGAGCAAATTGGAGAGATAGATGAGTACGCATGGTTTGAGAATAGAGTAAGATTCTAAGTGTATTGGGTAGTAGTAGTAGGAAGAGGCTTTGCAGCTGAGTGTGAAGAGGCCTAGTAGAGTCCGCAACTAAGTGCGTGGACCCCTGCAGCTGAGTGTGCAGGGTAGTGTCGATTCTGTAATCTTGATCGAAGAATAATAAAGAGAAGTTGATTCCAATTTCTATGTATCTCCTTGTGTATTGCCTTCTTTACATTTATGCTATTTTGTTTATCACACGCACTGATATGATTTTTGGATATGTTATTAATTATCACTAGTATTACACAAATAAGTTGAGAAATCGAGTAATGACAGACTAAATAGCAAGGAACTTGGGTGTAATATAGGTTGTGCCCCGAGTAGGGATGCACGAAAGCAACATCACAGGTTGCGAAGGACTAACAGGTGCACGTAGTGACGTGCGCGCAGGGTCAAATCGCAGACCTCCAGAAGCTCATCAGACATCCCCAGGGTGTGGAAACCTAGTTCTAGCACCCTCCCATACTACTTCGAGTGAGACCTCAGTCCGCGCTCCATGGATTCTTGCCGAAAGGGCTAGTAGTACCGAGATTTGCTTGGCTAAATCACCTCTGAACCTGGGTCAAGCCCATACAAGCCAACACCAACAAATGAAGAAATATCTATTTAATATCCTGCAGAATATTCCACAAGGATGGGACAATAATAACAACCATTACAACACATTCTCAATAATATAAGTACTAAAACAACTGAAATAGTTCAACTATCTTAGCACATGCGAAAGCAAACATGAAATACAAGCATCCAAAAAATAGTCTTACAAACATTCATTATCCATGCTTGAAGAACGTGTTGGCCTTGAAGGCTTTTGTTATTAAGTAAAATTTCCAAGACACATGTTTACAATGTACATCACTAGCTCTTGTAGTGGAGCATTGGAGCCACTCCTTGCTCCTCAAATAACTAGCTTATCTCTCTAATGATTTGAGGGATCATCAAAGGTGAAAAATTCCTTTTCTCATATAATGAGGGAGTATATATAACCAAGGTGTGATGTTTTCCCTTCCTTATGAATATTTGAATACCCTCAGGATTGTTTGCCATTCCTATGAATTTTCAACTTTACATGACTCTTCTTATTCCAAACATGTCCTTCGGAATTTCACTTTACAATACATTTATGAAACATATGTTACATCATTGGCCACAAGGTGTGGCATGTGACTATTCATGACATGACATGCCATGACACTGCTGACATAGACTGCATGATGGTGTGGCAATGTCAAGACATTGTTGCTGCTAAGTGTTGAGTGTCTGCTTCTTCTTTTCACCTATCTATGACTTGGTGATAATGAATATTCAATGATATTAAGTCTTTAGTTGCAATCGCAAAATGATGTCACTTTTATTTTCTTGATTTATCAACTTGTGTATTCAGCTACAAGTGTGTCTTTTAACAAGTTACCTTCCACCTCCTTCATCATAATATTGCCATGGTGAGATAGAGTACCTGCATTTGTAATTCACTCATGATGAGATGACATCAGTCTAAAAACCCCCTAGTCTAAGATAATGCATTTTGATCCATTAACTAAGTTAGAACTAGGTGAGAGGTTAGGAGAGAGGGCTCAGTGACTTTGCAGTGTCCAGTTCTAGAAGCCAGGGGAAAATATTGAGCCTTGAGACTACACAGTGCATACTTCAGGAAGGGCTGAAGGATGGGACTGCATAGTTTTGGGAGCTAGTGGGACAGGCTGAGGGGACGAGCTTGGACACACTGTGCAGTTTTGAGAGGCAAGGGAGACATGGATTATGTAGAAATTCCTTATATATTCAAACTACAAATTTTAATATGCTAAAAAAATTGACTTGAATATACTCTACTCATTAGCGGAAACAATAAACGATCGATGAAATCATGAAGCATATAAGAGAAAGAATTGAATCACACATAACACGATGATTTTCTGGGGAAAGGCACAACCAAAAACCCCTGCTATTTGTATATTGCATTAATCAGAAAATGTGAGAAGATTACAATGATTTTCTTAGGCCCGAGCAACCTTTGCACAATCTCTATCTATCTCACTACTTCCCAGACAAGCTCAAGCCAATACTTAGCCAAATTCTTGCTTGCCTAAGTTCCTACTTCCTTGTTTTGTTCCATTAGGAATGAGACCTATTTAATTGGGAATTGCCACAATTATGAATTCCACAATCCTCATAGGCCTTCCTCTGATTTCCTGCACCATCAGTTTAATTTAAATGATTTAACACCTAATATTACACTATCCTTGAACTCAAATCTCAATTAGGTATTTCTCTGATATGACACAGACGAGTTAATTATGATGGATTCCTTAGTTTACTGGTTGATCACTGCAAGAAACACCCCACTACTGCAGGTTGCACCCCACTAATGCAGGTTACACCCCACTACTGTAGGTTACACCCCATTGTTTGACAGGCAATACCACACTGTACATTAGGCAACACCACACTCAACTGCAGGTTACGCCCCAACACTGCAGGTTACACCCCACTACTACAGGTTAAACCCCACTACTAGACCTCCCACTAATTCCTCCATCAGTTGGAACTAGTTTAATTAGCTTTAACTATATTAGACTGAATTAAATAATTACAACTCAAAATAAAATTCAACCACTGCTCCTAATTTTAGGAGACACTCTACATGACTCTAGTTAGACCCTCAACTTGAATTAATTAAGTAAAATTAACTTAGTGAACTATTACAAGTTGTTATGAGATGTGGAGTTACAATTTTATTCCCAATTTAATTCAAGGAAAAAATTAAATTAGGATTTTCTTGTTGCATTTTCAACGCTCCCTCTCAACAAGAAAGGGATTATCTACTACCCTAATCATGCCTCTATGAAACTAGAATTTTCATCTTGACAATGCCTTTGTCCAAATATCTGCATCCTTCTCCTCTTTAGGAATGTACTCCAAAACATGATTCTACTCTGCACACAATCTCGTAGATGGTGATACCAGATGTCGATATGCTTGGATCAATCATGAAAAATTGGATTCTCAGAGAGTTTGATACAACTCTGGTTTTCACGGTAAATCGATGTATGATCCATCTACTGAGAAAATAACCCAACAAGAATCTTCCTCATCCAGATAGCCTCACAAGTTGCTTGACTAGTGGCCATGTAGTTCGTGTTTGGTAATTTAATTGATGTTAAATTACTTGCATGAATTATCAACTAAGGCTAGTAAATTGATGATATGTATGTGCATTGTATGTGCTAGGAGTCTTTGTCACTATTATTTAGGAAATCCCTTTTACATATAGAAGTGATCCCTCTATTCCAATGAGTGGATCTAGTAACAACCGATTCAAATACATGAAAAAATCTCCTAGTTTAAATGAGAATGACATGAGAGAGGAAAGATGGAGTACCTCACTCCTATGCGGTTGATTTTCGATGTCTATCTTGAGCTCCTCACTTCAAAGATCGATCCTCGCTATCCAGTTGTGAACAAATACCTACAAGAGAGATCAAACAAATACAACAAAGGAAAAATATAGCATATGCATTTCAATGTAAACCATATGACAGATCAAGGAGCATCAAACTAAGCAAGTAGTCATTTACATGCTTATGGAAAGTAAACATGCATTATATTGATAATAAACAAAAGAGGGAAGAATAAAATCACTGCATTGATGTTGGAAGCCTCCTTCGAGATGGTTTTCCAAGTCCAAGCCAAGACTTCTCAAGCTCTCCTTTCTCCATCACAAATTGGTAGCAATTAGGCACAGCTTAACAACAACATGACCAATCTAGTCTAACAAACCATTTGAGGGTGTAATGGAATGCATTTATAGGAAAGGAGAGGGAGCTCAGGATCCGCAAAAGGGGGAAGAAGGCGCATAAATTAAGGGGAAGATCCCTAAATGTAGGATCAAGAACTAAAAAATGGGAGAACTAAACCATATCCTTATTCAACAATAACCAACTCGTCATTCTCGAGGCTTCTAGTAAGAGAAGCTTCTGCTCCATTTTTGGAGAAGCTGCCTGAAGAGGACCAATGAGTTTTTTCACTGTAATTCCAATTTCCCATGGTGATAGTGCTAGAAACCATTTATGCAGAGGGTTAGCAGCATGGAATTTACTGGTAACAGTATCGTTGGGCTTGCAAATAGGGTATTTTGATAAATCCTCCAGAATTACTTCAAGGCATTTCTTCTTCTTTTTTTTAGGGATGTGCTGACCAATGTTTTTCATGGTGAATTCATTGACAACTTTTGTCTCTTTGCGAAATTTTGGGAAAATTTTGATAACTCAGGGTATGAGATAGGGAGTGCGACAAATTATTGTATAACAAATGCCCCCTAAAGCATGAAGTCAGAACAGGAAGTGATGGTTGAAGTTCTTTACAAGTCAAGGCAAGGAATTTGGAGAACTACCATCAGGAGACCTGGAAATCAAACATAATACAACATATATGACATCTTTGAGTAGGTATTTAACAATACATGAATCCATCACATAGGCGCAACCATCTAATTAGAAAGGATCATGTGTATGGATCCACGGCATGGACGGAACCATCCGAGTAGATAGGATCATATGTATGGATCCATGACATGGACGCAACCATCTGACTATAAAGGAACATGTATACAATCATGAATACTAAATAAATCCACGTAGCCTAGATTTATCAAATTAAATCTAGGGTCTTCAACTCTTTCTTGATCCAACCAAAGTACAAATATAACCATGCGAATAGACATGTTGAGGTCGAACACGGTAGAAACCACTTGATTATCAGTCAATGATGTAAATCATTAATAGGTATGAGCGAATCCACCAATAGTGACAATGGTTCTCAAGATACAAAAACACAATCCACGAGTGTGAATAAGGAAGTTAAACACTCGTAGAATCATTTGATCGAAGGCCAATGGCATGAACCTATCATCGAATGTGAAGAACCTGACATTGAGGCATGCAAGCTCCAAGGTACGGAAGGCGAGTTACTAGGTCATTTTCCTAGATAATGAGCTGGATTTGATAGGAAGTGATCCATCGAAGGAGGGCCATAATGATTCCCATATCATTGACATGAAACATAGGATTTTGCAGAGTTGGCAAGAGTGATTTAGGATTGTTGTAGAAAAGTCAAATTAGGTATAAGTGGTTTGTATTTGCAGACATAAATTCTCTTGAACATATCGATGACACGACTCTAGAGTTTGGTAGCATTTGACTCAAAAATAGGATCAAAGTTCATGGTGACAATGTAATAAAATGAGAGGAAAATTGATTTCCCAAAACTAGGAAGGCAAGTGAGGAGGTGAGGATAACCCAAACCTAACACAAGATACAGATAAGTGTCATGTTCAAGAGCGACATGCTGCTTGTCATAAAAAATACAAGACACCTTGACTTCGATTGCCCCCTCGCTATTTGTAGCTAGTACCTCTTTATTTTTAATCACAAACTTGAAGAGGATACCATATGCATGCCATATAAGTTCATCCTTCGGATGAATCCATCCTAGTAATTCTAACGAACCCTTGGATGGAGTAGCTCGGTCTTGTCATGGTGACAAGTCCTGCATCATTTAAGTTTTATGAGTCCAACGAAGGGGTAACTCGAAATCTTTTTCATGTTTAGAGATTTTGAAACAGAGGCAAAAAGGAAACTCTAGATATCCCTTTTCTTAGATACTCTTTTAAGTCTGAAAAGGTAGAAACAATACTCAAGAGAACCTCTTAGCCATGTTTGACTAAGGTATTCCTTTTCCGTAGTTAGTCTATAATCTCAGTCTGGAAAAGGGTTAAACTTATACTGAGTAGATGTCTTTTCATTTACTTTTACAAGTTAGAAAAGACAAGTGCTCAACAATCGTTTTATATTTTTGGAGTCTGAAAAGAGCTAAAAGAGGACTCCACCTTGAGGAATGAGTGGTATAAAAGGATAGCAATTTGTCCCAATCATGATGGAACTACTCAAAACATGTAAAGGTCAAGAGGCTAGCTAATAATACCACTCATCGCAGATGTTCCTAAGGCAAAGGTAAAACAACCAAGTGAAAGTGTATGATTGACCAAAGAGTTAGTGATGATGGAATGAAAAAACGAAGGTGGATCTTGAAAAAATATGTTGATAAAAATGGAAAACATGAGAGGTAAAATGGGAAATGGTTTCCTTTTTACACAATCTTGAAACATGGGAAACTATGCTTGAGTATACTTGAGGATGGTTTCATTTTTTCTCAATCTTGAAACATGAGAAAAAACTATGCTTGGATTTGGTTTCATTTTTAGACAAGCTTGAAACAAAAATAAACTATGATTGAGATGAGTTTTCATGCCCCCAACATAATGACTCAATTCAAGGTACATGCCCCCCATGCTTCATTTCATTCACCTAAGTAGATTATGGGTTACTAACAGGTGGATGGAATGAAGTTTCACCTACAAGATCAACTGAAAGACTCGACTGGGAATTTACGAGATCTAAACAAATACTCAAATTGGAAGGGGATCTGTTTCATTTTTTTAAACGAGCTTGACATAGGAAAAGAACCATGCTCATGACACCTTGTTTCACTTTTTAAGGAGCTTGACACAAGAAAAGGAATTGTGCTCAGACACCTATTTCATTTTTTAATGAGGTTGACATAGTAAAAGAACTATCTTCATGGGGACCTATTTCATTTTTTAATGAGGTTAACATAGTAAAAGAGCTATCCTCATGGGGACCTATTTCATTTTTTAACTAGGTTGACATAGTAAAAGAACTATCTTCATGACACCTATTTCATTTTTTAATGAGGTTGACATAGTAAAAGAACTATCCTCATGAAACCTATTTCATTTTTTAACAAGGTTGACATAGTAAAAGAACTATCCTCATGACACCTATTTCATTTTTTAATGAGGTTGACATAGTAAAATAACTATCCTCATGAAACTTATTTTGTTTTTTAACGAGGTTGACATAGTGTTATAGACATATTTGGGCACTGCAATCCCAATCACATATGTCCATAAACCAAGGGCTTCTAAACCCCTAAAAGTGTTGTTTCATACCCTAAAGGAACAAGGTCAGATGATTACATCATCTCCCAGAAGTTCTCCACAAAAAACTACTCAAAACTGGTCAAAACAGGACCATATAGACTATTCCATGCATAGGGTGTGATGCATCTCACCTATTACACATGGGGGGTGCGATGCATACTGGAAATCCCTTCTGTACGGTGTGATGAGCGAGAGCAGACAAATGGCAGAAGCAGTTTGCTAGGTGGAAACCTAGAGAATCTTCTAGAAAATGCTCATATGACGCTTGCCTCTTTGAATTCGCCTAGGGATGAGTAAGAGATCTGAAATCTCCAAGTGGAACCAAGAACTATCAGTGAAATGACACTAATCAAAATCCCAGAAGCTGAATCACTCTACTGAAAACATCTATATATGGATCCCTCATCCAAGAGATCCAAAGTCTGGAATTTTGTAATTTGCAAGGAAGTGTTGTTGGTCTCTCTTTGAAGACATTGTTGGGTGATCTTGATTTGTATGAGGTGAAGAGGGCTTTCATGCTGGGAGGATGATGCTGGATCAGATAGCCTGGTTGTAATCCTCTATTCTACTACTTCTATCAATAAAGCTATTTGAGTTTTCCTCCATATTCTTATATATCTCTGAATCTTGTTTGTGTATGCATTTATATGGTTAATGTACATCTGATCCTACATTGCTTATGGTTATAGATCTCTATGCTTTGATGTTATTTTGCTGCCTTGACTCTACAGGTGTTCTTTGAAGCGAGACAAGCGAGAAAGGAGTGGTGAAATTTCTATCAAAGGAGAGAGGAAATAAGCAAGGAGACTAGCAAAAGACTGAGGATGGTGCTCTCTTCTTCTCTCCCATCTATCTCGCATAAAGGAAAACACAAGTAACTTTAATATGTTTGTTTGTAAGATAGCTACCCGTCTTAGTGGGACTAG
This sequence comes from Pinus tabuliformis, assembly GCA_031772625.1. NCBI lineage: Eukaryota > Viridiplantae > Streptophyta > Pinopsida > Pinales > Pinaceae > Pinus > Pinus tabuliformis. The sequence continues at coordinate 4,103,355 of CM062818.1, forward strand.
CAGCTCTGAATGGACACTAGTTTTCCTGATAACAAAATGGTGACTCCATTGGGGAGCGAATAGTTTGTTTGTTTTGTTACTGTTGTTTTCTTTATAAACCACAGAAGGACGCTGAAGTAAAACTAGCTAGCCTTCGAACTACTTTTGCTATGCAACTGCAAAGTAGATCAACGTTGCTTTAGTCAATCTCCGGGTTGGTTTATGAACTGAACATCTAGGTCACAAACATCTTAAGTGCCCTGGTGGTAGCTCAAATAACCTCATTATATCAGCCCCTATACTTTGTGTTTATTGACAATCATTAGCTCAGCCTAAATCCCTGAACTTTGCTGCAAACTATGAGAAAAAACCAAGCTCAGTCTTGTCCCCAGACCATTGCATTGTCTCTTCTTGGTTGTTTGGATGCATCGCACCTCCTGTGTGCTGTAGGTGAGATGCATCCCTGTTTCCCTGTGTTACAGGTGTGATGATTAGATGAGACTGTTTCTGCCTCCAGATTTTGGTTTTTTCTTCATTGTCTTCAGCTTTATTAAGTAGTTTTGATGTCTGTGATCAATATATCTCTATTGAAACCATCTTCCTTTGCATTATTCAGCCTCCATTGATAAATAATTGTGAATTTTTTTATGTATTTTTCATCATTTACAGTTCTCTTGTGCAAATAGTATCTTAATCGAACTGTCGTCTTCTGATTTGAAAGTGTCACAAGTGTCATTTTCAGTCAAAGTAAAAAGCATTCCTCTTTTAGATAGTCGATTACACTTTTGCCATCGTATTTGATTTGAAATTATTATTATTTCAAGTGTCGAAATGAGTTTTAATTCAGAATCTCAAAGTGTCGTCGTAGTATTCCTTTCGTTTTTGAAGAGAAATTTTTTAGTACTATCACTTTGAAAGAAAATAATTTAGATCTATACTTAGTTTTCTTTTTTCATTCTCATATTAAGGAAACTGAAAAACAATACATGCATGTGCATTTGCATTAAGACTGCATGCTGAAGTTGATTTAGGAAAAGTGCATCTAGTGTGTGCTCTCTGCTCTATGTTGAAAGAATTTCATCTCTCTTTCCTTAGTAGCTAGGATTTTCATTGCAAAAATAAAATAAACAACTGTTTATCATCTTAGATTGTATATTTAGGAATTGTATATCTACATCACACGATGAACCTTAAAGGAAAACTTCTTAAGAAAGATCAACTGTAAAATAAATTTCAATGAACATAAAAACGCTTTGGAACCTAATGCACAACATTTAGAAGTCTAGGCTAGAGACATATTCTGGCATCATAAAGCCTGGTAACTATCTCTGTCATCGTAGGTTGGGTGATTCCTCCTCTTTGAGACGACAAGTGCCAGTACAAACTTGTGCTCCCATGTACCGTCGAGTATATATTGGGAGACCACAATAGGCTACATCCTTTATCCTTAGGAAGCCGTGTCTGCCTCCCTATCGATCGAAATGCACTGAACACATCATTTGGGAAGATTGACTATCGTACCATAAAAAGTATTCTGCAGTTTTGTGATTGGTTTGGTAATCCCTCTATCTAGATTTCCAGAGTAGTAACTTTTGTTCCTTTTCAAACTCCTTAAAAGAAGAGGTCCATCTGAGCACTTGTCACTTCAGGCTCATTAAAAATCAAAGGCGACTAGAGTCATCTTTAGCTTTTTCTTGACTCTTAAAAATTGAAAAATCAAGTTGTGTCAAAGCGTCATAAAATTTATTTTAATCGAAACGTCACTATTCCCTCGTTGGTCTTTAGGTTGAGAAATGGATACTACCAATCAAGGATTCCCCTCAGGGGAAATCCTAGTCCCTTCTCCTCTTGGAGGGATGTTGGTGCTCCAGACATGGCCACATTGTCTCTTCCAGGACTCATAATTGGCCTGCTTGTATGGCTTTTCTCGACCTCTTTCATTCAAAACACCGCAATTCCTCAACAATCAAATCAGCAACTAGATGAAGTTGCTCCCCCACCTTCTACTTCGTTTGTTTCTCCCTCTCCTTCTTCCTCTTCGCTTGGTGAAGATAGTAATGCTAAAAAGCAAGTAACTGAGAAGAAGAAGAAAGGGAAGGATAAGAAGAAGAAGAACCTAATAGCAAAAGGGGGCAACCGTACATCATCTAGTGAAAATCCACACACTGCACCTTCCAAACCTAAATCTCCATGTGTCATTTGCAAGGGAGACCACTATCATCGAGATTGTCCCTGCATCCCACGGATCTTGAGGGACCGGTCTTCCCGCTTGCACAATCTGGTGTCTTCAACCACTGACGATCATGTTGAAAGCACACCGTCAACTAGTGAAAATGAAGTCAATGGAAAAAAAGGAAGATCCAAATTTCCTTTTAGACTGTGTGAAGTTGATCATGCCATCCACCATTGTCCCTTCTTAGACGAAGCTAAAAGAGTCTTGGATAACCATCCTATATCACCACAGCGACTTCCTCCTGGATACAAGAAACTCTTGCCGAGTCCATCACTAGTTGAAAATCTGACTGTCACACCATTGTTGTCAGTCGAAGCACCTATCATTGAAGATAGACCCTCTGATCCACACTGAACCAAATTCAACAAGTCGAGACGATAGTTGACCCAATCTTGTCTTCAGAGGACCCACCTTCAGATGATACTATCACCAAAGAGAATGAGAACGACACAGTTAAAATTATTTTCATAAACACAGACTCCGATGAACATGGGGGAAATCTACCCATTCCTTTACCACAGGAAGGAAGTTCGTCAGAGATTTATCCAGCCGTTTATTCTTTCCCACCTCCAAGCAATCTAGTCATTTCCTTCGATTGGAATCTACTAGCAGACCCCGCCTATCATCTAATGTACCATTCCGAATCATAGTACAAGCTTATAGAATGATCATGGTCGGTACTATTATAGATGAAGGGGTTTCTATGAGTATCATTTCCTCAACTCCTTGGAAAGCGCTTGGTTCACCATCGCTTCTACCTGAGATTTGAAATCTGACAGGATTCAACAAAGGAACCAGTCAACTGTTAGGGATCCTTCCAAATTTTCCTATAACTTTGAGAAGGAAAACCATTCATCTAAATGTGATGGTAGTTCAAGGACCTCTATATTATAATTTAATCCTTGGGCGTGACTACATTTATAGCATGGGAGCTATCGTTTCTTCACTCTTTCGAGTGATGTGTTTTCCACATGAAGGCAGAGTGGTCCAGCTCATAGACCAGCTTTCGTTCCCTGGTTCAAACACAACTATTAGTCAAATGCCATCCCTAACTGGTCTTTTTTCACAAGGAATGTCTCATCAATCTCCAGTCCATCCACCTGATGATCGCGAGTGATTCGGTGATTGTGATTGAAACCCAGGAGGCATGCGCCCTGGTCTGCTTCGGCAGAAAAACCCCAGATATAAGATAGGTTTCCACGTAGGAATATGACTAGTCTAACAATCCTGTCCGTTTAGGATAATGGATCAGTCTGGAAAAGGATTCCTTTGTCAAAGGTTAGGTGATTGGAGCTAGAATCACCTTCGTCCATTTCGATGAACAAATCCAAGGAAGTGTTTTGTCTACACATGTGGATGAAACAATCTTGCTAATGCAAGAAATTTCATATGGTAACCTGGAAACTTTATTTCGTTATACCTGGGGGCATGCAAACCTTTTTGCATGCAAGTGAAAAGCGACCATTTATTTTCTTAATTTGTAGGCTCTCAACCCTTTAGACTTGTAGGTTGGTCATTCCTAGCTTGCATATGAAAGGCTCAGGAGGAAAGTTTCGAATGGGGCAAGATCCCTAAAAAATGAACCTATCGATGAGACATCCTTATTATACGACTAGCACGAGCAGTTTTATGCAAAGTTTAGGCTCGTTAAAAAATAAACCTCGCCATGAGAAGTTTTACGCGAAGTTCAAGCTCGTTAAAAAATAAACCTAGCAACGAGCAAATGTTCCCATAGAGTTTAAGCTCATTAAAAAATTAACCCCACCCCTGGTAAATAACCATTTCGATCGCATGACTATCATCTTTTGAACGTTGGTCGTGTTCTTACCATCACCTCCACTCTTTTTTACCCGATCATACACCTCCATTTGATTGTTTACCCTTTTGAGGAACAGCTGCGATGAGTGATTCTATTAGCCACCCTCTTTCCACTGTCGTGATTGGAATGTTCCAAACCTTACCTGGAACTAGTTTCTATCCAAAAACATCACTTGTTCCTCAAAAAACGAGTCTCCTTTAAGCTCTTTTTATCTAACTCGTAAAATATGAAAAGATTGCTAAGCAATTGGCCTCTCTAGCTTGTTAAAGCGACCGGAAGTGCCATCCCTCCTCTAGATTTTAATATTTTTGGACTTGAGGGATTATTACACAAAAAGATCGAGCACTTGTCTTGTTCGACTCGTTAAAACTATCGAAAAGTCATCCCTTTTGTATTATTTTACACTTTTTTGGACTTAAGGGATTACATTATGAAAAAGGACCATTGGAGTTGCCTTTATGTCCCTTTTTAGACTCTCTAAAATTGAAAAGGACCGAGTTATCTTTGTTGTTAAACTCGTTAAAACAATAGCGAAAAACTTGTCCATGCAGACAAGAGCGAGTTTTACTGTCGCTAGGCTCATTAAAACATAATGACGGGTTTGCCTGAAGGGAAAATTATAGAACAAGCATATGTTATCCTCCTCAAGCTTGAAAAACATAAAGAGGTACTAGTTCGAAATGACTGGGGAAAAAGGGAAGAAAACTTGAATAGCTTCATTGGTAGCAGGTCGCTCTTGAACACGACACTTTCACTCCGTCACCATGATTGAGTCGAGTTGGGTTATTTCGTTCACTGGTCACATCACCATTGGTCCACGGTACCATCCACCTTGGGGTTAACGCTACCAATCCATCTCAGTGTCACCAATATGTTAAAGAGAAGTCGCTCAAGGAATTCACCAACATAGCTAATGTCTCATCCACTGCAATACCTTCACTCTCTATTTTTCATGACCGCCACCCTGAACCTTGTATCATCAGATCGTTTTCACCTCCACAAAATCATTTTCTCCATTCCATGTAGTAGATGTGGGATTCATTAAGGCCCTCCTACGACGGGTCACTTCTTGTCGACATTAGCTCATCATCCAAGAAGTTGACTTAGGGACAACCCTTTCAGTACTTTGAAGCTTGCATGCCTCAATGGCAAGTTTCTCACTTCCGGCGACAGGTTCACATCAATGGCCTTCGACCGAAAGATTTTACGTGGTCTTTGACATCAGATCATGTATTCACACCATGTGAATTGTACTGCAGTACCTTGAGGGTCATCATCATTATTGGTGATTCCTCTCACGCCTATTAATAGCTTACATCATTGGCTGGTAATCAGGCGATGTATTTCCATGTTCGACATCAGAACATCTTTTCACATGGATCGACTTGTACTTTGGGCACAGATTGAATGAGTTTGAAGACCCTGGATCTAGTTTCATCCATCCGGGCTGCAATATATTCAGGAAAATAAAGACATCAAATGTACATCATTGCTGCACAGATAATCATCCAAACTAAAGGATGATGACTCTACCAGAATCATCAGTCTGCCACACAGATGATTGTCTGCCTTATGTACATGGATATGAATTTATAAATCTGAGCATGGGAATGCCCGCCTTAGCTAGATCATGAAAATATTGTGAAGATAATGTATTGTATTGTATCTTATTACAGGTCACCTTCCAGTTCGAAAAACCTCGGATCCTCATTACAAAGCATTTCACCCAACATCAAAAGAATTTACGACCTCATGCTTTAGGGGGCAACTATTATAGACATATTTGGGCACTGCAACCCCAATCACATATGTCCATAAACCAAGGGCTTCTAAACCCCTAAAAGTGTTGTTTCATACCCTAAAGGAACAAGGTCAGCTGATTACATCATCTCCCAGAAGTTCTCCATGAAAAACTATTTAGAACTAGTCAAACAGGACCATACAGAGTGCGCCATGCATAGGGTGCGATGCATCTCACCTATTACACATGGGGGGTGCAATGCATACTAGAAATCCCTTTTGTAGGGTGCGATGAGTGAGAGCAGACAAATGGCAGAAGCAGTTTGCTAGGTGGAAACCCAGAGAATCTTCTAGAAATTGCTCATATGACACTTGCCTCTCTGAATTCGCCCAGGGATGAGTAAGAGATCTGAAATCTCCAAGTGGAACCAAGAACTATCAGCGAAATGACACTAATCAAAATCCCAGAAGCTGACTCACTCTCCTGAAAACATCTATATATGGATCCCTCATCCAAGAGATCCAAAGGCTGGAATTTTGTAATTTGCAAGGAAGTGTTGTTGGTTTCTCTTTGAAGACATTGTTGGGTGATCTTGCTTTGTATGAGGTGAAGAGGGCTTTCATGCTGGGAGGATGATGCTAGATCAGACAGCCTGGTTGTAATCCTCTCTTCTACTACTTCTATCAATAAAGCTATTTGATTTTTCCTCCATATGCTTGTATATCTCTGAATCTTGTTTGTGTATGCATTTATATGGTTAATGTACATCTGATCCTACATTACTTATGGTTATAGATCTCTATGCTTTGATGGTATTTTGCTTCCTTGAATCTACAAGTGTTCTTTGAAGCGGGACAAGCAAGAAAGGAGTGGTGAAAGCTCTATCAAAGGAGAGAGGAAACAAGCAAGGAGACTAGCAAAAGATTGAGGTTGGTGCTCTCTGCTTCTCTCTCATCTATCTCTCATAAAGGAAAACACAAGTAACTTTAATCTGTTTGTTTGTAAGATAGCTACCCGTCTTAGTGGGACTAGCAGATCTGAATGGACACTAGTTTTCCCGATAACACATAGTAAAAGAACTATCCTCATGGCACCTTGATCATAGCCTATAAGAGGTCATAACATTGATGAGGTTCTAATCAGATGGGAGAACAATGCTCTAGAAGGGATACATGTCAAGGGATCTAATCGAAATATCATTTTCCAATTCCCCCAGTAAATGACACACTATATCACTAACTAGATCATTAGTAGAGGCAGGCACAAAATAGGTGGCCACATAATTAACCTGTGGTGGGGGTGATCCTACTTGCATACAAGGACCATTTAGGGAATATGGTTGATCAGGAGTCAAAATGGGAGAAATGAACCATATCCTTATTCAACAATAACCAATTTGTCATTCTCGAGGCTTCTAGTAAGAGAAGCATTTGATCCATTTTTGGAGAAGCTTCTTGAAGAGGAACAACGCGTTTTTTCACTATAATTCCCGTGCTGACAGAACTAGACACCAGTTATGAAAAGGGTTACCAGTATGGATTTTACTGGTAACAGTGGCGTTGGGCTTGAAAATAGGGTATTTTGAAAAATCCTCCAAAATTACTTCAAGGAATTTCTTCTTCTTTTTTTTAGGGATGCTCTGATAAAAAAATTTCATGGTGAATTCATTGATAGCTTTTTCCGCCTCGTGACATTTTGGGAAAAGTTTGAAAACTTAGGGTATGAGATGGGGAGTACAACAAATTACTGTATAATAGTCACTCATTCAATTCCTAAGTTAATTTGAGTTATCTAAATCCACATGTTTTTCTATAGCTATGTAACTTATACAAAATGAAATCAATTCTACTTTACTTGCTTGAATGATGATCACACTCACACTTTCTTTAAAATAAAATCACTCTTTCTCTTAAAATCATACTTACTTAAATGAAAAATTCACTCTTGAAAACCACACTTACTTAAAGGCAAATCACTCTAAAAAACACACTTGCTTGAATGAAAATCACTCTTGAAAACCACACTTGATTAAATGTAAATCACACTTGTACTCGAATAAAATTACTCTCTACAATAAAATCACACTTACAAATGAATCTGTTTTAATTCAAGAATAATTAGTTATGCAATTTAAAATCACTACAATGTAAATCTTATACTTCTACTGCTATGTTAGATTATACTCTATCCATCTGCATCTGAAATATCTCTTCACCTGAATAATAAAATGATTAGAAAAAACAATATCAAACTTGTATCTAAGAATCAAAACTCAATTACTCAAATGAATTGATAAAAATCTATAGGAAATATGAACTGAAATACTATTTGTTAATGAATGAAGATCTCACTATCTCGAGGGGGCCCTCCTATAAAAAGCAAATAGCACTATCAAGTTTTCACAAGTTAATTATCCACGCATTGAGATCACACATCAAGATGGAATCGAAACAAAGTTTTTATATATCAAAACAATGTGCTTACAAATAAAATTCAAGTCCCTCTTAGCTATGCCCAGAGGCATATTTATAAAAGCCTTATGCAATACATGTTTTCAAATCTTTACGGCTATGATAATAGAGATTGGCTATAATTAATTTAAGAGATAAGATATCGTATTCTTTCTCATGATATTCTATCAATGCAACGAATTATGAGGCATAAAATATGCATCTCGCTCACTTGATTCACCTTCCACGATTGTTGACCTATCCTTTGACCGAACTGATAGAATTCCTTCTTCTTCGATCTAACTTCTGCAAATAGGAAAAAATTGTTGTCCCAGCTAATTCAACTACCCATGTGCTCTATTTCTCGGCTGAGGCTCTACAACTTATCGAACCTTGGTCTTAGCTACAGAAGCATTCATTGTTATGAAACCAGCTCACAGAAAGATAGAAAATATAGATCAACGCCTTATAAATAAGCCTCTTTGAGGGGGAAACCTCCTTTACATTACACAAATGAACATTTCTTTGATGATACAAATGAAAATACCTCCTTCCTATATATAGGATTCTAAGGGGTCATAATATAATCAAAGCTGACATAACAATAATAATGTAAGGGCACAATAATAACAATATGGGGACTACATGGGTACAACAATATAATGAGGGGGTTGTACTAATAACAATAAGGGTTTACACTAGTAGTATAGGGGCCTAACATGCCCCTCTCCTTCAAAAAGTGTTGTCCTCAACGCTTGAGTAGTTCTTGATGCTTCTGTATAAAATTCTTGTCCTCCCATGTGGAATCTTCAATGTGTAAGTTCTTCCACTTGATGAGATACTCTGAAATTGATAGATTTCGTAGCTGTCAGGTTCTTGTTTTTGTGACTGCTCCAGGTTCCAATATGATTTTTCCTTCCTCTTCAAGTTCTGGCAATATTTTTTGAATTGGGATCTTCTGCAACTTTTGAATGAGTGCCCACACTTCTTCGTCCTTCTTTCATTCATCCCTTGCTTTGTTTATCTAATCTGGTTGGATAATAGCACAAAACAATGCTTCCACATCCTCATCCTTTCTTCAGAGTGCATCTACAACAAAATTTTGCTTCCCTTTTCTATAGATGGTGTCAAAGTCATAACCCAACATATTTGTGACCCATTTTTTCTATCCTTCTAAAGATAATATTTGTTCTAAAAGGTATTTAAGACTATCATGATCCATTTTTACCTTGAAGTGTCTTCCCATTGGGTAAGGTCGCCATTTCTTAAGTGCATGTAGTGTTGTCAACATTTCCTTCTCATAAATATTTTACTCTAGATGTAGCCGTAAAAATACCCAATCACCTACATCAAAATTTTTTTCACTGCAATGTTGATCTACCTGTTGTTTCATTCGATTCTGCACCAAAGTGGCATTATCCTTTAAAAGTTGGAGAACTTGTTGTTGATGCTCGAAGTGATCTTTCACTGCTTGAACATTTTCTTCTTGATATGTCCTTCTATCTTAAGAGTTTGAGTAGTGGTAATTTCTTCCAATGCTTTACAAGATATGGTCAGATGCATTTCTTGATGCTCGATGTGATCTTTCACTTCTTGAACATTTTTCTTCTTGATATGTCCTTCTATATTGATAGTTTGAGGAGTGGAAATTCTGGCCAATGCATTACAATATATGGTTGGATTCATTTCTTATTTCTTGATGTGATCTTTCACTTCGTGAACCTTTTTCTTCTTGATATGTCCTTCTATCTTGAGGGTTTGAGGAGTGTAATTCTTTCCAATTCTTTACAAGATATGGTCAGATTCATTTCTTCTTTCCCTGGGGTTGGTCCTTGGTGTATACCCTCTTCTTTTGATGTTTCTTGATGCTTTTCTTCCTCCTCTTCATAATCTATGTAAAATAATTTCTTCTCAACACACTTATGACCTTTAGTGCATTTGCTATCACAATTGTAACAAAGCCCTTTTTCTCTTTATTCTTCCAATTGTTGTGGTGAAAACCTTGTAGGCTGTGGAATGATAGGAGAAAAAACACTTCCATAATTATAGTCGTGAGTGGTTGGATTTGTTGTTTCCATAATTTCACTTTCAATTTTTCTTGCCCACCTGAATGCCTTCTCCAATGAATCAGGTTCCCAAAGACGAACCTCATGTTGAATGTTATCCTTTAAAGTACCTATGAAGACATCAATCCTTTGCTTCTCTGGAATATCATTTACCCTTATATTCAATTTTTGAAAGTCCTCAATGTGCTCTGCCATTGAACACTTTTGTTTGAGATTTATCAATTGGCTAAAGAAGGTGTTTCTCTTTGTATCCTCATAATGTGCTATCATTTCCTCCGTGAAAATTGACCATGTGACAAGTGGTTTACGAGAACAAAGCCCTTTATACCATAAAAATTGATTCGGTTCTAAATAATTAGATGCAATACATACATTTTGTAACAGTGGTACACCATGTAGATAAAAATATTTCTCCATCTGTAGTATCCAATTTACCGTATTCTTGCCATCAAACTTCCTCATCTCACCTTTTCTTGATTTTAGGAGCTCGATCTTGAAAAAACTGTATCTCTGGACTTTCAAATCTTTAAGTTTTGAAATTTCGTTCTATAATAGCCCTCTGAGTCCTCTTCCTAACCCTACAAGTTGGATCAATATTGGATTCCCTAAGGAAGAGTTATTCCAAATCTCCCACGGTGACCTGCTTATAGACTTGTTCAATAGAGAAAACTTGTATGGCGTGTCGTAGGCCACTGTTTCAACCTTAGGTTCTATAAATGGTACCGAAAAAACTATAGTTTGTCCTCTTTCTGTAAATTTTTACGAAAATTCAATCTTATGCTCAGAGAAAAAGTTATGATGATTTTCCCAAGCTAACCTGTTTGGAATGTAATTCGGGGGTTTGCAAAAACCCTAACTTCCTCATATTATATCTCCGAAAATATAGCACAAGAGGATTTGAAATTCGGAGTCGAGGTTCAGACCAATCTCTTTTCAAATGGTTTTTTTTTTAGCTTCTTAAACTTTGCAACAATAGATTTATAGCGAAAATTCCACGATGACCTATTTGGAGCAGTGAAACCCTAGAATCCAAAGCTTTGATACCAAATGTTATGAAATTAGCTCACAAAAAGATAGAAAAGATAGATCAAAGCCTTAGAAATAATCCTCTTCAAAGGGGAAACCTCCTTTACATTACACAAATGAACAATTCTTTGATGATACAAATGACAATACCTCCTTTCTATATATAGGAGTCTAAGGGGTCATAATATAATCAGAGTCGACATAACAATAATAATGTAAGGGCACAATAATCACATTAGTGGGCTTCTATGGGGCACAATAATAAAAATATGGGGACTACATGGGTACAACAATATAATGAGGGGGTTGTACTAATAACAATAAGGGTTTACACTAGTAGTATAGGGGCCTAACATTCATCAACTGCAGAATCATTGTAATTCAGTAGCTTAAGTAGATATTAAGTTAAATAATAAAGATAAATGGACTTTATGAAATATAATATGATTATGTATTTGATATGATTTCAACCTTGTAAATTAATACCCAAATTGTAGTTATGAAGGTCAAAAAGGAAGGATTAGAGTGAAAAGGGAAAGTAAAAAAGAAGCAATTTTGGGGTTCAACATCCCCCCCACACAGAAGACATTGTATGCCCTCATGAAAAATTTCAAAATTTGTGAGTCCTCCCTATTACTGAACCTCCTCAGATACTTGAGCAAAGACATCCAAGTTAGTCCTCCTTGATTTCTTAGCAGTGATTGGTTGAAGGGAAAGTACCCCTAGGGTCCTTTGGGCTAAGACTCTACCAGATTGAAAATTGCTTATTCAAAGAAACACACACACAACCATTATCTTTACTTTTAAGCAAATTCTAATGTTAAGGGTACGTACCTAAGGTCCTACGTTCGAGAAGGCCTTTAGGGTCCAAACCCTTCTTGGAGTTCCCTTCTTCTTCCTTTGACCTGTAAGACAAACAAATCAAAGAACACAACAGTACATGTACAAATACTTATGTATAAACCATCTTTATGCTATAAAGTTAGTTATAAAAATCTTTAAGTAACCACTTGCATAAGAATTCAAAACAAGAATCTCATAAGCATAAAGAAAGATTGTTTCGGGAACAAAGACATGTTTCTTTATATATAAAGGCAAATAAAGTACATATAACGGAAAGATATCACCTGAACACCTTCAGCAGGCTCCAAGCAAAGCTTCCTCCCGGATTCGTTCCAGCCTCAAGCCTCCAACAAGAGCTCCTTCCAAGTCTTACTCAATGATGACATAAAGGATGAATGATCACCAATACACATGGAAACAAGGGTTTCCTATGCAAAATGGGGGAAGTGCAGAAAGCACCAAGGACTTCAGACCTGGTCTATGGGGAAAATCTCAGCATAATAATCTTGCTCTTCTTTTCTCTCTCCCTTAGGCCTTCCCTTTGATGTCTTTTTATACCATCTCCAAAGTAGTTTTTTAGTTAGGAGTTGGTTGGGAACAGTTGGGCCACGGGCACTAACAGGTGATCAGCAGGTAAAACCCGCGATCTCCACCCGAAAATAAGGAATTATATATTTTTTTAAGTGTTTTAATACATACACGCGGGTTGGGTATACACAGACCCGCGTCTACACGTGTTTAACTCAGGGCAATGTCGCGTATAGGGAATAAAACATTGTTTTTTAAATTTTTGGACCAGGTCTGGAAGGAGGGGTTGCCCTAGGCCATGAGTGCAGCATCACAAACCATAAGAGTGAGATTTGGAGCTATAACAGATTCCCCCTAATGTATGAGGTCAGAAGGGGAACATGATGGCCGAAATATATTATGTAAGTACATGGAAAGGAACTCTGTCGAAAAATCGAGGAGGACTACACCAAAATTCAGCCTGCCAAGCCACCGAAAGGAGATCAGAAAGAAACACTGTTTGAGGCGGGCATACCCATGCTCAGAAAAAGTAAAGCATGTCCGCATATCAAGTACAAGCGGATCCACTAAGTATACAAGTATAAATGACTGGAAGATACATAATGGATCATCTGATCATAATGAGTAAGTACATGTCGGAATATCACATATAAAACTGTCAATGATGCTGAAAGATGCAACGGATCACTGATATCAAAGACTGATCCCAAAAGGTACCAACTGAACATGATGGAATAGGATGGTACTACACTGCAAACTCAGGTGCCAGCATATAGAATGTCGCCATGACTGACTGCAACATATAAGGTGGAGTGGTATCAACTAGCAGCAACAGGAGCAACTGTCAAGTGAACCAATGAATGCTGATACAACCTGAGGTCTTCACCAACCGCCGTGGTACATTTCTACACCATGGGAATAAATGATCTGAAGTCGACCATGTGAGAAATCGTTTGATTACCGGTCATTGATGTATACCGTTAACAAACGCGAGACTACTCACCGATAATGATAATGAGCGTCAAGGTACCCAGTACAATCTAACAAGTGTGAATAGATGAGCTCAAGTTGAACACCTGTAAGAATCTATCGATCAGGAGACAATGATGGTTTCCCACTGTCGATAGCGAAGGATCTGCCACTAATGACTGCAAACCCCAAGGTACTGCCAAATGGACTCTAGATCTTTACCCTAGAGCAATGAGTCGGAGTCGATAGGGAAAGATCCGCTAGAAGGAAGGCATTAAGGCATCCTCCATCAATCTAGCGCAAGTATAACCCGTAGGCCAATAATGTGGAAGGAATCAGACGAAAAAGATGTAGTAACCCAACCGAAGTACGTTTTCGGCGTACACAAGATGTGGCTAGCGCATGGCAGAAATCCTCTGAACCAACCAATAATGAAAGCTGACACAGAGGCGAGGTATCCACCAATAGGGTCAAATGGAAACCAAGGTACTGCACGAATCCCAATGTGTGATAATGTATGCTGACGTCGAACACAAGGGAAACCACTCAGTCAAAGACCCATGATACTGATCGATGCTGAGCACAAGGTGACTTATCAATAATGAAAATAGGGTCAGGGTGCGACTCTAGGCCTGTCCTCAGAGCAAGGTGTCATCGTCGATAAGGACAAGACTCGTCAGCAAGAAGTCAATGGGGACCTTCTCAAACCGGCACGAGTAAAGGACCAATATAACTGATGTGATGATAGACATGACACTGACAACCAGGGATGGCCGACTGAAAAATGAGTCAAGAGACACCGCAGAAAGGCTGACTCAGGCTAACTTCCCTTGAACAAAAGCACGACTCAATGTGACTATGTGGCAGCATATGATGAATCTGTATAAGTTCGTCATGCAGGAGGCACGAACAAACCCTCCATATGATTGGAAGAGATAACCAATCGGGGGAGAACTGACTCGATAACAAGGTTATGGCATACCTAAGTCAAACTAAATCCCACCCATGCGGAGGAGACTTTGTTTTGAGTGCTTTGTTCAAGGGCAACACGACTGACTCTAGCTGCCAACAATAAATGGAAATAATGTCCCTGTTCCCGCTCTTTTTGGAATATTTAATTTTTTTGTCTTTTTCTGATGAGCCGGAAAAAGAATAAAAGAATGCTATGGTACAGTGGAAAGAACGAGTGTCGGTGAAACAAATGATCTAGTTCCTGGGAAAGGAACGTTCCTATGCTCAATGCAGGGAGGTGAAAACTGGTCAGTGACACTCAGAGGTATGTTCCTTCCACGGATCTGGGTATGTCAAGCTACAGAAGTCAAAGGTATGCAAGGTTGATTTTGCAGACATCATGGTCAAAAGTTGGCTTAAACACGAGTCCAAGTGAAGCCGGCTCTAGGCCAAAAGGTGCAAATGGTCAACATGCAATGCAAAAGTACAACTCGACACTCGTAGGAGCCTCTAGGGTATAAGGCCAGAACGAAGCGAAGAAGCAAAGAGGAATGAGTCTTCAACGCATAAGTCTTGGCGGGACTATAGAGGACTCCCGAGCCTACTCAAAACGAAGCAGCATGGGCAACAAATGTCAGTGAGGTGCTAACTAGGATGCCCATGTAAAGGATGGCTCTACCATCGTGTCATGATTTAAAGAATCGGCGAGTGAAAATGGCTAACGAACCATAACACGATGGGGTCGACCCTATGGCAGATGTATCGGTCAAATGGAGGCTAGTATGCATAATGCAATGGAAAAATGGTGTCCCTAACCTATATGCCAGTGAGAACACGATACCTGCCATGACGGGTCAGCAGTCATGGAACCGTCTCGAACCGTCGAAAAATGTCCAAAATGTCCTGAAAAACAACCCAATCTCGACATTCCAAGCTCCCAAGTTAAAAGTGACATGAAACCAAACAAAATAAAATTTTGAAAAAATTTTGCATTTTCAAAACTTATAAAAAGAAATTTTGGACTTACCATTTTCACCGTTTGACTTGGAGAGAAAAAATTGTGGAGCAAAAGGAGCAAACTTCCTTGTGACTTATTCAACCGTTCAAACTTGCCAAAAACTTCCAGGTAAGCACTAAACTTGTCTTGCAATTAATTGTGATGGTTTTTAGGAAGTTTAATTGATGTTTTACCGTTGGATTTTTGCAAAAATTTCCTTTGCGGCGTACACGCGGGTTGGCTATATAGAACTCGCGTATACGATGGCCCTACACGCGACTGTATACAAAGGAACCCGCGTGTGCGCAACAAACTAATTTTATACACAAAACTAACGGATGAAAATGATTTTTTCTTCCAGGATGACTCTCACATGGCGTGAAAGAGAGCACTCAGCTGTGGATAATGAAGTTATGAACAATGATGAGGCATTATATGCCCTACGGGAATGCGGGTTGCTAAAGTTCTTCAAATTTCCAAATATGAAAGTCAACACGCGTTTGCTCGAGAGACTCATTGATTATTGGGATGTCGATGAGGAAGCATTCATCATTGATCAGATGCCACTCAAGGTAGAAGTGGAAGATATATATTTTATCATGAGCCTTTCCCGAAGGGGAGAGGTAGTGCATTCCCGGGGCAGGACACGGAATAGCCTCAGTGTAGATAACTATGTAAAGATTTATTGCCCGGGTCATCGGAAGGTCGGGAGTCATATCTCTATCCCACATGTGGCAAGTTTGTCACTCAGGATAATCTTGTTCACCATAGGTCGAGTGAACGGATCATCCTCACTACATCAGGCATCACGGGTAAACATGAGCGTGGCAGTGGACTGTCTCACTACAGTGTTTGACTGGTGTACTCCTCTCCTTGCCAACATGAAGGAACAACTCACTTCTATCAGGAGGGGACAGACCAAGAACTTTGGGTTCGGAACCATCTTGTGCACTTTCTTCTTCGAGAAGGTTCCCGCACTCCTCCCCAGGGTAGCAGTTTCCATCAGTAGTCCACGTGATCCACGCATGGGCCGGTGGGCTGACTTGATGAAACGTCTGGGGGGTGGGGAAGTCCCTAGGAATGCATTCGACGATGATTTCTTTACCTGGTGGGAGCAGCAAATCATCGTCGTGGATGATTAGCCCTATGACGGACTGGATTTCCGAGGAGATCTTGATCTAGTGTTACCACCGGATGTAGCATGGGGCGAGATTGGTAAGATTTTTTATTTTTATGATTTTATGATTTTTCTGGATTTTTCAAATATAATGATGAACTTTGAAAAATATTTTTTGATGAGATTCAAATGACTAATATGATGATCATGTTCCAGACATTGGGCCCATACGACCAGATGGATTCCCGCGGCATGGACGGCGTGGCCGAGGAGCCGAAGAGGCGGCTGCGGATGCGGAACGGACCTTAAACAACGTCCAGCGACACTTGGCGAGACTGAGCTGCCAAGTACCGATGGCCGAGATAGAGGACCTTCCTCCAGATATGCAGCATCATGTGGTTGGCATGCCACGTGACTGGGTTCGCATCTTTCGGCGCGTGGCCCACGCTATAGTGACATACTTAGATGCTCATCCTGAGCCGAGGCGCTAGATATGCCTGACATGATTATGGGCATTTGAGTCCCAATTTTGTATATTTTTGGACACACATATGTACACTCGAGACGCTTTGCGATATATATATATATATATATATATATATATATATATATATATATATAGATATACAGTTTGACTTTTTGATGCATGATTTTATGATGATGAATGATTGATATGCCAGTCTAATGCTTGATTAGCGATAGAATCAGCTAACCAATTTTGAGATCTTGGAATGTGCAAATAATTAATGTAAATAAATGATCTTTGCAACAACCTCACCCTTAAATATTGGCGATATAATAATGGATCTCTAACCCGATAAATGTTATTTAACTGAGACACTATCAATTGAGAATCAAGATATACTACCAACGAGTCGATCCCATAAGAGATTGCCTCGGATAATAAATTGATAACAGCTGTATACTCGGCCATATTGTTTGAAGCGGGACCGATACACACGCCTCTCGATATCATCAACTGACCAGTTGGGTAATAAAGTACCCAAGCTGCGGAAGCAAGATTCCGAGTGTGCCGACTAGCACCATCGGCGAACCCAAAATAGACCAAATCATCCATCAGCACCTGCCACAGCAGACCAAAAAGCACTGATATCAGAAAACGCTCGACAATATATGTATAAATATATACATAAAATACAAAGAAGTCATCGCCCAGCCTGAACTAAGAAAAGTACTTCTTTAGGTAGAGCCCATTTCGGGGCTCTGCCAGCTTGTTTCCTTCGAAATCAATTAACTCATACGATCCTTTTTCTAAAACTCGCTTGATAATGAAAGGACCGTACCACATAGGCTTAAATTTTCCTGCCCCCAAGGCGTCCTTATCTTGGTCATAGACCAAGACAAGGTCACCTTCAGAAAAGACACGAGGATGGACAGACTTATCATACTGTGTTTTGACCCTTTTCTTATGGGCCTCATTCATCGTGGCGGCATCTCGACGCTGCTCATCGAGATGTTCCAAGTGAACAAGGCGCTCCTCGAGACTTGACGTCTCAGGAAGAAGCTCAACAACCAACTTTAGAGATGGGATTTCACATTCAACCGGAAAGATAGATTCCATCCCGTAAACCAACTGAAACGGAGTAAAACGAGTAGCTGTTTTGACAGAGGTTCGGTATGCCCAAAGCGCCGAATACAACATAATGTGCCAATTGGACCGATTTTTATCGATTGTCCGTTGGAGTATCGTCTTAAGAGTTTTATTGACCGCCTCGACCTGTCCATTGGCCTGAGGATAATAAGGGGACGAATGCTCCTGACGGAAACCTAATTTAAGAGCCAATTCAGACATTAGCTGGTTTTGGAAATGACTGCCATGGTCAGTGACAATCTCCCTTGGGATACCGAATCTTGAGATAACCTGATTGAAAAGAAACAAAGCTGCCGTGTCACTGTCGTTCTTATAAGTAGGCATGGCCTCAGCCCACTTCGTGAAGTAGTCTACAGCCACTATAATATACTTGTGATTTGCCACTGAAGGCGGATTACAAGTCGTAAAATCAATACCCCACTTAGTGAAGGGACCGACGGTGACAACGGGAAAAAGGGGAGCTGGATGCGTGCGCATCTTGCGAGTAAAAATTTGACACGGGTGGCAGCGTTTGACCGCTTCCACACAGTCCTTAAAGAGTGAAGGCCAAAAGTAGCCGGCACATAAGATGCGCTAGGCTGTAGCAAGCCCTGATAGATGACCACCACAAGCTCCACTGTGGCAATAATTAAGAACAGACTCTGCTTCCTCTAAGGTTAAACAACGTCGAAGAATTGAATCAACCCCTCGATGGTATAATGTGTCACCAATGATAACATATTTTTTAGCCAGGTGACGTAACTTGCGTCGTTCATCCTTGGAGAAAGTAGAGGGAAACTTCGAAGTCTGGAGATAAACAATGATATCTCCATACCAAGGGTCTTGTGAAGAGATGAGGAATATATGTTCGTCAGGTAAACTTTCCTCATAAACAATATCCTCTCCACAAGGAAGCTCAGAAATTAGCTCCACGAAGACCATAGATTTCTTAGACTTGGCGGACAAGAATTCGAGATCGAATTCTTGTAAAATGAATATCCATCTATTATATTTGCCCCCAATCACCCGCCTACTGAGGACAAATTGAAATGGATTGACCGCCGCTAAGACAAAAGTTTTGCATAGCAAAATATAATGACGGAGCCTCTGGACAGCATGGACAACTGCCAAGGCCAATTTCTCAACCGGAGAATAGCGGAGTTCAGGACCTATTAAGCCTCGGCTCAAATAATAAATCACGTGCTCGACAAGAGCATCGTCTTCCTGAACTAGAACCATACCAATGGTAGATTCTGCTGCAGCGATATTTAAAAGGAAGTCTCTACCATAATCCGGTGGACTCAAAAGTGGGGCAGAGACTAATGCCTTTTTCAAAGCATCAAACGACCGCTGCGCAAAGTCGTCCCACACAAATGGGACTCCTTTTCGTAGCAAACGCATGAACCCTTTAGTGATCTCGGCATAGTTTGCTATAAACCGTCTTAAGAAATTAGCCTTCCCTTGAAGACTTTGAAGTTGACGAATTGAGGACGAGGGAGGCAACTGAACTATTGCCTCAACCTTGAAGGGATCAACCCGAATCACTTCATTGGACACAATAAACCCTAACAACCGACCGGATGTAACCGCGAAAACGCATTTATTGGGATTCAACCGGATTTTATAGAAACGACATCGCTCAAAGACTAATCGAAGCTGACTCGGATGATCAGTTCTCTTTCGAGAGCGAGCAGCGAGATCATCTAAGTATGCCTCGATGACATGTTTGATGTCGTGGAAAGCGTATGACATGGCCCGCTGAAAAGTGGCTCCGACATTTTTAAGACCAAAAGGCATCTTTCGATATGCAAAGGTACCCCAGGGACATATGAAGGCTGTCTTATGTTGGTCTTCAGGACGGATAGAGATTTGATTATAACCCGAAAAACCATCCATGAAGGAAAAAATTTCATTGCCCGCACACTCGTCGATAATCTGATCAATGAATGGCGTGGGGTAATTGTCTTTCGGACAAGCCTTGTTTAAGTCCCTAAAATCAATGCATACTCGGATTGTTCCTTGCTTTTTGTCCACAGGGACTGGGTTAGAAACCCAATCCGTAAGAGGAACAGGGTATATAAAACCCGCCCTTAGCAGCTTCTCAACCTCAGCTTTGATAGCTGCTGCTTTCCTAGGGTTAACCGGCCGAAGCCTTTGACGAATCAGTTTTGCGTTTTCGTACGTCTTGATCTCATGTTGGACTATAGAAGGATCAATGCCGGGCATTTCCTCATAAGACCAAGCAAACACATCACGATATTCCTTGAATAGGTCAGTGTAAATTTGAATTTATTCAGGGGAACACTCAATTCCGATGAAGATATTCTCGATGATGTTAGCATCCTTAGAGATGTTTATAGGTATCGTTTTTGAATTACCAACATATTACCTTCGGCATGTACGTGTGTTGGAGCCAAAGGGTTCTACACCGTACAAACATCACTACCAACGAGCTCGAAGAATCCAGATTCTACTTCCTGCAATGGAGGAAGAAAATATGAACGATGATGTAAGTCTTCCCAAGGTCGATCTATACCCATCATTACTTCAAGGATTGCCTCTTCAGAAGGTAGAACCGAATCTAAGCAGTCCAAGGCAGAGGTAGAATCAAAGCTCCAAGCTGGGGCCACATGACCATCTAACTCTTCTTCGGAAAAAGGAGTAGAATGGTTATCTGCAGAGTCTACGATGGACTGATATCTAAGCTCAGCTGTAGATATAGGAAACGCCATTCCATTAACTTGTCCTTCAACTAATGTGGTCGTAGGTGAAGGCAAGATCCAAGGGTCAGAAAAATAATGAGCTCGGAAGAACTCTTCTCGAGGAGACTCCTTGGATGATGAAATAGCATTGATTCTTGCAAAAGGAGAGGGAAGATCAAACGTACCCATCAATGAGGAATACATCCCTACTCCTAAATTCTCAGTCGGCGGGTGAGGGTTATCCACCAAAGGAACAGTAGAGTCGGAGCTTGCTTGAGGATCGATTGGGGAATAGTCCAATTGATCAACCTTAACGATTTTCCCCTCATGAGGAAAGCAAATGACACGAAACAGAGTCGACACAACGGCTTCCATCCGTACACCCAGTTCCTTCCTAATAGGAGATTATAGTCTAGCTTAGCATCTACGACTTCAACTTCGATATTAATGACCTTCCCTCCAACACATATAGGAAATACCGGGATAATCCCATGCGGCTTGTGAGAATGGCCATCAAATGCAGTTAAGACAGTTGGTGAAGGAACAGCCGAAGGTGAACCAATAGCCTTCCAACATGACATGGACATGACACATGTGGAAGCTCCTTCATCTATAACGGTGCGAAAAATATTGATTTTCCGGTATGTAGACTTTATCTGAAAAGCCATATGATGAGGGAGTCTCTTTTTGACATTTGACATGTCAAAAGAGAGCATTAAAGAATTAGCTGGATCGACTGCTCCAATTGCGGAGAGTAAAGCACTTCTCTGAGACGGACACGACTGGAGAACCTCCAAAGCGGACATAGCACATGGGCTTTGAGCCAAATCCTCCACAATGGAGTAATTTTGGGCGGCCCTATCATTAGGGTTAATCATCGCGTGTTTGGCGGAACCTTTCGGTATCCTAGGTATAGTCTCAACAGGAGGTCGCTCAATATGAAGGTCACTACCTCCAGGAACAGTTTTATCCTTAGATGTTTCAGCTTCACCATAATCACGTGACTGAGTAGTCACATGGACATTTGAACCCATCATAAAAACATTTGATGCTTTTTCCCCTTCCTGGTTGCCCCCTGAGGAGGTCCCAGGATTCGAATTCGCGCCAGCAAGAAGTTGCTGCCCTTGGGGAAACGGGTTAGTTAACACAGCTTGCGAGCTAGAAGTCCCTTTCTGTCCTAACAAGCGTTGAGCGTCTTAAATTCTAGGGCAGAGATGAGTTAGATGGTCCCCGCTGCATAAATTGCAAGGGAACTTAACTTTCTTTCTCGACTCACCTTTACCACCACCAGCGTTGTTGCCGGATTTATTTGCATCAGGCTTCCCATCCGAGTTCTTCTTCTTACCACGTCCTTTCTTTTTCCCATTGGAATTTTGATTTCCTTTGGGGTTATCAGATTGGACGGCGTTAATGGAAGAATTTTGGGAAGTGGGAGGATTAGACAATGTGACTTGGTTGTTAGAAGTAGTTTGTAATGACAACTGCTGCAATTGATTCAACAAGTTCACTGTAGTCGAGTCTACTGACCCAACGATACCATCCGCGTGCGGACCTGGATTTGGCTTAGCTAAATCAACCTTAGATCCAGGAGCATCTGGCAAGTACTTTTGGAGGATCCCAGACTGAGAGTAAATCAGTTCTAACTGCTGGGCCCTGAAAATGGCTTGCTCCTCAGACTAGACCCCAGACATGGAGACATCCTTGGAGATCTCAGGTTGCAAAGACTTCAAAAACCACTCTAAACGGTACTCCGGAGGGATTTCGGCTTTGATGAGCCTCTTTCTCTGTCTCCATTCCTGAATGTGATCAGAAATGTGGGTTGCCTTATCCTGACGAAAGGTGGCCAGAAGTTCAGTTCCGGCATCATAGCGGACAGGCAACTGGAAGTGATTTAAGAAGATATTGGCTAAGTCAGCAAACGATGTAAAGCTGCCCCCTGGCAACTCTATGTACCATTTAGCCGCATTACCAGTCAAGGTGCGCTGAAAGAGTCTCAACCTAATCGAATCCTCGATGAGGGAGTTGGATGAGCACCACAAATGGAATGTGGTTACATGATCACCCGGATCTTCACCACTCTTCCCTTCGAATTTCGGAATGTCCGAAGGGAGTTTGGTTGGGACCGGAGGCTAGGCCGGATTATACCTGATTGGGTCATTTGTTAACTTTGTGAGATCTGGCAGGTTTAACGTTGCCAAAAACGGAAGCCTAGGAGGACCTAGGGGATTCCACCCAGGCTGGGCGGAACTCCCTAAGTTCTGAAAAGATTGTCCTGGGATTTGGGAGGCACCAGGCTGCCCGAAGTGACCAGTAGAACCGGCTGAACCAAAAGGCAAGCCTTGTGGTCCAGCAAAATTCGGAGTTTGAACAACTCATGCCGTATAACCTCCATAGCCCACAAAGTTTCCTCCTAAAGAATGGTAAGGAGTTAATAACCCCTGATATGGGTTCCAAGCCAAAGCAAGGGGAGGAATACTTTGAAACGAACTAACCGTGGTGTACGACCTATTCCCTTGTTGGCCGATAAATGGATTCCCAGTTCCTGCACTACTAACCCCAGGGTTATTCCAACCTTGGAAAGGATTGCTGCTTTGTCCTATAGAAGAAAAAGGCATGGATCCTACCGTTGGGTTGGAATGTGGTATATGACCACTTCTGAAAGGAAAACCCTGGAATGAGGCCGATCCACCCATCATGGACGTAGTCGCACTAAACGGAACTGATGGAATACCCTGTGATTCGGTGCCAAAAGAGAAGAGTCCAGTACTAAAAGCATTGGTTTGGGCATTTCCACTCGTGGACGGAATGGAGGTAGACCCAAGTAGAGATGTGCTCGCAAAAGATCCAAACAAGGAAGTGGAGGGGATGGAAATGGTTCCTCCCCCTTGCACCGATGTAGGGGTTTGCATAGTCGCAGCACTCGTAGAAGCCATGCTTCCAATAGTGGTCATGAATGGTAAGTGCGTAGCGTAACCTGGACTTGCCGGTCTATGTGACGGAGTCCCAACGTATTGCAATACGTCTGGATGACTAAATGGTAGAGGAGAATTTGGAACCACTAATGATTCTGAAAGTTCTTCTACCTATACGTTATTCTCCGCTTGAAAACGAACTCGAGAAAGGACTGGAGTGTCCCTCTCTTGCTCAGAAGTACCAGGCCTTGCTTGGCCGCTAATATCCCCGAGAGGAGGATCAATCCCCGATGCGTCAACCGGCGTGGGACGGACCCCACCAGTAGTACTGCCTCTGCGCCTTCTAGGAGAAGGCTCTAAACTTGGTGGCGAGAGACCACGAAGTCTTCGAGACCGTCTTGGAGATCGGTCAGCCACTTTGAATCTTTTGTTATGATCTAACTAAAGACTCAAAAAATTAAAAGCTAAGCCGACTAGGAGCACAGAGCACACACTATAAAGTCCCTAAAGATACAGCCAGTCAAACAAATTCCAAGTATTTCCGCTCCGGGTGATTAGGACCGGACACCAAAATACGAGAAAGTGAATCAAGGGACCTTCCGAAGATAGTCTGGGATGATGAGGGCCCAGTCCTATCAGCGAAGGTATTAGAGGAAGTTACGCTGACCTCCTAACAACAGCCTGCGCCGGTGCAAGCCCCCAAGCCTCGCAAGGGTGCCCTCCAGTAGTACTGTCGAGAGTGATACAACGTCAACCCCAGGTGCCACGGGATTCCCCTCTGCAGCCACCTATGCAGATCCCTAGGAGAGGCAACTATGGGTACCAACTCGTCGCAGAAGCCAGGCGGAACAGTCGTGAGGTAAGTTCGGACAATTAGGAGAGGGGGTATCTCTATTCCCTGTCTTCACAGACCCTCGTGCTTAACTCCCAGATCCGAAGCTTTCCTGGTCTTCCTAACGCTATTGGATTTACTCTCGTTAATCAGACTCTTATGTTTGACGTTTTATGTGGCCTTGGAGAGTTAACTCTCCACTCGCCTAATCCAAGGCCCTAAAATCCTAAACTTGTTGGTGTAACTGACTAAAACAAAAAAGTTCTAGTGGATTTTAATTTAGCGCTTGACTTTATTAGGCTGTTCTTTAAGTCACAAGGTAATGGAGATGAAACTTGTGGTGTTTTTATGGACGCAAAAGAAACTAATAAAACTTAGCTACATGCACATGCACTTTTTGTTTTCGATGAAGAGCAATTTCTATGAGGTTCAGAGGTACTTCTAATATAAACAAATTTTCTTTTTCTTTTCAGACTCCACACTCACAAAAACTAACAAAACTAAATATGCCTAAAAAGAGATGCAAATCTATCCTAATGCAAGAACTATATGTGGATGCAAGATTTAAAGACTACTTCTAAAAACAAAGAAGGAAAGTTGCTGCTTTACCAAATTTTGTCTTGCCACTAAAATGCTTAGATAGAAGATGATGTGTTACCAATCATTTCGTCCAAACAATAAAAACAAGTTTTAAGATAAAAACAAAGCACTTTCACTTCGCAAAAAAGGAAATCAAATGAAAAGCAAGTTTAAGAAAGCGAAACTCAAAACTTTCAAAAGATTTTCTTTCAATCAAACCAAAAAGTCTTTTTCAAAGGAAAGCTCTCAAAAATACTGACACCAATGGTTGATAAATAGGCAACCAAACACTTTTGTGAATTGACACCTTTCAAATGATGAAAACTCAAATAAATGTGTTTGAAATCGCTTTTGACAATCAGAAGCAGCAATGAAAGTCCAAAAGATCAAAAGACAAGTTTCAAGAAAATGATAACAAACAACTTTCCCGAAACGAAGGAGCAAATGGTCACAAAAATGGTTTCGTTAAGCAAACAAAAGGGTCATCAAAACAAAAATGAACACAAAGCTTGAAATCCAATCTTCCTACTCTGCCAAAACAGAGCTGTCAAGATTCTTAACCAGAACTCTTGTGTGTCAAAAATCAATGACGCTTGCAATCAACGAAAACAAGACTAGTACTCCTTATAACTAGAGAGAGTTCAGAACAAGATGCCCCTTGTTAAACAGAGGACTGTTACTGGAAAATGACTGCTTGAAACTGACCCAAACCACTGGAAAAACATTCAGCAACAAGAAAATTTATAAATCTTGAAAATTATATAGTATACGCGTCTGCAGTGATGTGCAAAATGCGTGTACATGCGACTGTAACTGAGGAAACTCGCATATACGCGGGTTCACTTAGTACAACTTGTGTATATACGCTTCTGTAATCCAGAAAAACAGCGTGTCTAAAGATTTTAAAGAAAAATAAAAAACACAGACTGAAAAAACTGGAAAATCTTAGAGTTCAAGAACAGATCAGACAGTCAGAGCCAACAAACAGAGGGGCTGAGCCTTGATTGGCTTGAAGACTACCCAAACTAGGAACAACAAGAGTGTTGTCCCCAGTGGAGTCGCCAATTCTGGTTGAAGGGAAAGTACCCCTAGGGTCCTTTGGGCTAAGACTCTACCAGACTGAAAATTGCTTATTCAAAGAAACACACACACAGCCATTATCTTTACTTTTAAGCAAATTCTAATGTTAAGGGTATGTACCTAAGGTCCTACGTTCGAGAAGGCCTTTAGGGTCCAAACCCTTCTTGGAGTTCCCTTCTTCTTCCTTTGACCTGTAAGACAAACAAATCAAAGAACACAATAGTACATGTACAAATACTTATGTATAAACCATCTTTATGCTATAAAGTTAGTTATAAAAATCTGTAAGTAACCACTTGCATAAGAATTCAAAACAAGAATCTCATAAGCATAAAGAAAGATTGTTTCGGGAACAAAGACGTGTTTCTTTATATATATAGGCAAATAAAGTACATATAACGGAAAGATATCACCTGAACACCTTCAACAGGCTCCAAGCAAAGCTTCCTCCCAGATTCGTTCCAGCCTCAAGCCTCCAACAAGAGCTCCTTCCAAGTCTTACTCAATGATGACATAAAGGATGAATGATCACCAATACACATTGAAACAAGGGTTTCCTATGCAAAATGGGGGAAGTGCAGAAAGCACCAAGGACTTCAGACCTGGTCTATGGGGAAAATCTCAACATAATAATCTTGCTCTTCTTTTCTCTCTCCCTTAGGCCTTCCCTTTGATGTCTTTTTATACCATCTCCAAAGTAGTTTTTTAGTTAGGAGTTGGTTGGGAACAGTTGGGCCACGGGCACTAACAGGTGATCAGCAGGTAAAACCCGCGATCTCCGCCCGAAAATAAGGAATTATATATTTTTTTAAGTGTTTTAATACATACACGCGGGTTGGGTATACACAGACCCGCGTGTACACGCGTTTAACTCAGGGCAATGTCGCGTATAGGGAATAAAACACTGTTTTTTAAATTTTTCGACCAGGTCTGGAAGGAGGGGTTGCCCTAGGCCATGAGTGCAGCATCACAAACCATAAGAGTGAGATTTGGAGCTATAACAGTGATTGTCATCCTCAGCTTTTTCATCAGAATTATGTGTTGCAGGCCCATAATCTTCCTCTTAAGAAATTTGTTCTGAGTTGTCAATTTCTTATTTTTCTTATTC
Organism: Pinus tabuliformis; assembly: GCA_031772625.1. Taxonomy (NCBI): domain Eukaryota; kingdom Viridiplantae; phylum Streptophyta; class Pinopsida; order Pinales; family Pinaceae; genus Pinus; species Pinus tabuliformis. The sequence goes on from CM062818.1 coordinate 4,130,878, forward strand.
CACAAACCAAGGTGTAGCAAGATGTTGTCATTATGAGTTCTGTGGATTTCATTATGTGCTTTTACTACTTCAATATCCCACTTTAGATTTCTATTCAGTATTTCTAATTCATAAATTTCTTGTTTGAGGTTTTCTTCAACTTCATATTCTTCTAAGATATTAGAATGGACTGTCTCATTTTCTCCTTGATTTGAGGATGATGCAATGATTTTACCTATAGCTTTCCTTTCCAAAGACTCTATATATTCATAAATTTCTTTCTGCGTAGGATCAATCTCTAGAGTTCTTCTAACTGGACTAATAGTTATGGGTGATGGCATCGGTGATGATGGAACTTTAGTTGATGGTATTGGTGATTATGGAATTTTAGGTTCCATTTCTTATTTCTCTAAATCAACAAATTCTGGGGACTGTTGAGGCTATTCATGAGTTTTATATTGAGCCTGACACTTCTTCTTATGGAAGATGATGCTTTGGATGGCAATTTAGTAACAAGGGTTGCTTCTTAACCTTCCCTTGCTCTATTTTCTCTTTGGGTGAACTTCCTTCCTTAGTGCTAGTTACATTTCTCTTAAGATTTGTTTTTTTAAGATTTACTAACATATCTGCGAGAGGAGTCTCATATTCTAAATGTTTCCCTTGTTCTGGAGGTGAATTTACTTTTACGGGAAACTTCTACCTCTCTTTGTTTTACTACTGAGCTCTTCTATTTCTTCTTCCTTGAAATGATTTCTAACTAAGAAATCTTCCCAATTGTCTCCAATGTTTTTAATATGTGCTTTAATCAATATTTTTATGAGATTATGATGATATAGAGCACTATAAATAGATTGAATTTTTCTATGAATGCTACTAGCCATTTTTCTTAAGCTTTGAAATAGAAAATATGCTAGGTTAATTTCATTTCCATCTAGAAAATTCATCATTAATATTGCATGATAAAAGAACATATTACAAAATCTTCCTTCACAAGTTATAAACTTTTGAATGATTAGCAGCATGATTCTCCATTTATTCTTCAAAGTCATGACTTCTATTCCCTTTTTAAACTCATAAATATTCATACCTGGATGCTTGAGAAAAACCCTCTAGCCTCTTTCTTCAATTCTTTTGTTCTTAAACCAACTTTCTCCAATTCTTGGAAATACTACGGCTTCTGCTATGATGGATTCTATGGCCATCATATGCCCTAAAAACATATTTTGTTACTTCCTTCTCATGGCCATCGAATTTCTCCATAAATTCTAGCCACCAAGCTTGCTGCAACATTTGTTTGACCTATGGGTATTGTTGGACCTCAGAATTACTCTCTCTTTGACAACTTTTCTCACTTCTTTCTCTTGTTTTCCATAAAATACAGATCCCCATCACTGATAAATGATATATTTTGTCTCAAGGAAGACATTAAATGATTGACATGTTATACTTTTATGTTTTTTCTATTTGAAATAAGTTTTTGCAAATTAGCTACGGAGCGTAGCCTATTCTGCAGCTAACCATGTGTTTTGTAGCTACTTCCATGGTTGGACAGGTTACAGGTGTCAAACGAAGAAACCGGCCACATGGGCATGTCTGGAATCGTCTGGACATGGATCCTGTCCTAGTCACCCAACCCATATGGACAAAAAAAGCCAGCTCAAGACCACAGTCAAAGGTGGAGTCAAACGTATGAAACCCAGAAGCAATAGGACTTCTTTTTCCACCCTTTCGTGGTTAATTAATAAATCCAATAGATCTGTTGAAGCATTAACTTGGTTCAGCCACCTGTGTCAACGATTCTGTGCAACCACCTTATTCGAATTCAAGTCACCTGTAACTGATCAAACATTTACGCAGATTGGTTGTAATATGTGCAGACCACCTATAGCTAATTTTCCTCAAAAGATAGTTATGAATATTTTCTTTTAAATACCAGTTGAACAGGACCGGAAAAAAAAAAAAAAAGGAAAAGTTTTTGATGTATTAAGTTTAAACTTATCAACTCTGTAATTTTGGACTTTTGTTCTTATTTTATAATACAAAGTCATGTGTTGACTGATGATCATTGGAAGGAGCATTTTGAATTAAGTTAGCAACTCAACCTAGTTAATTGCAGAGGGCCCATGAGCTGAAGGGGGTTTTCTTTTCATTTGTTTTCTTCTTTATGTTCAGTTTTAAATTCTTCATTTGCTTTTAGCAGTGTTTATAACTTAGGTGGATTTCTTATAGTTTGATTCCTTTTAGTTTTAATAAGTAGCATAATGTTAGAATTCAATTATGTAGTCTTGTTTCTCCAATCCATTTCATAAAGGAAACGACTTTGTTTCTAAACAGAGTAAGGTTGAAAGTAATGAGGATGCGTTGTTGATTAGTTTACTCACTGTTTTTGTTATTTACTTCCTAGTTCAGGTTGTCAATGCACTGTACTAATGAATGTTTTGGTCACCATTTCAAGTTGATATCCATCCTAAACTAAATGGTTAAGCATTCACTTTACATAAGGGTTGAAACCAATCAGTTACCTTCTGCATGTTTTTATTTAGTTTCTTTTCTAGATCATGAAGTACAGAAGTTGCTTGAATTCCATCTTAAGGAGGTTATCCTTCAAAATTAAAGGTTAAGGTAACTAGAAGTACTTCAGTTAATTTCATTCTCTGTATTTATTTCAACATGAATTACAACTTTACCTTCTAGTTTTAAGAATTATTCATGAATTAGGATTAGATGAGAAGATGGGATAGATGCTCTATTTTTTTTCCTTCTTTTAACTTATATTTTGACTAGATTTTGAGCTCTTGGTTCACCTTTAAGAAATTTAGATTCGGTTTCTCATAGTTCAAATTGTACATCATTAGGGATCAAAGAATAGAAACCCTAAAACAATATAAAATACAAGACAACGAAGTAAGAAGGGTTAACTAGGACATACAGTGCACTACACTTCATCATCTTACGAGCCTCGGTTGATAATTTATGCAAAGCAATTTAGGATACTAAATTGACTAAACATTTTGGCGTCGTTGCCAGGGAAGTGTAACTAGGTAACCTTATCTCTTACATTAAAAAAAAAAAGGATATGCATAGAGAAAGAGACTCTAGGGGTAGATTTATAGCTAGAGGCAGGAGTTCAATTCCTACAACACCACCTACTCCACCAAGAACAAGAAGAGATACACCTCCATCCCAAACTCATACTCCTAGCCATAGAACTCCTGAAATTCTAGGGGCAGAAATCCAATCAAAAGAATCTCCTACTTCATCTACCAAGTCAATCCTAGAGGAGAAAAATCTTGAATCTCCAACAACAGGAGTAGCCTTTTTCACCTCTACAGGGGAGCACATTTTAGTTGAAGAATTAGGAATACCTGGTGAGGAAGAAGAAGTAGAACCTCTCTCCCATATCCCATTAATAGAAGAACTAGAGGAGGAGAAAGTAACCTTGCAAGTTGAACCCCATACTGACCCTGAAGAAACTATAATGGCAGCAGAAGGAGAAGATGAAGAATTCACACTGTTTGGAGGAAGGGGTAGAAGAAGAGGTAGAGGAAATAATGGAGGAGGCAGAGGAAATAGGGAAATAGATAATTATTTTGGATTCCCTATAGTGGATGAAGAAACAAATGCCACAATGAAAAATATCTCACCTTCTATCCTCCCAAACTTCCATGGATTAAAAAGTGAGGATCCTGAAACATTTTTATTTGAGTTTGAAGTCTTGTGCAGAACCTATGATTATTTAGAAGACTCTCAAAAACTTAAGTTGTCCCCTTAAACACTGAAAGGAGCTGCTTTGAAGTGGTTCACGGGGTTAGTCACTCAGTCCATTAGAACATGGAATGACATTAAAAAAGTGTTTTTGGATAGGTATTTGGATTATTGCATGCCTACCAATCACAAAGATAAAGTGTTAAAAATGATGCAAAAAGAGGATGAAAATTTAGAGGATTTGATTGAGAGATTCAACTATAATTTGAAAAGAGAAAAGACGGACAATTTAGATGAAGATACCTTAAAAGCTCTTTTATTAAAAGCCATTAGATATGAGTGGATAGATATCCTTAACATGATGGGGAAGGGAGATATCTCTCAACTCCCATTAAATGATATAGGAGAATTATGTGTTCATCTCTCAAGAGGGAAATCCAAAACTGGGAAAGGTCCAAGAGATCCTTCTCTTGTTAGAGTAAATAAATCTGCAACTGGATCAATGAGTAGGGAAGAAATTGGTAATATGCTTGATGAATTCAAAACAGATATTCTAGGGAGTCTTAGTGAGCAAATAGACACCCTTAAGTTGCAAAACAAGCAGAAAAACGAGGTTGCTGCTTTAGCTATTCTTTGTCCAAAATGCAAGAAAAAACATGCTCTAAGAGAATGGCCTTTATATGCAAAAATTATAGATACTTGTATGATTTTCTTAGAGAATCATGAAACCAAGGGTTGTCCTTCAATTCTAGGTCTTAAGGCTGTTTTTCAAGAAGAAACAATTCCAAACTCAGCAGAACCTCTTTGCTTTGTCTCTAGAAAACCTTGGTAGGGGCCACAAAATCAGGGATTTAACAATCAAATGTATCTTCGGCCCCCACCAAATTGGAATTCTTGGCAGCAACCTTGGCCTCAACCTCAATCTCAATCTCAAACTTGGCCTTAACCTCAATCTCAATCTCAACCTTGGGCACAAGGAGTACAAAATCCTTATGGGAGATTTTCTCAACATTATCAATATCCTCCATCATATCAGAATTATCCTCCTCCACACATTCCATGAAAAAATCAGTAGCCACAACTTCAAAATTAGAACCCTCAACTTTCATTACCATTTCCACAACAAAACCAAAGTCCTCAACTCTTACTGCCATTTCAGCAGAGACAAAATCATCTACTGGTAGAGGGAAAAGTTCCCCTAGGGCTTTTTGTGTTGAAACCCTAGCAGACTGAAAGTTATTTATTCAAAGAAACATGCATTCATACAACCATTATACTATTATAAGCAAATTCTATGATAGGGGTACGTACCTTCGGTCCTATGTTTGAGAAGGCCCTTAGGGTCCAAACCCTTCTTGGAGTTCCCTTCTTCTCTTTTGTCCTGCAAAACAACCAATTCAAAGAACACAGCAGTACATGGACAAAAACTTATAAAGAAACCATCTTCATGTTATAAAGAAAGGTAGTTAGTTATGAAATCCAAACAACCATTTACATATGAATTCTAAACATGAATATCATTAACATAAAGAAGATTCATTTTGGGAACCAAGGCATGTGTTTCTTTTATTATAGACAAATAAAGTACATAAAAAGGAATATTTTCACCTGAGTCACCTTCAGCAGGCTCCAAGCAAAGCTTCCTTTTGGATCCGTTCCAGCCTCAAGCCTTTAACAAACTCCTTCCATGACTCTCTCCATGATGTCATAAATGGTGGATGAACATCAACACACAAGGAAACAAAGGTTTCCTGTACAAAATGGGGGAAGTGCAGAAGGCACAAGGGACTTCAGACCTAGTTAAGGGAAAAATCTTAGCATAATAACCTTTCTCTCTCTTCTCTCCTCCTTTAGGCCTTCCCTTTGAGGTCTTTTTATACCACTCCAAAAGTAGTTTTTTATTTAGGAGTTGGTTGGGAACAGTTGGGCCACAGGCACTAACAGGTGATCAACAGGTAAAACCCCCGATCTCCACCCGAAAATAAGGAGTTTTATATTTTTTTAAGTGTTTTAATACATACACACGGGTTGGATATACACATACCCGCATATACACATGTTTAACTCAGGGCAATGTCGCGTATAAGGGATAAAAAATTGTTTTTTAAATTTTAGGATCAGGTCTGGAAGGAGGGGTTTCCCTAGGCCATGAGTACAACATTACAAACCATAAGAGTGAGATTTGGAGCTATAACAGATGCCCCCTAATATATGAGGTCAGAAGGGGTACATGATGGCCGAAATATATTATGCGAGTACATGGAAAGGAAGTTTGTCAAAAACCGAGGATGACTTCACCAGAATTCAGCCTGCCAAGCCACCAAAGGAGATCAGAAAGACACTGTCTGAGGCGGGCATACCCATGCTCAGAAAAAGTAAAGCATGTCCACATATCAAGTACAAGCAGATCCACTAAGTATACAAGTATAAATTACTGAAAGATACATAATGGATCATCTTATCATAATGAACAAGTACATGTCTGAATATCACATATAAGACTATCAATGATGCTGAAAGATGCAACGTATCATTGATATCAAAGACTGATCCCAAAAGGTACCAACTGAAGATGATGGAATAGGATGGTACTACACTGCAAACTCAGGTGCCAGCATATAGAATTTTTCCATGACTGACTGCAACATATAAAGTGGAGTGGTATCAACTAGCAGCAACAGGAGCAACTGTCAAGTGAACCAATGAATGCTGATACAACCTGAGGTCTTCACCGACCGCTGTGGTACATTTCTACACCATGGGAATAAATTATCTAAAGTCGACCATGTGAGAAATCATTTGATTACCGGTCATTGATGTATACCATTAACAAATGCGAGACTACTCACCGATAATGATAATGAGCGTCAAGGTACCCAGTACAATCTAACAAGTGTGAATAGATGAGTTGGAGTCGAACACCTGTAAGAATCTATCGATCAGGAGACAATGATGGTTTCCCACTGTCGATAGCGAAGGATCTGCCACTAATGACTGCAAACCCCAAGGTACTGCAAAATGGACTCTAGATCTTTGCCCCAGAGCAATGAGTCAGAGTTGATAGGGAAAGATCTGCTAGAAGGAAGGCATTAAGGCATCCTTCATCAATCTAGTGCGAGTGTAACCCATAGGCCAATAATGTGGAAGGAATCAGACGAAAAAGATGTAGTAACCCAACCGAAGTACGTTTCCGGCGTACACAAGATGTGGCTAGCGCATGGCAGAAACCCTTTGAACCAACCAATAATGAAAGCTGACACAGAGGCGAGGTATCCACCAATAGGGTCAAATGGAAACCAAGGTACTGCACGAATCCCAATGTGTGATAATGTAAGCTGATGTCGAACACAAGGGAAACCACTCAGTCAAAGACCCATGATATTGATCGATGCTGAGCACAAGATAACCTATCAATAATGAAAATAGGGCCAGGGTGCAGCTCTAGGCCTATCCTCAGAGCAGGATGTCGTCGTCGATAAGGACAAGACCCGCCAGCAAGAAGTCAATGGGGACCTTCTCAAACCGGCACGAGTAAAGGACCAATATAACTGATGTGATGATAGACATGACACTGACAACCAGGGATGGCCGACTAAAAAATGAGTCAAGAGACACCACAGAGAGGCTGACTCAGGCTAACTTCCCTTGAACAAAAGCATGACTCAGTGTGACTATGTGGCAGCATATGATGACTCTGTATAAGTTCGCCATGCAGGAGGCACGAATGAACCCTCCATATGGTTGGAAGAGATAACCAATCGGGGGAGAACTGACTCAATAACAAGGTTATGGCGTACCTAAGTCAAACTAAATCCCACCCATATGGAGGAGACTTTGTTTCGAGTGCTTTGTTCAAGGGTGACACGACTGACTCTAACTGCCAACAATAAATCGAAATATTGTCCTGTTCTCGCTCTTTTTTTGGAATATTTATTTTTTTTGTCTTTTTCTGTTAAGCTGGAAAAAGAATAAAAGAATGTTATGGTACAGTGGAAAGAACGAGTGTTGGTGAAACAGATGATCTAGTTCCTGGGAAAGGAACGTTCCTATGCTCAATGCAGGGAGGTGAAAACTGGTTAGTGACACTGAAAGGTATGTTCCTTCCACGGGTCAAGGTGTGTCAAGCTGCAGAAGTCAAAGGTATGAAAGGTTGATTTTGCAGACGTCATGGTCAAAAGTTGGCTTAAACACGAGTCCAAGTGAAGCTGGCTCTAGGCAAAAGGGTGCAAGTGTTCAACATGCAATGCAGTAGTACAACTCAACACAAAGGAGCCTCTAAGGTATAAGGCCAGAACGAAGCGAAGAAGCTAAGAAGAATGAGTCTTCAAAGCATAAGTCATGGCGTGACTACAGAGGACTCCCGAGCCTACTCAAGTCGGAGCAGCATGGGCAACAAATGTCAGTGAGGTGCTAACTAGGATGCGCATGTAAAGGATGGCTCTACCATCGTGTCATGATTTAAAGAATCGGCGAGTGAAGATGGCTTACGAACCATAACACGATGGGATCGACCCTATGGCAGATGTATCGACAAATGGAGGCTAGTATGCATAATGCAATGGAAAAATGATGTCCCTAACCTATATGCCAGTGAGAAAATGATACCTGCCATAACAGGTCAGCAATCATGGAACCGTCTCGAAACTGAAAATCGTCCAAAATGTCCTGAAAAACAGACCAATCTCGACATTCCAAGCTCCCAAGTTAAAAGTCACATGAGGCCAAACAAAATAAGAATTTGAAAAAATTTTGCATTTTCAAAACTTATAAAAAGCATTTTGGACTCACCATTTTTACCATTTGAGTTTAGAGCAAAAGATTTGGAGCAAAAGGAGCAAACTTCCCACAGCCAGATTTAACCGTTCAAATTCGTCAAAAACCCCCAGGTAACTCTTATACTTAGCTTGCAATTGATTGTGACTAGTTTTAAGATTTTTGATTGATGTTTCACCGTTTAACTTTTGTCAAAAATTTCCTCGCGGTTTATATGCGAGTTGGTAATATTGAACCCGCATATACGCGGGCCCTATACGCGACTGTGTGCACAGGGACCCGTGTATACGTCGCGAACCATTTTTAAAGAAAAACTAACGGTTTTAAATCATTTTTTTCTTAGGATGCAGGTCACGTGGTGTGAAAGAGAGCACGCAGTGGTAGATAATGAAGTTATGAACAGTCCAGAAGCATTAGATGCCCTACGGGATGCGGTTTGCTTAAATTTTTCAAATTGCCAAATATGAAAGCGAACACGTGTCTGCTTGAGATGATCATCGATTATTGGGATGTCGATGAGGAAGCCTTTATGATCAATCAGATGCTGCTCAGGGTAGAAGTGGAGGATATCTATTTTATCACGGGCCTTTCCCGAAGGGGAGAGGTAGTACGTTCCCGGGGCAGGACACGGAATAGCCTCACGATAGAGGACTATGTACAGATATACTGTTCGGGACATCCCAAGAAATTTGGGAGCCAGATTTCCATCACACATGTGGCGAGTTTATCACTTAGGATTATCTTGTTCACCATGGCTCGAGTGAACGGATCATCCTCTCTGCATCAGGTGTCATGACTAAACATGAGTGTGGCAGTTGACTGTCTCACTACTGTGTTCAACTGGTGTACTCCTCTTCTGGCCAACATGAAGAGCCAGCTCACTTCTATCAAGAGGGGACAGACCAAGAACTTTGGATATGGGACTATCCTGTGTACTTTCTTTTTCGAGAAGGTTCCTGCACTCCGCCCCAGGGTAGCAGTTTCCATCAGCACCCCACGCGATCCACGCATGGGCCGGTGGGCTGATCTGATGAAATGTCTGGGGGGTGGGGAGGTCCCACGGACTGCCTTCGACGATGACTTCTTCACCTGGTGGGATCAGCAGATCATCGCCGTGGATGACTACCCCTATGCTGGGCTGGATTTCCGAGGAGATCCTGATCTAGCGTTACCACCGAACGCAGCATGGGGTGAGATTGGTAAGAATTTTTTGATTTTATGATTTTTTTGGATTTTTCAAATATAATGATGCATTTTGAAAAATATTTTTTGATGAGATTCAAATGACTAATATGATGATCATGTTCCAGACATTGGGCCAGTATGACCAAATGGATTCCCGCGGTATGGACGGCGCGACCAAGGAGCCGAAGAGGCGGCTGCTAATATAGAATGGACTCTAAACAACGTCCAGCGACACTTGGCAAGACTGAGCTGCCAAGTGCCGATGGCCGTCATAGAGGACCTTCCTGAGGATATGCAGCGTCATGTGGTTGGCATGCCACATGACTGGGTTCGCATTTTTCGGCGTGTGGCCAATGCTATAGTTACATACTTAGATGCTCATCCTGAGCCGAGGCATTAGATACGCTGGACATGATTATGGGCATTTGAGTCCCAATTTTGTATATTTTTTGGACACACATATGTACACTCGAGACGCTTTACGATATATATATATATATATATATATATATATATATATATATATATATATATATATATATATATATATATACAGTTTGACTTTTTGATGCTTGATTTTATTATGATGAATGATTGATGTGCCAGTCTAATGCCTGATTAGCGATAGAATCAGCTAACCAATTATGAGATCTTGGAATGTGCAAATAATTAATATAAGTAAATGATCTTTGCAACAACCTCACCCTTAAATACTGGCGATATAAAGATGGATCCTGTACCTAATAAATGTTATTTAATTGAGACACTATCAATTGAGAATCAAGATACACTACCAACGAATTAATCCCATGAGAGATTGCCTCGGATAATAAATTAATAACAGCAGTATACTCGGCCATATTGTTTGAAGCAGGACCGATGCACACGCCTCTTGATGCCATCAATTGACCAGTTGGATAATAGAGTACCCAAGCTGCGGAAGCAAGATTCCAAGTGTGTCGACTATCACCATCGGCGAACCCAAAAATAGACCAAATCATCCATCAACACCTGCCACAGCAGACCAAAAAGTGCTGATATCAGAAAACTTTCGATGATATATGTACAAATATACATAAAGTATAAAGAAGCCATTGCCTGGCCAAAGCTAATCAAAGAACTTCCTTAGGTAGAGCCCGTCAGGGGGCTTCGCCAACTTACTCCTATGGATGTTTATAGGTACGATGAGTGAACCAATCAATATACTTCCTTCGGCAAATGAATGTGTTGGAGCCAAAGGGATCATACAAACATCGCTAGTTGAACTGGAGGACTGAGATTCGACTTCATGCACAGGGAAATGAGAGTGTAGCCGACGATATAAATCTTCCAAAGGTTGATCTACAGCCGTCATTTCTTCGAATTCTTTGTCCGATGGAAAAACAATATTTGAGCAATCTGATGCAGAGGTGGAATCAAGGGTCTGAAAATGAGCCACATCACCATCTATCTCCTTCTCACGGGAAGAAGTAGAATGGTTATCTGCAGAGTTATCGATAGATTCACATATAAGCTCTACTGCAGATATAAGAGATTCTATTCCACCCACCTTGTCGTCACCTGATGTGGTCACAGATGAAGCTAAGGTTCCAGGTTTCGAATAATAAGGAGTTTGAACAAACTCTCTCCGTAAAGAGTCCCTGGAGGGTGAAATTGTATCTATCCCAGCTGTAGGAGGGAGAAGATTAAACATACCCATCAATGAAGAGTACATCCCGACTCCTACACTCTCAGTAGGCGGACGGTGGTTACCCACTAAAGGAACAGTAGAGTCAGAGCTTGCTTGAGGATCGATTGGACAATAGTCCAATTGATCAACCTTAACGACTTTCCCCTCATGAGGAAAGCAAATGACATGAAACAGATTCGAAACAACAGAGTCCATTTCGTATACCCAGTTCCTTCCTAATAGGAGATTATAGTCTAGGTTAGCATCTATGAGCTCTACTTCAATATTTATGACCTTTCCTCCAACACATATAGGAAAGGCCGGGATAATCCCGTATGGCCTATGAGAATGACCATCAAATGTTGTCAATAGGGTGGGTGAAGGAACAACCGACGGTGATCTAATGGCCTTCCAGCATGACATATACATGACACACGTGGAAGCTCCCTCATCTACAACCGTCCGAAAAATATTTGTTTTCTGGTAGGTAGACTTTATCTGGAAAGCCATGTGATGAGGAAGTCTCTTTTTGACATTATTCATATCAAAAGTGAGAGCTAAGGAATTACTTGGATCCACTTCCCCCATTGCCGATAGCAAGGCACTTCGTTGAGCAGGACATGATTGGAGAACCTCTAACGCGGACATAGCACATGGACTCTGAGCCAGATCCTCAACAATGGAGTAATTCTGGGCTGCCCTAATATTAGGGTTGATAGTCGCGCGTTTAGCGGAACCTTTCAGTATCCAAGGTATAGTCTTGACAGAAGGTTGCTCAATATGAAGCCGGTTGTTAGTTTCGGGAACTGATTTACCCTTGGAAGTTTCAGCTTCACCATAATCATGTGATTGGGTAGCCACATGGACGTTAGAACCCATCATGAAAACATTTGACGATTTTTCCCCTTCCTGGTTGCCCCCTGCGGAGGTTCCAGGGTTTGAACTCGCGCCAGCAAGAAGTTGTTGCCATTGGGGAAATGGGTTAGTTAACACAGCTTGAGAACTAGAAGTCCCTTGCTATCCTAACAAGCGCTGAGCGTCTTCAATCTTAGGGCAGAAATGAGTTAGATGGTCTCCACTGCACAACTTGCATGGAAACTTGACTTTCTTTCTTGACTCATTTCTACCACCACCAGCGTTGTTGCTGGATTTATTTGCATCAGGCTTCCCATCCTGGTTCTTTTTCTGACCTCGTCCTTTCTTTTTTTCCATTGGAATTTTGATTTCCTTTGGGGTTATCAGATTGGAGGGCATTAATTGAAGAAGTTTGGGAAGCGGGGGGATTAGATGATGTGACTTGGTTGTTAGAAGCAGTTTGCAAGGACAACTGCTGCAATTGATTCAAAAAGTTCACGGTAGTTGTGTCTACTGTCCCAACGATACCATCTGCGTGCGGACGTGGCTTCGACTTAGCTACGTCAACCTTAGACCCAGGAGCATCTAGCAAGTATTTTTGTAGGATCCCAGACTAAGAGTAGATCAATTCTAATTGTTGGGCCCTAAAAATGGCTTGCTCCTCAGAATAGACCCCAGACATGGAGACATCCTTGGAGATCTCGGGTTGTAGAGATTTCAAAAACCCCTCGAGATGGTACTCCGGAGGGATTTCGGCTTTAATGAGCCTCTTTCTCCGTCTCCATTCCTGAATATTATCAGAAATGTGAGTTGCCTTATCCTGACGAAAGGTGGCCATAAGTTCAGTTCCGGCATCATAGCGGACAGGCAACTGGAAATGATTTAAGAAAATATTGGCTAAGTCAGCAAAAGATGTAAAGCTGCCCCCTGGCAACTCTATATACCATTTGGCCGCATTACCAGTCAAGGTGCGCTGAAAGAGTCTCAACCTAATCGAGTCATCGATAAGGGAGTTAGATGAGCACCACAAATGGAATGTGGTTACATGGTCGCCTGGGTCTTCACCACTCTTCCCTTCAAATTTTGGAATGTCCGAAGGGAGTTTGGTTGGGACCGGAGGCCAGGCCGGATTATACTTGATTGGGTCATTTGTTAACTTAGTGAGATCTGGCAAGTTCAACGTTGCCAGAAACGGAAGCCTAGGAGGACCTTGGGGATTCCACCCAGACTGGGCAGAACTCCCAAAGTTCTGAAAAGATTGTCCTGGAATTTGGGAGGCACCAGGCTACCCGAAGTAACCAGTAGAACCGGCTGAACCAAAAGGCAAGCCTTGTGATCCAGCAAAATTTGGAGTTTGACCAACTCCGGCCGTATAGCCTCCATAACCAGCAAAGTTTCCTCCTAAAGGATGGTAAGGAGTTGATAACCCCTGATACGGATTCCAAGCCGAAGCTAGGGGAGGAATACTTTGAAATGAACTAACCGTGGAGTACGGCCTATTCCCTTGTTGGCCGATAAACGGATTCCTAGTTCCCGCGCTACTAACCCCAGGGTTAGTCCAACCTTGGAAAGGATTACTGCTTTGTCCTATAGAAGAAAAAGGCATCGATCCTATCGTCGAGTTGGAATGTGGTATATGACCAATTCCGAAAGGAAAACCCTGGAATGAAGCCGATCCGCCCATCATGGACGTAGCGGCACTAAACAGGACCGATGGAATACCCTGTGAGTGGGTGCCAAATGGGAAGAATCCAGTACCAAAAGCATTGGTTTGGGCATTTCCACTCGTGGATGGAATGGAGGTAGACCCATCTAAAGATGTGCTAGCAAAAGATCCAAACAAGGAAGCAGAGGAGATGGAAATCGTTCCTCCCCCTTGCACCGATGTTGGAGTTTGCATAGTCATAGCACTTGTAGAAGCCATTCTTCCAATAGTGGTCATCGATGGTAAGTGCGTAGCGTAACCTGGACTTGACGGTCTATGCGTCGGAGTCCCAACGTATTGCAATACGTCTGGATGACTAGACGGTAGTGGAGAATTTGGAGCCGCTAACGACTCTGAGAGTTCTTCTACCTCTATGTTATTCTCCGCTTGAAAGGGAACTCGAGAAAGTACTGGAGTGTCCCTCTTTTGTTCAGAAGTACCAAGCCTTGCTTGGCCACTAATGCCCCCGAGAGTAGGATCAATCCCCGATGCGTCAACCGGCATGGGACAGAACCCACCGGTAGTATTGCCTCTGCGCCTTCTAGGAGAAGGCTCTAAACTTGGTGGCGAAAGACCACGAAGTCTTCGAGATCGTCTGGGAGATCGGTCAGCCACTTTGAATTTTTTGTTATGATCTAACTAAAGACTCAACAAATTGAAAGCTAGGCCAACTAAGAGCACAGAGCGCACACTATAAAGTCCCTAAAGATACAGCCAGTCAAACAACTTCCAAGTATTTCCGCTCCGGGTGATTAAGACCGGACACCAAAATATGAGAAAGTGAATTAAGTGGCCTTCCGAAGATGGTCTGGGATGATGAGGGCCCAGTCCTATCAGCGAAGGTATCAGAGGAAGTTACGTTGACCTCCTAACAACAGCCTGTGCCGGTGCAAGCCCCCAAGCTTCGCAAGGGTGCCCTACAGTAGTACTGTCGAGAGTGATGCAACGTCAACCTCAGGTGCCACGGGATTCCCCTCCACAGCCACCTGTGTAGTTCCCTAGGAGTAGAAACTATGGATACCAACTCGTCACAGAAGCCAGGAAAAACAGTCCTGAGGTAAGTTCGGACAAGTAGGAGAGGGGGTATCTCTCTTCCCTGTCTTCACAGACCCTCATGCTTAACTCCCAGATCCAGAGCTTTCCTGGTCTTCCTAACACTATTGGATTTTCTCTCGTTATTCAGACTCCTACGTTTGACCTTTATATGGCCTTGGAGAGTTAACTCTCCACTCGCCTAATCCAAGGCCCTAAAATCCTAATCTTGTTGGTGCAACTGATTAAAACAAAAAGTTCTAGTGAATTTTAGTTAGCGCTTGATTTTAAATTAGGCTGTTCTTTAAGTCACAAGGTAACGGAAGTGAAACTAGTGGTGTTTTTTGACGTAAAAGAAATTAATAAAAACTTAACTACATGCACATGCACTTTTTCATTTTTGATGAAGAGAAATTTCTATAGGGTTCAAAGGTACTTCTAATCAAACAAAATTTTCTTTTCTTTTCGTTAATTCACGCTTCACACTCAAAAAAGCTAACAAAACTATGTATGCCTAAAAAGGGGATGCAAATCTATCATAATGCAACAACTATATGCAGATGCAAGATTTAAAACTACTCTAAAAACAAAAAATGAAAGTTGCTTGCTTATCAATCTTTATCTTGCCACTTAAGATGCCTAGATGGAATATGAGATGCTACCATTCATTCCGTCTAAACACTAAAAACAAGTTCTAAGACAAGCATAAAGCACTTTCACTCAATAAAAGGAAACCAAATGAAAAGCAAGTTCAAGAAAGCAAAACTAAGATTTTCTTCAAAGCAACAAACAAAAGAGTCTTTTAAAAAAAAAACACTCTCAACAACACTGAAAACTTGCGATTGAAGAATAGGAAATTAAACACTTTTGCGAATTGACAACACTCAACGGATGAAAACTCAACAAAAATAAATGTGTTTGAAATCACTCTTAACAATCAAAAGCAGCAATGAAAGCTTTGGCAATGAAAACCAAAAAGATCAAAAAGACAAATTCCAAGAAAGTGTGAACCAACAACTTTCATGAAACAAAGAAGTGAATGGTCACAAAAAGCGATTTTGTCAAGCAAACAAAAAGTCACCAAAAGCAAGATTAACACAAAGATTGTTATCAATCTCCCTACTCTGATGAATCAGAGCAACCAAGATTCCTAGCAAGAAATCTTGCGTGCTTTAGCAAAAAACGATGACGCTTGCAATCAACAAAAAACAAGACCAATATTCCTTATAATCAGAGAGAATTCAGAACAAGATGCTCACTGTAAAACAAATAACTGATACTGGACAGTGACTGTTTCAGACCGAATCAAACCACCAGACAAACCTCCAGAGACAAAAAGATTTATAAATCTTGAAAATTGCAATATATACGCGACTGTACTGATGTACAGATTGCATGTATATGCGACTATATCTGAGGAAACCTACGTATACACGGGTTTACTCAAAGAAGCAAGCGTATATACACTTCTGTAACTAAGAAAAACAGCGTATATGAAAAGCTTCAAGAAAAATAGAAAAAAACAAACTGAAGAAATTGGCAAAGTTTAAAGTTCAAGAACAAACCAGATAGTAATAGTAAGAAGACAAGGCAGCTGAGCCCTGATTGGCTTGAAAAACACCCAAACTAGGAACAACAAGAGTGTTGTCCCCAGTGGAGTCGCCAATTCTGATAGAGGGAAAAGTTCCCCTAGGGCTTTTTGGGTTGAAACCCTAGTAGACTGAAAGTTATCTATTCAAAGAAACATGCATTCATACAGTCATTATGCTATTATAAGAAAATTCTATGATAGGGGTACGTACCTTCGGTCCTACGTTTGAGAAGGCCCTTAGGGTCCAAACCCTTCTTAGAGTTCCCTTCTTCTCTTTTGTCCTGCAAAACAACCAATTCAAAGAACACAGCAGTACATGGACAAAAACTTACAAAGAAACCATCTTCATGTTATAAAGAAAGGTAGTTAGTTATGAAATCCAAACAACCATTTACATATGAATTCTAAACATGAATATCATTAACATAAAGAAGATTCATTTCATGAACCAAGACATGTGTTTCTTTTATTATAGACAAATAAAGTACATAAAAAGGAATATTTTCACCTGAGTCACCTTCAGCAGGCTCCAAGCAAAGCTTCCTTCCAGATCCGTTCCAGCCTCAAGCCTTTAACAAACTCCTTCCATGACTCTCTCCATGATGTCATAAATGGTGGATGAACATCAACACACAAGGAAATAAAGGTTTCCTGTACAAAATGGGGGAAGTGTAGAAGGCACAAGGGACTTTAGACCTGGTCAAGGGAAAAATCTCAACATAATAACCTTTCTCTCTCTTCTCTCCTCCTTTAGGCCTTCCCTTTGAGGTCTTTTTATACCACTCCCAAAGTAGTTTTTTAGTTAGGAGTTGGTTGGGAACAGTTGGGCCACGGGTACTAACAGGTGATCAGCAGGTAAAACCCGCGATCTCCGCCCAAAAATAAGGAGTTTTATATTTTTTTAATTGTTTTAATACATACGTGCGGGTTGGATATACACATACCCGCGTATACACACGTTTAACTCGGGGCAATGTCGTGTATAAGGGATAAAACATTGTTTTTTAAATTTTAGGACCAGGTTTGGAAGGAGGGGCTGCCCTAGTGTTGTTGGGAAAAGTATCCATTCAGAATGCCCCTATCCCACTCTAAGGTGTGACAGTGCCTTAGCAACAAACAAGGAAAACTATTTTCATAATCTTCTTTATGAAATGTAAACAAAGAGGAAGGATGTAACTAACCTGTGTCTTTCGCTAGTTTGTTGATCCAATCGCTCTCTCCTTTGTTTGCTTCCCGCTGCCTGCTCCCTTACTGGTCCAGCTTCACCAAGTTCCTGCATGATCACAGAAGAGAGAAACTACACAAAAGACATAGATTTACATTCATAACTAGTTTAGGATCAGATTTAAACTAAACATGCAAATATAACAAAACATCATTGATACACAGCATGTAGGAGAAACTCAAATAGTTTTATTGATATGATAAGAAAGTCCAAGAGGAGATACAACGAAGTGAGTCCCGATCCAGCATCTACCTTCCAGCAAAGGAATCCCTTCCTCTTCTCCAACAAAGCATAAATCACCCAATGCACTAATCTCAATCTCAAACCAATAGCAATTCTCTGCAAAGTACAAAATTCCAGCCCCCAGATCTCTTGGATGAGGGATCCATATATAGATGTAAGCAGAGAGGATGAGTCAGCTTATGTTTTGACTTGTGGCTTCTCTCTGTCAGTTATTGCTTCCACTTGGAGGCTGAGAGCCTCTTACTCATCATTGGTCGAATTCATTGAGGCAAGTGTCATTGAGGAAGATTCTGGAAGCTTCCAGTGTCTGTACACCTCGCGGAATGACACTGCCATTTGGCATTTCTCGCTCAGCGCACCCTGGTAGTGCATTTAGGTGCATTGCAGCGCACCTAGCTAGTGTATTGGGGTGCATTGCAACGCAGGCAGCTAGTAGAGCATCTGAATTGATCCTGATTTGACTAGTTCTGAGTGGTTTTTGGTGGAGAACTTCTGGGAGAAGGTGTCATTGGTTGACCTTGTTCCTTTAGGGGCAGGAACAACTCTTTTAGGGACTTTGGATCCCTTGGATTATGGAAATTTCATGCTCAATGCTGTAAGGCACAAAAATGTCTATAACAGTTGCCCCCTAAAGTATGAGGTCGTTTATCGGGTGAAATGCTTTATTAGGAGGATCCGAAGTTCTTTCAATGCTGGGAGGAGACCTGTAATAAGATACAATACAATACATTATTTTCATATTGTTTTCATGATCTAGATGAGGCGGGCATTCCCATGCTCAGCTTTATAAATTCATTTTTCTGTACATAGGATAGACAATCGTCTGATGGTAGACTGATGATTCTGATGAAATCATCATCCTTTTGGTAGGATGATCATCTGTGCTGCAATGCTGTACATGTCAATGTCTTTATTTTTCTTGAATATATATCGCAGCCCGGATGGATGAAACTAGATCCGAGGTCTTCAATATCGTTCGATCTTCACTCTAAGTACAATTCGATCCATGTGAGAAATGTTCTGAAGTCGAACATGGAAAGACATCGCTTGATTACCAGTCAATGATGTAAACTGTTAACAAGCGCGAGAGGAATCACCGATAATGATAATGACCCTCAAGGTACTGCAGTACAATTCACATGGTGTGAATAAAGGACTTGGCGTCGAACACCATGCAAAATCTTTCGGTCGAAGGTCATTGATGTATACCTGTCGCCGGAAGTGAGAAACTTGCCATTGAGGCATGCAAGCTTCAAAGTACCGAAGGGGGTGTTCCTAGATCAACTTCTTGGATAATGAGATGATGTCGACAAGAAGCGATCCGTCAAAGGAGGGCCTTAATGTATCCCACATCAGTGACACGGAACGGAGCAAATGATTTTGATGGAGGTGAAAAATGATCTGATGATATATGGTTCAGGGTGGCGGTCATGAAAGAATGAAGTATAATGTATGGTAGTGGATGGGACACGGTTGACTTCTTTGGATGAATTCTCTTGAACATATCGGCGAAACTTATATGATGGATTGGTAGCATTTACCCCAAAGGTGGATGGTATGGTGAGACCATGGTGATGTGACCGGTGAATGAAACAACCCAACCTGACTCAGGCATGGAGTGGAAGTGTCATGTTCAAGAGCGACTTGCTACCAATAAAAGTTCTTTGAGTTTCTTCCCAATTTTCCCTAGTCATTGCTGACCAGTACCTCTTTATTTTTGTCAAGCTTGAGGAGGACAACATATGCTTGTTCTATAATTTTCCCTTCGGGCAAACCCATCGCTATGTTTTAACGAGCCTAGCGATAGTGAAACTCGTTCTCGCCTAAAGACAAGTTTGTCACTATTAATCTTTTTAACGAGTCTAACGACAAAGATAACTCGGTCCTTTTCATTTTTAGAGTGTTTGAAAAGGTACATAAAGATAACTCCAGAAGTCCTTTTTCTTTGTCTAATCCCTTAAGTCCGAAAAAGTATAAAACAATACAGAAGGGATGAGTTTTCGATAGTTTTAACAAGCCGAACAAAACAAGCGCTCGATCTTTTTGTGCAATAATCCCTCAGGTCCAAAAAGATTAAAATCTAAAGGAGGGATAGCACTTCCGGTCGCTTTAACGAGCTGGAAGGCCAAAACTCGACAATCTTTTCATATTTTATGAGTCAGATGAAAAGAGCTTAAAGAAGACTCGTCTTTTGAGGAACGAGTGATAAAATGGGTAGCAGCTGATTCCAGGTAAGGGTTGGAATTTTCCAATCACGGCAGTGTCACAAGGATGGCTAGTGAAATCACTCTTCGCAGCTGTTCCTCAAAATGGGTAAACAATCAAATGGAGGTGAATGATCGGCCAATGGAAAAGTGGAGGTGACGGTGCAAACACGACCAAGGCTTTAATGGCTGATAATGTTACATTCATGGTGGTTATTTACCGGAGGATAGTTCATTTTTTAACGAGCTTAAACGCGGATTGAAACACTTGCTCGATCTTATGTTTATTTTTTAACGAGCATGAACTATGTGCTAAAACTGCTCGATTAATCCAGTCATATGATAAGAATGTCTCATTTAAGATGCCATTTTTTATGGAGCTTGCGCCTTACAAAGCTTTGCTCCGGAATCCTTTCTTTATGCAAGTTCGGAAACGACTAATCCCAAAAAACAGATAAATAACCACTCTTTACTTGCACTCCAAAAGGTTTGCATGCCCCCAGGTATAAAGTACGATTTCAAGGTTACCCCTACTTCACTTCCGCCAAAACATTTGTTTTACCGAGAGAGGCCTACCTCTTTCAGGTTACTAAAGATTGTCTCATTCGCGCAGCAAACAAAACATTTCTTCGGCAATGTCCACCGAGATGAACAAAGGTGAGCGATGACGCCCACCGACCCACATAACTTTGACAAGAGAATCTTATTCTAGAACAACCCCTCTTCCAATCACGGACGGGGTACGGACTAGTCATATTCTCCCGCGGAAACCTACACTATACCCAAAGTTTTCCTGCCGAAGCAGACCAGGATGCATGCCCCCTGGGTTCCAGTCATATCCCTCCGAATTGCTCGCGCTCATCGGGAGGACGGACCGTGGGTTGAGACATTTCTTGCGTGAAGAGACCATTTAGGGATGGTATATGACTATTTGCGATGCGTGATCCGAGAAATGAAAGCTGGTCCACGAGCTTGACCACTCTTCCTTCGTGCAGAAAACACATTACTCTAAAGAGTGAGGAGACGATGGCTCCCATGCAATATATATAGTCTCATCCAAGGAGTAGGTTATAATCCAAGGGTCCTTGAACGACCATCACGTTCATTTGAATGGTCTTCCCTTTCAATGTGATAGGTACATTGGGGAGGATCCCTAAAGGCCGACTGGTTCCTTTATCGAAGCCTGTCATATTTCTCATCTCAGGCAAAAGCGATGGCGAACCAAGCGCTTTCCAAGCAATAGAGGAAAGGATACTCACAGATGCCCCCTCATCAATGATGGTGCCAGCCATGACCATTCTGTATATTTGAATGATAATTCGGAATGGTATGCTTGCTGGCAAACGGGGTCTACCTAGTTGGTTCCAGTCGAAGGATACAACTAGGTTGCTTGGTGGTGGGACCGAGTAGACGGCCGGATATCGCTCTGACGAACTTCCTTCCTGCGATAAAGGAATGGGTGGATTACCCCCGTGTTCGTCGGAGTTTGTGTTGATGAAAAGAATCTGGATGGTGTCATCCTTATCCTCTTCAGTGACTGTATCATTCGAAGATAAAACCTCTGAAGGTAAGACCAGGTCAACTGCCGCCTCGACCTTTTGACTTTCGTCTGGTATGGATTCAGTTGGTTTATCTTCAATGATAGACGCTTCAGCTGACCACCTGAGCGGGCCAGCTGGATTCTCAACTAACGAAGGACTTGGCAAGAGTTTTTTTATATCCAGGAGGAAGTTGTAACGGTGAAACCGGACGATCTTCCAAGACTCTTTTAGCCTCGTCTAAGAAGGGACAACGGTGGAGGGCATGGTTGCCTTCGCACAGTCTACAGGGAGGTCTAGCCCTCCCTTTTCGTCCTGGAACTTCACTTTCGCTAGTTGACGGTGTACTTTCAACATGGCTATCAGAGGTTGATGACACCGGATTGTGCAAATGAGGAGACCAGTCCCTTAGTATCCGAGGGATGCAAGGAAAATCTCTGTGAAAGTGGTCTCCTCTGCAAATGACACATGGCGATTTAGGCCTGTTCAGTGCTGTGTGTGGATTTTCATTAGACGACACTTGTTTTCCCTTATTTTCCTTTGGCTCCTTCTTCTTTTTCTCTTTTTTCTTCTTTTCCTTCTTCTCCTTAGGAACTTGGTTTTTAGTTTTACTAGTTCCGTCACGTGAAGAGGAAGGAAGAGAAGAAGAATTAGAGGAAGTAGAAGGTTGGTGGGAAATTCTGGACTTGTCTAATTGCTGATTCAACTGTTCAGGAATAGTGGTGTTCTGAACGACATTAGTTGAGAAGAGCCAGATCGGCAAGCCAATTGTCAGTCCTGGAAGCGACAATGTGGCGATATGGGGCGCACCAACATCTCCCCAAGAGGAGAAGGGACTAGGATTTCCACCAAGGGGAATTCCTTGGTTGGTAGGCTCCATTTTCTCAACCTAAAGATCAACGTAGGAAAAAGGGTATGAATATTCCGTTTAAAATAAATTTTAATGACGCTTAGACACAACTTGCTTTTTCAATTTTAAAGAGTCGAGAAAAAGCAAAAGATGACTCTAGTCTCCTTCGATTTTTAATGAGCCTGAAGTGACAAGTGCTCAGATGGACCTTTTCCGTTAAGGAGTCTGAAAAGGAATGAAAGAGACTGCTCTGGAGTTCTAGGTAGAGGGTGTGCCAAACCAATCGCAAAACCGCAGAATACTTTTTAAGGTGCAGGCAGTCAATCTTCCCGAATGATGTGTTCAGTGCATTGCGATCAGTAGGGCGGCCGACACGGCTTCCTATGGATAAAGGTTTTATTCCTATAGGGGTCTCCCAATATATACTTGACGATACGTGGGAGCACAATCCATACTGGCACTTGTTGTCTCTCAGGAGGAATCACCCAACCATCAGTGAGGCAACAATTACCAGGTTTTACGATGTCGGAACACGTCTCTAGCTTAGACATCTATGTTGTGCGTTAAGTTACAAAGCGTTGTTAAGTTCATTCAATTTATTTTAGGTTGATCTTTCTTATAAGTTTGCCTTTTTGGATCACCACGAGATGTAGATACAATTCCTAAATGCAGTCTAAAGATGATAAGCAAGCTTTTATCTCTTTTCAACAATGAAAATCCTAGCTACAAGGGGAAAAGAAAGACACAATCTTTTCTCAAAGAGCATAGAGCACACTGTAAATGCACTTTTCCTAAATCAATCCATACAAACTGTCAAGATGCAAATGCACATATGCATGTATTTGTTTTCACTTTTTTAATATTGATTCCTAAAAAGAAAGCTGTTGTACAAATTTGAATTCGATTTCAAGTGAAAAATACAAACAAGCTTCTTTCGAAATCAAAAAAGACGATTACGACACTTTATGATTTTGAAGTAAATACTTGTTTCGACACTAGAAATTCATAAATTCAAACCAAAAGATAAAATTAAAAGCGTAATCAACTGTCAACAACAAACAAACTTACTCCTAAGACAAAACGACACTTACGACAGGTCTAGATCTAAGGGCGATAGTATGACTAGTTGACTTTTGTAATGGGAAATTGAAAATGATGTAACAAATACACAAAAACAAATACAGTTTCTTTTATACAACTGAGGCGGAATTAAGGCAAAGAAAAGGGGTTTCAGATAGGTACACACACTGATAACAGGCTGCAAAAAACAGAGATAAAACTGAGCACAAAGAAGCAGAGAACCACAACTGCACAAGGCAAAGGCTGATCAGCGCACCCCTTGCATAGAGAAACTGAATTGCAACGCAGGTAGCCCTCTCGGGACCTACGTTGAAATGCAAAACCTCTTCACAGAGCCTGCGCTGAAGCAGAAACAAGAATTGTCTCTGGGTTCTGGGTCACGGTTTGCAGTTTAATCTATGGTTTTTGGCCAGATAAAAGCTATCAATTAGGTACAATTAGAGGGATTATTTAAAGGAGGACTAAGAGCTATCACAAAGGGCTGTTAGAACATTTGTGGATTAGCTGTTCAGATCATAAATAGGCCCAGTAAATGGACTAGAGTAGCAGATCTCTACTTTGCATTTGTAAATGGAAAATGCAGTTCGATTCGACACTCCTGAGTTTATGAGATGAACAACAATAGAAACACAAATAAACTAACTAGATACGTTCCCCAGCGGAGTTGCCAATTTGTTGTTGGGAAAAGAATCCATTCATAACGCCCCTATCCCACTCTAAGGTGTGACAGTGCCTTAGCAACAAAGAAGGAAAACTATTTTCGTAATCTTCTTTATGAAATGTAAACAAAGAGGAAGGATGTAACTAACCTGTGTCTTTCGCTAGTTTGTTGATCCAATCGCTCTCTCCTTTATTCGCTTCCCGCTGCCTGCTCCCTTACTGGCCCAGCTTCACCAAGTTCCTGCAAGATCACAGAAGAGAGAAACTACACAAAAGACATAGATTTACATTCATAACTAGTTTAGGATCAGATTTAAACTAAACATGCAAATATAACAAAACATCATTGATACACAGCATGTAGGAGAAACTCAAATAGTTATATTGATATGATAAGAAAGTCCAAGA
The DNA here is from genome assembly GCA_031772625.1 of Pinus tabuliformis. NCBI lineage: Eukaryota > Viridiplantae > Streptophyta > Pinopsida > Pinales > Pinaceae > Pinus > Pinus tabuliformis. Next base: position 4,155,580 of record CM062818.1, read on the forward strand.
GGAGATACAACGAAGTGAGTCCCGATCTAGCATCTACCTTCCAGCAAAGGAATCCCTTCCTCTTCTCCAACAAAGCATAAATCACCTAATGCACTAATCTCAATCTCAAACCAACAGCAATTCTCTGCAAAGTACAAAATTCCAGCCCCCGGATCTCTTGGATGAGGGATCCATATATACATGTAAGCAGAGAGGATGAGTCAGCTTATGTTTTGACTTGTGGCTTCTCTCTGTCATTTCTTGCTTCCACTTGGAGGCTGAGAGCCTCTTACTCATCACTGGTCGAATTCATTGAGGCAAGTGTCATTGAGGAAGATTCTGGAAGCTTCCAGTGTCTGTACACCTCGCGGAATGACACTGCCATTTGGCATTTCTCGCTCAGCGCACCCTGGTAGTGCATTTAGGTGCGTTTCAACGCACCTAACTAGTGTATTGGGGTGCATTGCAACGCAGGCAGCTAGTAGAGCATCTGAATTGATCCTGATTTGACTAGTTCTGAGTGGTTTTTGGTGGAGAACTTCTGGGAGAAGCTGTCATTGGTTGACCTTGTTCCTTTAGGGGTAGGAAAAACTCTTTTAGGGACTTTGGATCCCTTGGATTATGGACATTTCATGCTCAATGCTGTAAGGCACAAAAATGTCTATAACACCTAGGCCATGAGTACAACATTACAAACCATAAGAGTGAGATTTGGAGCTATAACATCTACCTGCCCAACCATTACCAAAGCCCAACAACAAAAATCCTCAGAATACTTACATGGTGGAAGGTCAACAAGTTCCAACTTATATGATCACTCCTCTAGATCTCAATGATGTTCAACTAAGATCTGGTAGGATATTAGAAAAGGAAAGACCTTCTGTAGTTATTCAAGAACAAGACAATTCTGAGGAAGATTCTCTATAGCCCAATAAATGTTTTGAGGGAACATCTCTCCGAAACCAAAATACTGAAAATGAAAAACAAAAAGAACTAGTGAACTCAACTCCTATCATTGAGCAACCAGTATCTACTTCTGCACCTCCTTTTCCTGAAATATTACAAGTTGATAGAGGAGTAGAAAAGCAGATCATGTTGCCTAATTATGATTTTATAGATGAATTAAAAAATGTCTGTATCAAAATTCCTTTGTTACAATCCATTAAGGAGATTCCAATCCTAGCTAAAACAATAAAGGAGTTCAACATAAAGAAACTAGAAGAAAAGAAAAAGAAACAAAAAGAATTCACCTAGTAGGAAAAATAACAGATATAATGATGTGAAAAATGGCCATACAAAAATATGTAGATCCAGGAAGTCCAATTGTGAAAACACATATCAATGGAGTTGAATTTCCAAATACATTGATTGATTTATGGGCAACAATAAACATCATGAGAAAACAAACCATGGAACAACTCAAGCTTCCTAATCTTCTTTACACGCCTACATTACTGCAATTAGCAGACATATCTGTAATCAAACCAGATGGAGTGTTAGAATATATTTCAGTGTCCTTAGATTCTTGGGAATATCCTGTTGATTTTATGATCTTAACCCCCAAGAACAATCTATGAGGACATCCACTCATATTAGGAAGACCTTGGCTGGCCATAGCTGATGCTTTCATTAGTTGTAGATCTGGTGATATGTATATTTCTGACGGGAGTTCAAAAAATAAATTCACTCTATATCCTCCGGCAAGAACAATCACAAAAATAGATGACAAAGAATGGATTGATGATGAAAATTACATTCAGCCTCTCTTTACTATTTCAGATATTAGTGAAGATAGTCAAATCTTAAATACAATGGAAAATTTTGAATCATCTCCAGAATATGAACATGATCAATTTCAAGAAAAATCAATATTGAATATTTGTCATCTAGGCAAATGTATTTTTATTCTATGGAAGAATTTGGTAGCTCTACAATTGAAATATTTCCAGGGAGAACATTGAACATAAACAATAACTTGGAGAAATTACAACAAGAAAATCTAATCAAGACATTACAACAACATTCTGCTGCATATGCATAGGAATATACTAACATGAAAGGAATTAGTCCTAAGATTTGTATACATCACATCTACATTGAGGAAAATTGTAGACCTATCAGACAACCTCAGAGAAGAATGAATCCAAATCTTAGGGAAATTGTGAAAGAAGAGCTGCAAAAACTACTAAATGTAAACTTCATTTACCTAATTTCAGACAGCCAGTGGGTTCCCCTTTAGTAATTGTGCCTAAAAGAATGGTAAATGGAGGGTGTGCATCGATTACCGAGAATTGAATAAAGCTACCATTAAAGATCATTTTCCTTTGCCCTTTATAGATCAAGTGTTAGATACATTAGCAGGTAAGAAGTATTTCTCATTCTTGGATGGTTTTAGTGGTTATAATCAGATTCAGGTGGCACCTAAAGATCAAGATCGAACCATATTTACTTGTCCATGGGTAACTTATGCCTACCGAGTACTTCCTTTTGGTTTATGTAATGCACGTGCAACATTCCAAAGAGCAGTACTAGGAATTTTTTCTGATCTAATACATGATTGTGTAGAGGCATATATGGATGATTTTACAGTCTATGGGAATACAATTGAAGAAGCTTTGGAAAATTTGGAAAGATTTCTTAAAATATGTAAGGAAGCAAACCTTTCACTAAGCCATGAAAAATGTTTTATGATGTTTACAGAAGGTATTGCTTTATGGCATCACATTTCAGGAGATGGGATTAAAGTTGATAAATCTAAAGTTGAAGTCATCTCTAAATTATCAATTCCAAATTGCCAAAATGATGTTCGAAGTTTTCTAGGATTCACAGGATACTTTAGATGATTTATAGAAAATTTCACTAAAATAACATCCCCACTCTTCAAATTACTCACCAAGGATTGTGAATTCAATTGGAATCCTAACTGCTTGTTAGCATTTGAGACTTTAAAAACAAAATTTTCTGAAGCACCCATCTTGAGAGGTCCAAATTGGAAACTACCTTTTCACATTTCAATAGATACTTTAGATACAGCTCTGGGAGCTGTATTAGGACAAAAAGAATTGATTCCCTATGCCATCTACTATGTTAGTGTCAATATTTGTAGCCTTCCTCCAGTGATCAAACATGCTCTTACAAAGTGATTTTATGGTGTCAAGGTCAAATTTTGTCATTTCAATGAGTCTTCAAGCAAAATTTGGTCACTGGGCATTAGGTATATGGTTTGATTTTACCCTTGTCAAAGTTGTCCAAATGTCATTTCATGTCACCATTCAGCTGAGTGTACCATCATTCAAAGATTTTTCATCGTCATGTCAGGTTCCAATGGGTCATTTTACACCTTGTTCATGCTTCAGTTGCGCCTAGGTAAGGTCATTTCCCTCTCCTAGGGTTTTGAAGGCAATTTCTCTTGGATGGTCAAATCATAGGAAAAACTTGTATCCTGATTTTCATACACCTTCCCCTATCCTTAAAGTACCTTATCAAACACTTCCCATCACTGAGATCCCCCAAATTCCTCATTTTCGCACAAACCCTAGTTTCTTGCTACAACCTGGCAGTTTTCTAGGTTGGGCCTATGTTTTGCCTTTTCGGACCCCTTCCCCTCACTCAATTTCATAGATTCCACTTTCCCCTACTTCCTAACATCCCTCCCTACTTACCAAAATTTCCTCAAGAATTTAAAAGCTCCCTATCCCCTTCATTTCGCTTCATTTAGACAAATCCCTTGTTCCACACATTGGGTAGGTTTCACTCAAATGACGTTTCTGAGCAATAAAAGATGAATTTAAGAAAAGTGAGAGAGGTTTTTGTCCACAACAGGCCAAGGAAGAAAAAAATCCTTCAAATTTTACACAGGTGTCATGGTTTTGGAGAAATGTCAAAAATACAATCGCCTCGGGAGAATTGATGCACCTCTAAAGTGACCTTGGGAAAATCACGATTTCTCCTAGCTAAGTTGGCCAAATGACTTGCTTGATGAGTCAAATGATAACTAGACACAAATATCTTTCCAATGAGCTATCCTAAGCTAAATTTGGAGTTGAGGAAGGCATCAAAAGTTCACTGTAACAACACTTTGCCTTGAGGCAGCCTCACTGGGCACATTTTGACCAGTCTTGGGAGATTTGACTTTTGATAGGGAAAATGAAATCCAAATTGAAAAATTCTAGTTGATTTGGAAAGTATACTCAAAGACCTTTCCAACAAGCTATCCTGTATCCAATTTGGACACAGGGAATGCTTCCAAAAGACGCCTGGAAAATAGTGTGGCGCACAGAGGGAGCGTGGCGCACTGGGAGGAAATTTCCAGTGTAAATTTACACTGGCACATAGAGAGCGGGACGCACAGGGAAAAAAAGGCCTGAAATTGTGCCATTTTGTCTCAAATTTCTTGTGAAGCACATCAAATTGAAAGGTAGGCTCTATAACATCACTTGTTTATCAAATTTTATGAGTGATATGGTGGTTATATGCCTATCATTGAATGCAACAAATTTCATAAAGACAACCACATGAAGACGCCTATTCAACAGGAGATAGAGGTTGATTGAGAGATTTGGCTCGAGAGGATCCACATCCACTTAGAGAAGCTGTTGGCGAAATAACAAGAACAGGGATCACCATCACATCATGAGGCTTCTTTGCATGATAAAGAGCTTATTGAGCATGATTTTGACCTAGTTGACTTGGAGGCACAAGATGAGCATAAATCCATACAACAAGTCATCAAAGAGAAGTATTCTCAGATCATGTAGGTCAAGGACAACTTGATAAGGGCCAAATTTATCATTTCATGCCTTGATCAAGAAAACAGTCAGCTTAAAGCACAACATCTACCTATGGAGAAAGAACAATTCAATGTCAAAAAACAAGAGATGAAGGGAAAGGAATTGGTGGACCATGATAACATTGAGCACCATGAAGAGCATGTGGCAAGAAAAAGGCCAAGAACAAGTTTTTCACCATGAGCATCTCATATGTATATTTTCCCTCACCTTGATGGAAGACAAAATTACCATTGCAGGGAATGATTTCATGTTTTCAGTAGATTCCATCTCTCAAGCTATATGCATACCAAACCATGGTGAAAATTGGTTCAAATACATGAGCCTAGACCTAGAAGAGTACAAACCCTAACTAAAATCATAATATAAAGAACTCACTCACATGTTTTCCCATTCAGATATTTTTTGGAGATATATGCACCATTAATGAAGGCTGTCATGAAATTCTTCACATGTGAGGGAAAATTTTCCACGTTGCATCAATATCACATAAAGCTTCTCATGCACTTTACAGCAATCAAGTCGCTCAATTTGAGTAGTTACTTGTATAGGAGCTTAACCAAGATGTCTAAAAAGGTGAAATTGAAAGGAAAAGTGAATTATCCCAGTCTCTTTAATCAGAGCTTGATAAAGGTTATGGTTCTCCATCAGTTGACAAAAAATAACATGACATGGTACACTTTCATTGAGGCAACTTTGAACATATAACTACTTCACCAAGCCAACACCAAACTATGTCAGCATAGTCAATGGAGGTTGGGTCATCAAGAAAGAATGATGAGGTTCCAAGGCACCTAGGACTGAGGTGACCAATACATATCAAAGAGGCAGAAGGATTGTGTTTTCTCCTAAAATAGAGGTAGGAGCCAGCGCACGATGAGGGGCCTTCAGGAGAGCGATCAGGTGAACGAGAGACCAAGTTCGTTCTCCTTCACGATGATGAGACCGATACAGAGCCAACAAATGCAGAGCTTAGAGAGGTCATCTAGGAACAGAAATTAGAGATTGAGGCCTTTCCCTTGACTTGGAGAGGGCCAAGTAGAACATAAAGTACCTAGAGCAGAGAAAAAGCAGCTTGAGGACCAGCAGGCGATCATGGAGCTACAAAACATTCGAGAGCATCGCCAAGCTGCTCAAAGAAGAAGGGTCGAGCTCACATCTTTGGAGCAAGAAATCAATGAGGATAGGGAGGCCAACCTTGAGAGGGTCAACATGCATTTGGAAAGGTTGCTAGAAAAGGATGACAAAGACCTTACTCTGTTGAGACACATGGCATTTCATTATAGGGCATGAAACATGAGCGCCAAGGCCCGAATAAAGAGTTTAAAAGCAAAATTGAGGAAAGCAACAAGGAGGGAAAAAGAGGAAAAAGAGAAAGATAGGCTTATAATCCTAGTTGAGGCTTCCTTGGCTCAGCATGGCACCCCATAGAGAACCTCTAGCCCAAATTTCAAGAAATTTGGGGAATTTTTGGTCACATGGAAATTTTTTGGGCAAAAAACAGGGATTTTCTCCTTGTGCACCGCGCCACTGGCGCAACCCTAAAATTATAGAGCTCTAATTGATAAATGACTTGCAAATTGGGATTTAGCATGGAAAATTACGACTATTGGTATCCAGGCAAGAGATTTGGGCAAATCTAGGTCTCCTAAAGGTCAAAAAACACCCAAAAATGGCCTCTCTGCCACTTTTTTGACACACAGAAAGCAGTCTTCGAAGAATGAAGATTTGGAGGGGCAAATGAGCACCAAATTAAAAAATTATAGTGGGGTTAGAAAGTAGATAGGATAGGCTTTCTAAAAAGCCCACTTGGGTACATTTTGGACACCTAGAAGTGCCCCAAAATAGGCCCCAAAATTAGCGCGATGCACAGAGAAAATGGCGCGGTGCACAAAGGAAAAATTGCCAATTTGCTTCCGTTTCGCGAAATTTCAGTTCGCGACTTCTCCAAGTGAACCCGCTCATCTACATTTCGGTTTTTTGGCACCAAAGGTAGAATTTAAAGAGTTTTTTCTCCAGATTGGCTTCTATCCAAGTGGCGAAGGAAGGCAAACGGTCACCCAATGCCAAATGTCATGTTTGCAGTGCTGCACCTGTAGCTGATGGTTGGCTATCCATCTCCATTTTGTAATGATTCGAGTAACTTCCCAACCCCTGGGTGTTCTATGTCTTCCTCACACATTCTATATATTGTATGCAAGTTATTTGCAAAGGGTTGGTTGGCTTGCAACTTCTGGGAGACTGCAGGCAAGAAAATTTGTTTCTTCACTGTGTATTTTTTACAGAGAATTAATGAAAGGCAGCGGCTCTATTTCATGAGATTCTTGTGGTTGTGAGTGTAACAAATGTGTCTCTTATGTTTTCATATGTATTTTGTTATGTTTCCTAATTCGATTCATGTTCATTTCCAGTGAAATTTTCTCAGTAAGATTAGGTAGAATTCAATTTTATTGCTCTGCCTATGGGAAAATTTCATGTTCAATGTTATTCTTCTGTTGAAAAGGATTCATGTCACTATGCCCTTTTCACTTTCTTCAGCAATCTTTTCATGCCGCGGTACCTCAAACTAGCTTGTTACATTTTCCGCCTACCTTGCCTCACGGAATAATCTGTGCCTTTGTATTAAATTCTTTGTTCTTTGCTGAGCGCCAGTCCCATAACATCCCAGAAGCTCGGTCATTTCATAAAATTGTTTCCAGAATCCCTATTCACTTACTAGCCTAAGGTAAATATTGCATTGTAAGTCATCTCAGACCGTTTTCGATCATCTATTCACTGAGCGTGACTCGAAGAGAGCCCTCTCCTTCTTTGGTAGGGCTAGCTACCAGACTGAGCGTGGTTTGTCGTTACCCTAATTTTTGCCTTCCTTTAGCCTAAGGTAGATTTAGGTGCTAACATACTATACAAGTAAGAATTTGACTCCCAATGAGTTGAACTATACTGTGACTGAAAATGAATTTTTAGATGTTGTTCATGCAATCAACAAGTTCAAACATTATATAACAGGCTATGAAACCTTTTTTCATACAGATCACTCTACAATTAGATATTTAATGAATAAACCTATTACTAATGGCAGAGTTACAAGATGGCTTTTACTCTTTCAAGAATTCAATATTACTTTGCTAGATAGGCCTAGAAAACAAAACACAGTTGCTGATTTCCTATCTAGAATTCAAAATATCAAAGATGACACTTCGGTTGAAGATAAGTTTCCTGATTGATATCTTTTTGCAGTGACTACTAAAACTCCTTGGTTTGCAGATATTGCTAATTACTTAGTCACAGAGAAATTACCTTCACATTTGTTTCCTGGAGAAAAAAGAAAAATCATTTAGATAAGTTCAAGATACTTATGGATCACTAATGAATTGTATAAAACAGGCCCAGATCTTATGATCAGAAGATGTGTTAGGGAAGATGAAATGCTTGAGATTCTTAAGGCATGTCATGATGAGCCATGTGGTGGACACTTTGTTGACAAGAGGAAAACTTATAAAATTCTTTCTTTAGGATATTATTGTCCATCCATCTTCAAAGATGCCAAAGAATATGTCAGGAGGTGTGACAACTGTGAGAGGGTAGGGAAACCTGCTCCTTCAAATGAAATGCCACTACAAATTCAAGTACTCATTGAACCTTTTGAAAAATGGGCCTTAGATTTTGTTGGGCCATTTAATCCTTCATCTAAGCAAAAGAAGTATATATTGGTATGCACTGATTATGTCACTAAATGGGTAGAGGCCAAAGCATTACCTTTTTCTAATGAAAAATCTATAGTTAATTTTCTTTTTGAGGACATCTTCACTCGTTTTGGTGTTCCAAGGGAAATTGTGACAGATCAGGGATCTCAATTTACATCTAGAATGATGAAGGGTCTTGTGGAAGATTACAAGATCAAACATAGGAAATTTACTCCCTATCATCCACAAGGAAATGGTAAATTTGAATCTACAAATAAGATGATTGAAGGAATTCTCACTAAGACTGTGCATCTACATAGAAAATATTGGGCAAAAAGGATTCCTGAATCCTTATGGGCCTATAGAACTACATGGAGGAACACAACGAGACATACGCCCTATGAACTTGTTTACGGGAAACAAGCCCTGTTTCCTATAGAGTTTCAAATCAAAACCTTCAAGATGGCATTCCAATTGGGATTGGATTTATCAGAGGCACAAAAACATAGATTGGAGAAACTCAATGAACTTGATGAAATCAGGCAAGATGCAGTCCAAAGAACCAGTATAGTCTAACAATAGAGGGTTAAATGGCATGATAAATATATTAAGGAGAAGAAGTTTCAAGAAGGATATTGGGCGTTGTTGTTCGATTCAAAGTTCAAAGATTTTCAAGGGAAGTTTCAAACTCATTGGCTTGGGCCATATGAGATTGAAGAAGTCTTTAATAACGGAGTAGTAAAGATAAGGACAATAGATGGAATCAAAATACCTCTTCTTGTGAATGGTCATTGATTGAAGATATATCAAAAACTAGTTTCAAGAGAGGAGTTCATTAAGATTTTCCAGGATAACTCTGAAATGAATCTAATTAAGAAGAATTCTTCTTCTCCAGTAACTTAGTCTTTATTTTTCCTAAAAAAAAAGAATAACAAAAAAATAAAATAAAAAATTGTATGAGGTTTAAAACCAATCATTGATTAGCATCCTTATATAGAAAATACAGGGTGAAAATCAGAGATTTCTGACATCCGATATTTTCCATTTCCTTTCTATAATAAGTAGTGACAAAAAGATACATTCATTTACAGTTTACAATATGCAAATTCATCATCTCATTCCATCTCATTCTGTCTTCATTTTTTCTACAGTTCCACTTCATTTCACTGTCATATTTCATTTACATTTTATCTTCTTACATTTTTACCCCATTGCACCTTATTTTTCATTTTATCTTACATCTCATTCCATCTCACTGTCATAACTCATTTCCATTTTATTTTTACATCCATATTTCATAAGCCATATTTCACTTTTCCTTCTTTTCACATTCTGCAGCTAATCCCATTCCGCAGCTAATCTTATTCTGCAGCTACAACTTACTTATCAGTGCTGGCACAGTTGTACAGCTTACAAATAAATCATGAATGCAGGGAAATTGAAGAATCAAGTTTTGGAGATCAACCATGCTCAAAGTACCTACGGATCAACACCGAAAGAATTATCAAGAAAAAGGTTAAGATTTAAAGGTAAAATGCAAATTTATTTCAAACAACAATTCATAAACACAATTCATGTATAATATGAATGATCATATGTCTCCTTAACAAGTCATCATTTGATTTGACTGCCACTTCATGATACCACATCTCCGCCAAATCTTCCACATTCGATACCAAATGGTATATAATGATTTCATCATTCCACACCTTCGCTACTCTGTACTTAAACGGTCTCTAATAACTCCATCTGTTAACGATCAAAACTACAATGTGAACAACGTATTCACGTCTCTCCAAACCCTCACCATCTACTTATTCCATGCAAACCCATAGTTCTTTTTCACCATACCCGCATTCAGTCCATTTCATAGAGCAGGAGAGTAATTTTGAAGGTTAGAAAATTCTATGAAACAGAGACCATGGGACTCATTGTCAGGGCAAAGCCCGTAGGGGCAAAGTTTACGGATGGGCACCCAAAACTCAAGGAGATGTTGCAAAATACTATATGGCTCAATTTCATTGAAAATTTTGATGGATATCACAAGGAGATCACAAAATCTTTTTCTAGATCATTTGATGGTATAGAAATAGAGATTGGAGACATTAAGTTTGCAGTAATAGAATCTTACATAGCAGAGGCTACAGAATTGCCAAGGCTTGGTGAGATATGGTTCAAAAACAAAGAATTTCACAGTGAATCATGGAAGGTAATCCTCAGGAATCCAGGTATGGATGTCACTATGTTTAGAAAAGGAATTCCTATTTCAGCACTTCAAAATAAATGGAGAAGCATGCTTTTGATATTACAAAAATTTATTACTTGTGAGGGAAGATTCGGATGCATGTATGTTTATCATATACATTTATTGATGAAATTTCTAGAAAATGGAAACATCAACCTCCCTTTCTTCCTTCTAAACAGTCTAAGGATGATGGCTTCATATGTAGATAAGAAAATAGAATTCATGGACACAACTATGTACCATCATGGGTTGGTAAAAACACTGGTTGAGTATCATCTAAAAATAATAGGAGATACTTGGGAAAACTTCTTGATAAGAAACTATTTCCAAGAGACACCAAAATCGCCTGAAGAGGGTAATTTCAGAAGGAGTAAGAGGAAAAAGACCAGTATGACCATTCAAAGCAAACCTGAGTCCTCCACACAAAAAAATGATGAAGATCCAATCTCTGAGATAGAGATCAGGGAGCAGATCAAGCAAAAAGGAAAAATAAAAAAGAAAACTGGTGGAATTACTAAGAACAAACCTGAATCTTCATTATAACAAGATGATGAACAATTAATCTTTGAAAAATTGACAAAGATCAGGAAACAAATCAAGATGAAGGAAAAGATAGGAAAGGAGAAAAAGGGTACAAAGGAGGAGAACATAAACCCCCTACAACTTAAAAGGAGCTCTAGACTCCGAGGTATGGTAAAGAAGGTATCATCAAAGGGAACAAAGTTCATAAATCTAGAAGAAAAAACCCCAGTACCATCTCCTGAAAATTTTCCATTTAGATACAGTCCTCAAAACTCTCCTAAACAGTATTTTGAAGGCAGCCCTAGCAAAGGATCCCCAGGCATAGACCCATTGTAGAAACAAATTTATGATTACATAGAATCAATGGAAAATAAAAGTGCCTCAATGGATCCAGGATCCTCAACCAATCCAGAAAAACTTTTCAATCCACAAGAACCTCTAACTGACTCTCTCAAACAGGAAATCTATGAGTTAGAGATATTGAATAGGCATATCAAAAAAGAAAATGAAACCCTGAAGGAACAAAGCAAATTGGATAAATCCATTCATGATAATACAATACTGCACTTAGGGCTATGGTATAAGAAGAATAGGAAGTTGAAGAGGAAGAATAGAAACTTGAACAAAATAGTCATCAACCTTAAATACAAACTTCTCATGAAGAAACCCAGGATGGCAGTCACTTCAAAGAGGAGCAAGAGAATAAATTTAGATGTACTATCAAAGGTATCTGAGCATATGCAATAGGAAATAAGAGTTCACAGTTTTGGAAAAATTTCGTGGGGACATGCAACGATTTTGTAGTGGGGGTATGTTGGACCTCAGAATTACTCTCTCTTTGATAACTTTTCTCACTTATTTCTTTTTTTTTCCATAAAAGACAGATCCCCATCACTGATAAATGATAGATTTTGTCTCAAGGAAGACATTAAATGATTGACATGTTATACTTTTATGTTTTTTCTATTTGAAATAAGTTTTTGCAAATTAGCTATGGAACGCAGCCTATTCTGTAGCTAACCATGTGTTCCGTAGCTACTCCCATGGTTGAACAAGTTACATGTGTCAAACAAAGAAACCGACCACATGGGCATCTCTGGAATCGTCTCGACATGGATCTTATCCTAGTCACCCAACCCAGATCGACAAAAAAAGCTAGCTCAAGACCACAGTCAAAGGTGGAGTCAAATGTATGAAACCTGAAAGCAATAGGACTCTTTTTCTACACTTTCGTGGTTAATTAATAAATCCAACAGATCCATTGAAGCATTAACTCGGATTAGCCACCTGTGTCAACGGTTCTATGCAACCACCTTATTCGAATTCAAGTCACCTGTAGTTGATCAAACATTTACGCAGATTGGTTGTAATACGTGTGGACCAATTGTAGCTAATTTTCCTCAAAAGATAGTTATGAATATTTTCTTTTAATTACCGGTTGAACAGGAATGGAAAAAAAAAAAGGAAAAGTTTTTGATATATTAAGTTTAAACTTATCAGCTCTATAATTTTGGACTTTGTTCCTATTTTATAATACAAAGCCGTGTGTTGACTAATGATCATTGGAAGGAGCATTTTGAATTAAGTTAGCAGCTCAACCTAGTTAGTTGTAGAGGGCCCCTACACTGAAGGAGGTTTTCTTTTCATTTGTTTTCTTCTTTCTGTTCAGTTTTAAATTCTTCATTTGCTTTTAACAGTGTTTATAACTTAGGTGGATTTCTTATAGTTTGATTTCTTTTAGTTTTAAACAATAGCATAATGTTAGAATTCAATTATGCAGTCTTGTTTCACCAATCCATTTCATAAAGGAAACGACTTTGTTTCTAAACAGAGTAAGGTTGAAAGTAATGAGGATGTGTTGTTGATTAGTTTACTCATTGTTTTTGTTATTTAGTTCCTAGTTCAGGTTGTCAATGCACTATACTAATGAATGTTTTGGTCACCATTTCAAGCTGATATCCATCCTAAACTAAATGGTTAAGCATTCACTTTACATAAGGGTTGAGACCAATTAGTTACCTTCTGCATGTTTTTATTTAGTTTCTTTTCTAGATCATGAAGTATAAAAGTTGCTTGAATTCCATCTTAACGAGGTTATCCTTCAAAATTAAAGGTTAAGTAACTAGAATTACTTCAGTTAATTTCATTCTCTATATTTATTTCAACATGACTTACAACTTTACCTTCTAGTTTTAAGAATTATTCATGAATTAGGATTAGATGAGAAGATGGGATAGAT